>CM062820.1:360809934-361347434 GCA_031772625.1 Pinus tabuliformis | reverse complement strand
TAGAGTGTGTTCTCTTACTTCATCAAACAATTATATAAAAAAAGAGACAATAACAAAAGATGCTGGCTCTTAGCCAAGGCAAAACCTCTCTCTCTTAGAGAGGAAAACCCTTCCTACAATTTTTTCTTATTGAAGTTCTATTGACAAATGCTTATGAAGTGGCCTTTTAAGATGATTCTTCTTGATCATGATCATTCTTTTATGCATTGATGAGGTCATTCAGTGGCTACATCCTTCCTACATGAATATCTCTATTTGAGCTATCTTTGCATAATGCTCGTATATTCCCGAAGATGCCATTCTCATAAATCATGCATTCTATCCTACTGCTACATTTTCCTATGATACCCAAAGTGTTAAATAAGACTTATGTGAAGAAGTTGATCTCAATCATAGTAGAGATCTGGAGGGTCCTCCTTCTTTTGCTTCTTATCTTCTTCTTTCACTTCTTGGGTAATGTGGGATTCTTCTCGTTTCCTATTTTTGTTGTCCTTCTTGAACTTAGGAAAATCCCCTTATAGTGTCCATTCTCTTGGAAGCATTAGACTTTGGACATATCTCTTTTACCCTTTCTTTGTGGACCAAACTTGCCAAATTTTCCTTTTCTCTTGGCCATAGCAGTAAATGCCTGCTCCTTTGATCCCATATCATTTTTGGCTTTGAGTTTAGTCTCCTCAATTTTTCATAGAGACCAAAGTTAATTTAGCGGGGTAGCTTCATTCTTGGCATATATACTTGATGTGAAGTTGCCCCATTCCTCACGTAATGCATTGAGCACCACAATTGTCATCTCCCTGTCTAACATAACTTCTCCCAGTTCTTGCCACTAGTCTCCCATCTCAGAGACTTTCATGAAATAGGGAGCTATTCCTTCTTCCTTGGCTATCTTCATTTTATATATTTCATTACGCAACGATATCACTTCTCCAGTTGTACTAACTGAAAATAGCTCCACCAGCTTGCCATATATTTCTTTAGATGTTTCAAATTTGGAAACATAAGGAATGAGAGGGTCCTTGATGGATTCTATTAGAATCCTTTGAGCCCTTGTTTCATCCACATTTTAATTTGCTAGGGATTGAGTTTGTTCCTTAGCAGGAATAGTGACACTCCCTTTGATGTAGTCCAGAAGTTCATTTTCTTTGAGAAGTAGATCTATCCTCTTTTTCCATGCAAGGAAATTAGCAGTCCTAATCAATTTTTTGATTTCCTTGCAAAAGGAAATTTTGATATTTTCAGAAGAGGACATAAAAGTACTTACTTTAGAAATTTGTTATGAAGAGACCTTGCTTCTTCCTTGAAGATTTGATGATTTGATTTCTTATATCTTTGATTTCTTCAAGATTATTTCTTCAAGGTGCCTTATGAGAGATTTTCTTGGTGATGAAAACTTCTCATTAAGTAGATATTGAGATCTTCAATGATGAGTATGGATCTGAGCACCTTCCTTTGAACATGATGAGTCTTTGATGTAAACCCTTCTTGGATGAACCTTCTTGTAGAAGCCTTTAGAGAGAAGGCTTTTCTTCTTTCTTTGTTCCCAGATTGGTAGTCCTTCTTGATGGATCTAGGAGAGGAGATGTCCTCCTCGTCTTTGATGGATCTAGAACCCTTGCTTGTATATATTGATGCTTCAATATTCTATGTGTTCTTGAGATTCCCTTCCTTGATGTGTCACCTTAGCTTTGATTCCATGTTGAAGAATCTAGGGCATCTAGGTTATGATGAGATTATTCTTACGTTGTTAAATATTTGTGAGGTAGTTTTTACTTGTCTTATTATCACAATCTTCTCTTATTATTATTAGAGTGTGTTCTCTTAATTCATCAAACAATTATTAAAACAAAAGAGACAAGAACACAATATGTTGGCTCTCAGCCAGGGAAAAACCACTCTCTCTTAGAGAGGAAAACCCTTCTGCAAATTTCTCTTATTGAAGCTTTTATTGACAAATGCCAAACCCTAGACCCTTGACCAGTAGAACCTCCAAGCACAAGACACAATCTCTCTTTTGTACTTTCTCTTATGATATTCAATTAAAGCCTTCTTCTTCACTACACATTGATCTCTTCCTTCGCACTTCTTCCAGCAACTGATGGCACTTTCCATCGCTCTTTTTTCGACAACTGTAGGAACCCTAGGTCTCCTTAGAGACCTATTCTTTGGCACCTTCCTTTCCTTCTCTACCTCTCTTGGAAATATTAATTTTCCTTGATACTTAGACTAGAGAACTGAGGCTCTTCTTTCGGTATATCTATGAGTTATAGGCTGATCCTCTTAACCCTACTGGAGACCTAATTTCTTCACACGTGTGGATGATTTAGGGCTTGAGATTAGACCTTTTTACTTGCTCCCTTCCTTCTCTAGATGTGGGACCTCCTTCACTTGAGATAGGGGCCTATTTGGAGTCTCTTAGCCCAATCAAACTCTATTATGTTGCTACACTTGTGGATCTGATATGAATGCAAAATTTCCCTCCTTTATTTGCACGTGTGACTGAATTAGACCTTAAAACAATCCTCCCAAACTCGGTTTCTACTTTTCCTTCTTCGTTGCCCTAGAAGCACCTTTTTGCGCCTTTTTCACACTTCTTTTCTGAATCTCTTCTTCTTTGATTTCAGAGATCACTTGATGGTTTGTTTGTGAGGTCAAATTTCCCTCTATATAAGAGTCTGTACCTCCTATTTGGGCTGAATTGAGCTAGTGAGGCCAACATGACCTTAAGTGCACCAAAAATTCATTTCTTTTAGCCGACTTGAAGAGGAGACTTGTCTTTGCTTTGGAGGATCAATTTTGACACATATATTTGACATAATTACATAGGTTACGTAGTGTAACGTGCTCGCATGGGTCTTTAATAATTACATTGACTCTTTGACTTTCCTAAAAGCACTCAAACATGTGCTTGACCTATGAAATGAGAAAGAAACTCATTTGTACAATTTACAAAAATAATAATTCTTTTCTTTTACAAGTACAAAGATCAAAATTACATTTATGAAGATCGAACCTAGTTACTCTTTCTTCAACACTTCCTCCTAACTAGGGAGGTATTCATAAATCATTACAAGGTGTTTGGACATTTTCAATCTAAAGAGTTAACATAAGAGAAATCGGATTGGAAATCCATTTGTTATAGCATCATAGTAACCACCATTATTTCCACAACAAGGCCTTGATTAACAACTCTATCTCTCAATAGATCAGAGCACAAGGTTGGCGAGACCAATGATGATAGACACCTTCATCATTGTCTCTCAAGCTACATACCCACCCGGGTGTTCATTGATTATGACCTTCTAGGACTATTCTTATCTTGGGTTCCCAAACCTCAAAGAATATCGGTCCTCTTTCCTACTCTTCTCTTGGATACCCTACACATCCCCAAAGAGCATCAGATGCCAGATGATTACCCAATCCTCCATTATTTCTTCCCAAGTGCATACAAGAATGTTGTGTCTATCTCTCCCTCTCAACTAGGGAATATATTCCTATTCCTATGAAGGAATGTACCCAAGCTCCCTTTGACTAGGAACTTGCCCATGCTCCCTCTTAATTAGGGACTTTTTAGAGTTCCCTCTGAACTAGGGACTCTTCTTTTCATCAACAAATTCTTCTTTATGGGTCCCTCAGTTGCTTGATCAATTTATTTCCTTGATGTCATGAAATCCATTCGAGATTCTTCCTTATAGGGCATCAATCATCGACCACTTTCCTTCTTAGTTCGTCATGTCATTTCTTTCTCCATAGAAAGTGGCCTTCTTGATACATATATGGAATCTCCTTCATATGGCTAATTCTTGCTCATCATGTTTCTTTCAGGAATTTGAATCCACCACATGAATGCTGGTTGTACTTGCAATTACAACCCTTGTTCCAGTAGCCCTGCATGAACTTATCCAGATATTATTCAAGAAATCAAAGCATATCATTAAATCAAATATTACCTTAGGAGATGGCTTTCCATCATGACATCTTTTTGGCTTGAATCATCAACATTCTGCATTTTCACATCTCCAAGGCCTTTCTAGGTGTTAAGGGTCCTTTGATCTTTTTATTCCTTTGTTAGAATTCTCGTTCCTTCTTCCAGGAGATGCCTTCAACAAACTTGTCGGATGTTGATTCCTTGTGTCCATGGTGTTATTTTATCCATGATATCTTTTCCCATATGCTCATTTATAGTTTTTTCTTGTAACTCAGCTCATACTTCATATGCAAACATTTCTCATGTTGACCTTTATAAGTGTGTGAACCATGCCTTCGTGCATATTCTCAATGAAAAGAGATCTACCCTATTCTTGACCATGATACTAGAGAAATTCTCCATGCTCATTTATAGAAATGATGACATGACTTAAACTGAAAACATAGATGCATACATACCTCATCTTATTTGTTTCCTTGATCATTTCAACTTCCTTTGACAAATTGCTAGATTGAGATTACCTCAATCTCCTTTTCTTTGCTACATCTTTCCTTGCCTACATATAATCCTTTCTTAAATCCCCATAAGTGGAATTCCTATCTAGAAATCTACCTTTTCTAAAGATTATGAACCTTCTATTGAATATTTCAATGGAGGATTCTAGTAGCACTCATCTTGTAGATGTTCCTCCCTGTTGATGATAGTGTCCTTCTAAGATGATTTTTCTTGATCGTGATCATTACTTTATGAATTGATGAAGTCATAAATGGATACATCCTTCCTACATGAATATCTCTATCTAAGCTATCTCTGCATAATGCTCCTATATTCCTGAAGATGCCATTATCATAAATCATGCATTCTATCCTACTGCTACATGTTCCTATGATACCCAAAACTTTAAATAAGACTTATGTGAATAAGTTGACCTCAATCATAGTAGATATTAGGAGGGTCCTCCTTGTTCTTCTTCTTATCTTCTTTCACTTGTTGGGTAATGTGGGCTTCTTCTCATTTCCTCTTGTTGTTGTCCTTATTGAACTTAGGACAATCCCTCTTATAGTGTCCATACTCTTGGTAGCCAAAGAATTGGACATTGGACATATCTCTTTTACCCTTTCTCTGTGGACCAAACTTGCCAAGTTTTCCTTTTCTCTTGGCCATAGCAGAAAATTCCTACTCCTTTGATCCCACATCATCTTTGGCTTTGAGTCTAGTCTCCTCAATTTTCAATATAGACAAAAGTTCATTTAGCAGGGTAAATTCCTTCTTGGCATATATACTTGATGTGAAGTTTCCCCATTCCTCAGGTAATGCATTGAGCACCACAATTGTCATCTCTCTGTCTAACATAACTTCTCCCAGTTCTTGCATTTGGTCTCTCATCTCAGATATTTTCATGAAGTAGGGAGTTATTCCTTCTTCCTTGGAGATATTAAATTTATATAGTTCATTACGCAATGATATCACTTCTCCAACTGTACTAATTGAACATAGCTCCACTATCTTATCATAGATTTATTTAGATGTTTCAAGTTTGGAAACATAAGGAATGAGAGGGTCCTTGATGGATTCTATCAGAAACCTTTGAGCCCTTGTTTCATCCTTATTGTACTTTCTTAGGGTTTGAGTTTGTTCGTTAGCAGGAACAACGACACTCCCTTTGATGTAGTCTAGAAGTTCATTTTCTTTGAGAAGTAGATCAGTACTCTTTTTCCATGCAAGGAAATTAGTAGTCCCCACCAATTTGTTGCTTTCCTTGAAAAAAGATATTTTGATATTTTTAGAAGAGGACATAAAAATTCTTACTTGAGAGAGTTGTTGTGAATATACCTTACTACTTCCTTGAATATTTGATGATTTGACTTCTTAGATCTTGGAGTTCTTCAAGATTATTTCTTCAAGGTGTCTTATGGGAGATTTGCTTGGTGATGAAAACTTATCACTACGTAGATATGGAGATCTTCAATGATGAGTCTGGATCTGAGTACCTCCTTTGAAGATGATGAGTCTTTGATTTAAACCCTTCTTGGATGAACCTTCTTGTAGAAGCCTTTAGATGGAAGACTTTTCTTCTTTCTTTGTTCCTAGGATAATAATCCTTCTTGATGTATCTAGGAGAGAAGATGTCCTCCTTGTCTCTTATGGATATGGATCACTTGGTAGTAGATCTTGATTCTTCAATATTCTATGTGTTCTTGAGATGCCCTTCCTTGATGTGTCAACTTAGCTCTGATTCCATTTTGAAGAATCTAGGGCATCTAGGTTATGATGATATTCTTTTGACGATGATAACTATCTGTGAGGTACTTTTTACTTTTCTTATTAACACAATCTTCTCTTATTATTATTAGAGTGTGTTCTCTTACTCAATCAAACAATTATCAAAAGAAAAGAGACAAGAACACAAGATGTTGGCTCTCAGCCAGGGCAAAACCTCTCTCTCTTAGAAAGGAAAAACCTTTTGCAAATTTCTCTTATTGAAGCTTCTATTGACAAATGACAAACCCTAGACCCTTGAACAGTAGATCATCCAAGCACAAGAAAAAATATCTATTTTGTACCTTCTCTTATGATCTTGAATCAAATCCTTCTTCTGCACTACACCTTGATCTCTTCCTTCACACTTCTTCCAGTAACAGATGGCACTTTCCTTCACTCTTTTTCTGGTAACTGTAGAAACCTTATGTCTCCTTAGAGACCTCTTCTTTGGTGCCTTCCTTTCCTTCTCTACCTCGCTTGGCAATCTTCCTTCTCCTTGATACTTATATTATGGAATTTAGGTTCTTCTTCCTGTATATCTCTGAGTTAGAGGCTGATCCTTTTAACCCTACTATAGACCTGATTTATTTTCTCGTGTGGGTGATCTAGGGCTTGATATTATACCTTTTTACTTGTTGCCTTTCTTCTCTAGATGTGGGACCTCCCTCGCTTGAGATGGAGACCTAGTTGGATTCTCTTATTAGCCCAATCAAACTCTATTATGTTGCTGCATTTGTGGATCTGATATGACTGCAGAACTGCCCTCCTTTCTTTGCATGTGTGACAAAATTAGGCCCTAGAACAATCCTCCTAAACTCGGTTTCTACTTTTCCTTCTTCGTTGCCCTAGAAGCACTTTTCTTCTCCTTTTTCACACTTATTTCTTGACTCTCTTCTTCATTTATTTCAGAGATCACTTGATGGTCTATTGGTGAGGTTGAACTGCCCTATATATATGAGTTTTTCCCTCCTATTTGGGCTGACTTGAGCTAGTGAGGCTGACATGACCTTAAGTGCACCAAAAATTCATTTTTTTAAGTTGACTTGAAGCAGAGACTTGTATTTGCTTTGGAGGATCACTTTTAACACATATCTTTGACATAATTACATAAGTTACATAGTGTAACATGCCCACATGGGTCTTCAATAATTACATTGACTCTTTGATTTCCCTAGAAGCACTCAAACATGTGCTTGACCTATGCAATGAGCAAGAAACTCATTTTTACAATTTACAAAAATAATAATTCTTTTCTTTTACAAGTAAAAAGATCAAAATTACATTTATGAAGACCGAACCTAGTTACACTTTCTTCAACACTCCCTCTTAAATAGGGAGGTATTCATAAATCATTACAAGGTGTTTGGAAATTTGCAATCTAAAGAATTCACATAAGAGAAATCAAATTGGCAATCCATTTGTTATAGCATCATAGTAACCAACATTGTTTCTGTAGTAAGGCCTTGACTGACAACTCTATCTCTCAATAGATCAGAGTACAATGTTGGCGAGACCAATGATTACAAAAACCTTCATATTTGTCTCTCAAGATACATACCCACCCAGGTGTTCACTGAGTATGAACTTCTAGGACTATTCTTATCTTGGGTTCCCAACCCTCAAATAATATCGGTCCTCTTACCTACTCTTCCCTTGGATGCCCTACATATCCTCAAAGAGAATCAGATGCCATGTAATTACCCAATCCTCCTTTCTTTCTTCCCAAGTGAAGACAATATTGTTGTGTCAATCTCTCCCTCTCAACTAGGGAAGATATTCCTATTCCTGTGAAGGAATGTACCCAAGCTCCCTCTGACCAGGAACTTTCCCAAGCTCCCTCTTAATTAGGGACTTGTCAAAGTTCCCTCTTAACTAGGGACTCTTCTTTTCATCATCAACTTATTCTTCGTGGGTCCTTCAACTGCTTGATCAATTTCTTTCCTTGATGTCAAGAAATCCATTCGAGCTTCTTCCTTGTAGGGAATCAACCATCGATCACTTTCCTTCTTAGTTCGCCATGTCATTCCTTTCTCCATGAAGAGTGGCCTTCTTGATACATATCTAGAACCTCTATCATATGGATACTTCTTCCTCATCACGTTTCTTTCAGGAATTTCCATCCACCACATGAATGCTGGGGTTACTTGTAATTGCAACCCTTGTTCCAGTAGCCCTGCATGAATTATCCAGATATTATTCAAGAAATCAAAGCATATCATTAAATCAAATAGTACCTTATGAGATGGATTTCCATCACGACATTTTGTTGGCTTGAATCATCAACATCCTCCATTTTCACAACTCGAAGGCCTTTCCAGGTGTCAAGGGTCCTTTTCTCTTTTTCTTCCTTTGTCACAATTCTCGTGCCTTCTTCCAGGAGATGCCTTCAACAAATTTGTCGGATGTTGATTCCTTGTGTCCATGGTGTTCTTTTATACCTGATCTATTTTTCCATATGCTTCTTTATAGGTTTTTCTTGTAAATCACCTCATACTTCAGATGAGGACATTTCTCATGTTAACCTTTATAAGTGTGTGAACCATGCCTTCGTGCATATTCTCAGTGAAAATAGATATACCCTTTCTTGACCATGGTACTAGAGAAATTCTCCATGCTCATTGATGCAAATGATGACATGACTTTAACTGAAAACATAGATGCATACATACCTCATCTTAGTTCTTTCCTTGATCATCTCAGCTTCCTTTGACAACTTCCTAGATTGAGATGACCCCAATCTCCTTTGCTTTGCTACATATTTCCTTGCCTACATATAATCCTTTCTTGTATCCCCATAAGTGGAATTCCCATCTAGACATCTACCTTTTTCTGAATATTATGAATCTTATAATGAATATTTCATCGGAGGATTCTAGTAGTTCTCATCCTATAGTTGTTCCTCCATGTTGATGATAATGGCCTTCTAGGATGATTCTTCTTGATCGTGATCAATCCTTTATGCATTGATGAGGGCATTCAATGGCTGCATCCTTCCTACACGAATATATCTATATGAGCTATCTCTGCATAATGCTCCTATATTCTTGAAGATTCCATTTTCATAAATCATGCATTCTATCCTACTACTACATGTTCCTATGATACCCAAAAATTTAAAGAAGACTTATGTGAAGAAGCTAGTCTCAATCAGAGTAGAGATCCGGAGGGTCCTCCTTCTTCTGCTTCTTATCTTCTTCTTTCACTTCTTGGATAATGTGGGCTTATTCTCATTTCCTCTTGTTGTTGTCCTTCTTAAACTTAGGACAATCCCTCTTATAGTGTCCATACTCTTGGCATCCAAAGCATTGGACTTTGGACATATCTCTTTTACCCTTTATCTATGGACCAAACTTGCCAAAATTTATTTATCTCTTGGCCATAACAGCAAATGCCTGCTCTTTCGATCCCACATCATCTTTGGCTTTGAGTCTAGTCTCCTCATTTTTTCATAGAGACAAAAGTTCATTTAGCATGGTAGCTTCCTTCTTGGCATATATACTTGATGTGAAGTTTCCCCATTCCTCAAGTAATCCATTGAGCACCACAATTGTCATCTCTCTGTCTGACATAACTTCTCCCAGTTCTTGCCGCTAGTCTGTCATCTCAAAGAATTTCAGGAATTAGGGATATATTCCTTCTTCCTTGGAGATCTTCATTTTATATAGTTAATTACACAACGATATCACTTCTCCAACTGTACTAACTGAAAATAGCTCCACCAGCTTATCATAGATTTCTTTAGATGTTTCAAGTTTTAAACATAAGGAATGAGAGGGTCCTTGATGGATTCTATCAGAATTCTTTGAGCCCTTGTTTCTTCCACATTGTAATTTTCTAGGGCTTGACTTTGTTCCTTAGCAAGAAAAACGACACTCCCTTTGATGTAGTACAAAAGTTAATTTCTTTGAGAAGTAGATCAATCCTCCTTTTCCATGCAAGGAAATTAACAGTCCCAACCAATTTGTTGTTTTCCTTGCAAAAAGACATTTTGATATTTTCAGAAGAGGACATAAAAATACTTACTTGAGAGAGTTGTTGTGAAGAGAAATTGTTGCTTCCTTGACGATTTTATGATTTGAATTCTTAGATCTTGGAGTTCTTCAATATTCTTTCTTCAAGGTGCCTTATGAGAGATTTGCTTGGTGATGAAAACTTCTCACTATGTAGATATGGAGATATTCAATGACAAGTCTGGATGTGAGTACCTTCCTTTGAAGATGATGAGTCTTTGATGTAAACCCTTCCTGGATGAACTTTCTTGTAGAAGCCTTTAGATGGAAGGCTTTTCTTAGTTCTTTTTTCCCAGGCTAATAGTCCTTCTTGACAGATCTAGGAGAGGAGATGTCCTCCTTGTTTTTGATGTATATGGAAACCTTGCTTGTAGATCTTGATGCTTTGATATTCTATGTGTTCTTGAGATTCCATTCATTGATGTGTCACCTTAGCTCTGATTCAATGTCGAAGAATATAGGGCATCTAGGTTATGATGAGATTCTTCTAACGATTTGTGAGGTACTTTTTACTTTTCTTATTAGCACAATCTTATCTTATTATTATTAGAGTGTGTTCTCTTACTTCATCAAATAGTTATCAAAACAAAAGAGACAAGAACACAAGATGTTGGCTCTCAGCTAGGGAAAAACCTCTCTCTCCTAGAGAGGAAAACCCTTCTACAAATTTCTCTTATTGAAGCTTCAATTGACAAATGCCAAACCCTAGACCCTTGACCAGTAGATCCTCCAAGCACAAGACACAGTCTCTCTTTTGTACCTTCCCTTATGTTCTTCAATCAAAGCCTTCTTCTGCACTGCACCTTGATCTCTTCCTTCACACTTCTTCCAGCAACTGATGGCACTTTCCTTCGCTCTTTTTTTGGCAACTGTAGAAACCCTAGGTCTCCTTAGAGACCTCTTCTTTGGTGCCTTCCTTTCCTTCTCTACCTTGCTTGGAAATCTTCCTTCTCCTTGATACTTAGACTAGAGAATTGAGGCTCTTCTTCTGGTATATCTCTGAGTTAGAGGTTGATCCTCTTAACCCTACTGCAGACCTAATTTCTTCGCACATGTGGCTGATCTAGGGCTTGAGATAGACCTTTTTACTTGCTCCCTTCCTTCGCTAGATGTGGGACCTCCTTCGCTTGAGATGGAGGCCTATTTGGAGTCTCTTCTTAGCCCAATCGAACTCTATTATGTTGCTACACTTGTGGATCTGATGTGATTGTAGAACTGCCCTCCTTTCTTCACATGTGTGACAGAATTAGGCCCTAAAACAATCCTCCCAAACTCAGTTTCTACTTTTCCTTATTCGCTGCCCTAGAAGCACCTTTTTTCTCCTTTTTTTGCACTTCTTTCTTGCCTCTCTTCTTCGTTGATTTCAGAGATCATTTGATGGTCTGTTGGTGAGTTAAAATTGCCCTATATATAGGAGTTTGTCCCTCCTATTTGGGCTGACTTGAGCTAGTGAGGCCGACTTGACCTTAAGTGCACCAAAAATTCATTTCTTTGAGCTGACTTGAAGAGGAGACTTTTCTTTTCTTTGGAGGATCACTTTTGACACACATCTTTGACATAATTACATAGGTTACATAGTGGAACATGCCCACATGGGTCTTCAATAATTACATTGACTCTTTGAATTTCTTAGAAGCACTCAAACATGTGCTTGACCTATGCAATGAGCAAGAAACTCATTTTTACAATTTACGAAAATAATAATTCTTTTCTTTTACAAGTACAAAGAGCAAAATTACATTTATGAAGATCAAACCTAATTACACTTTCTTCAACACATGGAAATATTTAATGAAAAATCATCCTATCCATAAAATATTGTTAGTAAGGGCCTTGCTATTCTCTCTCACTACCCCCAGCCAAAAGTTCACACAGGTGGGAGAACTGTGCTTAGGGAAAATCTGGATGTCAATATTCCTTGGGGTTCTTTCAATGGGGCTTCACACGAGGAGGATTCACTTGTGGGGGGGTTGTTGTCCTTCACTTATCAAAGAATCATTATTTTCATGTCAAGATGGGATTGGGTAATGGTAAAAATAACCAGGCTTAGCTTTTAGTGTGCAAATCCCTTATTATGTTTTCACATGAAAAAGGGTGTGAACAACTTTAACTTGTTCGCCACCCAACCAACTACCCTCTCTTTTTCCAAATGAAATGGGCCCCCTTGTTTTTATTTTCTTGTTTTCTTTCAATTTTTCATATGAAGATCTTAATTGAAATGATGATAATGTTTTTGAAGCACAAGTCTTGTTCTAGATTGCAACATCACCCTGTTTTCATATCATTATTGGTGTTTTAATGATCTCTATTGAACTGGAAAACTCATCTTGAATTATATTGACTATGGTTATTAGTAAATTCTGTTACATGAGGACGATTCTTTGTTTTATCAAATTATTAATGTGTCCCATGCTCTTTGTACCACTTCATGTGGCCATGAACCAATTTAACCTAGAAAACATATGAATATTAAAGTTTTAATTATGTTTTATATATACCCTTGCTTTGATTTTTGGTTAAAATTACACGCAAGTTATAATCTTTATGTATATGTCGAGGGATGATATGTGCTTTATTTCTCATGGACCTTGTCATAACATAGGTCTCCATGTTTTGAAAGGGTTTTATTTCATTCCAGAACCTTATGATATCACTTATCATTATTTAACTTTCAATTAATGTTTCATTGGTTGTATGTTTCCACACACTATGCATCTCATTTTCTTGCTCAGGCCTCTACACTCTGCTTTGGAACTAATTAGGGTTTAAAACTTTTTCTCGGCTCTTTTACCTCCTTTCAGACCAAATCCTTGCCAAAATTCTACTAGGTTTTCAGTCATGACCCCTGTGATTCGAACCAAATTAATCAGAAATGATTATAGAAACATATGATGAATATTTGGCTCTGTTTCAACAGGTCGGGTGGTGGTAATTTGTTCAACTTTTCCAAGGTTTTAACAATGGAGTAGTAAGAGCCTTCAACTCTACCTTTAATGGGAAGAGGGTAAAGGTCGATGACTGACATATTTCTGTGGATGTTAATTTCACAGTTGAGGTGACCCATCTCCCTATGGAAGGTGAGAATTGGTCAAATATTGTCCTCTACACGATATACCATGGCGAGAGTTCCTGAAAAACAAGAATTTCACATATAACATCAAAGGTATGCTAATTACTTATCTCATACCTAGATGGCAAGATCTGTTATACCTTCTTTGATATTTCATAACGTGTGAAGGATGATATGGGTTAGTGTTTATATACCACATTCGTCTGCTAATGGTTTTTTTAGGTTATAATCTTAACGTGTCGTATTACTTGCACAAAATTCTTGTCCAAATGGACAAGGCATATTAGGCCAAACAAAAAAACCTTGACATGTCTATTTTTCATCACGGTCTCATTTGGATTTTGGTTAAGCATCACTTGGAAAAAACTGACGATCTTTGGGATGCCTTTCTCCTTAAAAATGACTATGAAAAGCCTCTTTTTTTTGAAAAATTAGATGTTTCTCATAGGGTTTTTCAATATCCTCCACCAACTAACTCAACTCCTTCTGATTCTCATGTTGTCAATGAGAATGACTCTGATGAGCCATTTCATGTCAAGTAGTCAAATATTTAAGATAACAATAAGGTTGAAAACCCTGATACTGTACATCTTCGTGTCATGAGGAGTATGGATAAGGATACCGAATTCCATCACGCCGAATTAAAACCAGAGTTTAAGGACGATGATGAACTAAAGCTCTTGGCATGTAAACCTCATTTTGAACCTGCACAACAAGAGGGAGTTAGTCAGCCTAGTCAGAACCCTCAGTCTAGACAAAAAATTAAATAAATGGAAAGGAAAATATCTCATGCTAGGCATGAGAGGTAAAAGAATGTTGTGGTTAATGAGGTTTTTGTCGATCCAGAGATGCCTACCAAGCCTTCACCAAAGAAAAATAAGCATCAGAATGAGGATAATTCTATTTTTGTTTGTGATGATAATTATGTGCATGATGACCACAATAACTCAGTAAAATTACCTAAGAGAAATACTAGATCCGATGCATGCATTATCAATATGTACTAGCACCAACAATTTCTTGTTACAATGCCTCACCTCGAGCATCATATTAATCAACTTATACAAGAGAACAATCAAGTTAAAGCCCTAAATCAATTGAGGGAAAGTCAAAACAAATAGAAATATATAGAGTCTTAGGTGAAAGCATCGTGAGGAGATACACATATAATCATTAAGTCATCAAATCTTAAGGTGGTTATCACTCCAGACATACATGAATCAAATTCTGCTAAGTAGATATAATTTTTAGAATCAAAGAGTTTTTGAGGTATGTTTTGTTTAGATTATGTTTCCTAATTATAAAAGGCCTCTACAAAATCTTTGATTCTATATCAACCTTGTTTTGATGTCAATATCAATTGATAATATCATTTTTTATTTGATTTTTAACAGGTTTTTCCCATTCTCTGAATAGTGGTACCAGTTTCCATGAAAGAGGTTATTGTGGATACCATGATGTTGTTTCAAATCATGCAAGGATGTCTTCTTTAGATTCGATTGTCAAGTAAAAAAATAGTGAAATATATATTTGCATAAATAGTTTTGATTTTTGAAAATTTTGTTGGAACATGGTTGGGCTTATTAGCTTGTATAGAAATCTTTAGTCTGGAAGATGGAAGCGGGGAGAGAATAGGGAAATAAATGTTGGATAAATTATACAATGACTATGGAACTATTTCAAACTTTTTATGCAAGTGGGTTGATTTGATTTGACCCAACCAATTAAGGATTATATAATTTGTATTCTCCATAGTCACTTTTTATTCAATTGTATTCTTAATTTTCTATAATTTGATTTCCTAAAATCTGGAAGACAAAAAATTGTCGTTCTATGACTTGGATCCATGAACATGAAGTGAATTATTACATTTATTTTCATTTGTGTTAATTCATGTTATATTTATCTACATTCGATTATAATTGTCCTTTAGTGACTTGTGTCCTAAGGACGATGTTGATATGAACATGCCTCTAGTCCAAGTTTATTGGAATTATTTCAAGGGATTGAGATTGTTGAGAAATGTTATCTTTATATAAATTGAATTGAGATATTTGTTGTAAGAGTCTCTACTGTATTAATTTAGTTCATTATTTGTTTATTGAATTGTTTCATAAACGAATAACTAAAAGATAGTTTAGTTTATAGAAATTGTTAGAATTATCTTTCCAGTCTATCTCGACCGTGAAATAACAATTATGATAACATTAATTATATATATGCATATATGATTTATTCTTGATGTGAATTATTCAAACCAACACCGTTTGTTCAGTGTTAGTTTAAAAGATACGAAGCTTACATTTTTGTAGTTCTTAGTTTTTTATTTATCACATTTAGTATTGTCGATAGTTTTAATTTATAATTGCATATATAAATTAAAATTAGTTTGCATTTCATTACTTCTAGTTTTGAATAAATTCATTTTGACTTATTCTTCACCAGTTATAGTGTTTTTTGGTTTTTACTCTATGTATCATATTCTTGTACATTTGTTGTGTCATATTTTCTAACATGTTATATTGATTACATTATTTTATTATATTTTATTGATCATTTAACTTTTAGATTAGGTGCATTACATAAACAATACTTTTATGATAATTTTAGATTAACTTTAGGATAAAAATAGGGTAAACCCGCATCTTTTCCTTCAAAAGAGGAAGAGACATTCAAGCCAATGGAGCCTATAAACCCATCAAGAGTGACAATCCTAAACGACTTGTGTTGTTTGAAGAACCTCGGTCTGAGTCACATCCCGTTTGTTGACTAAAGTCCAAAAACCCATGTCAACAAAATGGCATTAGAAAGATGGAATATTCAACTTTAAATGCTAGGGGAAGTCGTAAAAGACAAATTGTTTGGTCCCTTATCATCACAAGATCTCTCACTCAAACCCTCCCATTGTTGCAATTGTTTCTAGTTATCAACCTAAACCTATTCCTAAACAAACAACCAATGAACCCATGACTCCAACCCAATCACAAGTCAGATTTGAGATTAATGAGTGTCTATAAAGATCTCATGAAGTTCTTTCAAGGAACCATGAGAGATTAGAATGAGTAAGGTATATTGAAAGATGATTGTCTCAACATCTCGTTACACCTCTTGATTTCCATTTAGAATAACCTTCTATATTGGATCCCCACACAAATATTCCTTAGAATTCCAGTACCACTAATGATAGATTGCATGATATCTTGACTGGTAGAATTATTGATCTTAATCAATCGGTGTCTGAAGCACCTATTGGTGAATCAAACCAACTTACTCTTTTTGGAGGAATTTCTCCACCTCCTTCCCCACCTATCTTGCCTTCTTCTCTTGAATATTCCTACAATGAAGAAGACTCTTCTGAGTCATCTGAATTTGAGGGGTCCCTAAGAATGGCTAATAATAAGGAAAACCCAGGAAATAACCAAGGTAACCAAGTAGATAATCTAGCTGCCCCATGGCTTGATCAATATGTTGTTGCTATCCTTGGTATGCAACATCCTATGCCAAAAAACCTTTGACAATTTTCTCCCTAATTTTGACCCATATTTTGAACAGCCAGATGAGGATCATATTAAAGCTTTAATGCTAGCAATTAGATAGAAAAATGTACTCCACAAATGTGGAGTTATTAGGTTTTTCCCCTACACATTTGAGGGAAAAACTTCAACATGGTATTTTGTGTAGCCCTCTCAAAGCATTACCTCTTGGGAACAATTTGAATTTCCTTCTTAGAGAATTTTGGAGATGAAAAAACCGCAGAAGTGCTAGTCATGGTGTTGAAGTTGTAACTAGGTTTGATCTTCATAAATATATTTTATCATTAATGTATTTATATTCTAACAAGCATATTCTTCATGCCATAATCAAAAGAAAATTTATTTGTATCATGTCCCATTTCAACATTTAAAAGAAAGAAATTTGATTTTTTTAAAAGGTATATTTTAGTGTCTCCAAATTGACTAAGTCGACCCTCTAGAAGGCAAGTTAGACTACCCAAAGGATGTGTCCCCTTGTATGAATGAAAAACTATATATTTTAATCTATACTCCTTTAATTGGAAAGTAATTTGGATCTGATCTAAGGTAAGGACAATTCACATCTCTTGATTTATGGTATGAGGCAATAAGTATACAATATCTAAGGTAGCTAACATATGAATCTCTGTGGAAGGTCTGAAGTATGATCTTCGTGGCATACAAATCTCTACGACATATAACTGTGTCATACAAAAGTTGGAACATAATAGAGTCTACACTTTATTGACAACTAAATATTGACATCTTGTTGATATCTCTATGGAATGATATGGGGCAACTTGTAGGCAGTTTTATGGATAAATTTATGATCAATATTATAAATATAAATAAGGAGGGATGACTTGGAATTTGGTTAGTTTGACTTGGATTTCTCTTGTTGACTACAATTCTACAAGAAAAGGATCGTTGGGTTTTCCCCTTTTGGGTTTTGCCTTGGACTCTGGCCTAATCTTTGGTGTCTCATGCCTTTTATCTTGTATAATTATTTGATTACCTAATTAATGAAGAAAAATACTAAATGGAAAACATATATAAAACAATCACAAGTAATTATCATGATTAGAAATTCTACTTGCATTTGAATTTCAACATATGGAATTATCAAATTTGAAAATGGAAAATAAGGAAAAGGTAAAGGATTTTAACGTAAGGTTCCTTTCATTAAAAAATAAGATTTCTAATTAATTTATGCCTGCTCAAAACTTAATAGTTGCCTATTGTGTTAAAGCTTTTCTTACTGAGATTTCTATGTGGTTGAAGAGGGTCTGTTAGCCTTGTTGGCAAATGGCCCAAAAATGGATCCAAATATGCTTTTTAAAGTCTCCATAAGCTAGCGTAATCATGCCAATGGATCCAAATATGCTCTTGAAGTCTTCAAAATCTTCTTAAGGATCATTCAAAGTCAAAACCATCGCATGCCAAGAGCCCTTGGAAGGGCAGAAAAACACTATCGGGAGGCTAAAACACATTAAAACAGTGAAAAAACCAAATATCGTAGGCTTAAACTAATAAAGCACAACAACCGTTAGATCTGGCCGATCAACGGCCTAGATATAAGCAGAAAATCACAAATCAGCGAGCAGAAAGGACAAATTAAGACTGGGCGCAAGACATCCCCAACCAGCGATCTTTGATGATCGGATCAGCGGGGACATACATCGTGTTATATAAAGACCCTTGCCTTGGGCGATATGCGATTACGACATCGTCGCATCGCAATATCGCAGCGGAGAAACACCAAGGGGTGAGACCTTTACACATTCATATGCCCGATGCGATAAAACCCGGACCCGAAAGGGTTTGGGAATGATATTATATAATATTTCAGGTCCACAGGAAGCCGATTTTTAATGCATTTTCAATGTATTTCGTTATATAACGAAATAAAAAGGGAAGCTTGGGTTTGCGATATGCGATAAGACCTAAACCCGAAAGGGTCCGAGAAGGGGAATATATAATTTTTGAAGTCTAGAGGGAGCTATTTTCATGTGATTTTCATGATTTTTTGTATTTTTAGAATACAAAGCAAATACACAGGAAACAGGCCGTGTGCGACTTGCAACAACGACCCAGAGGGCGGACCCAATAGAAGAATAAACCAGTTTAAGGACTTTTGAAGTCCGGAAGAACAAAGATGGGTGGGATTTGCACAGTCGCAACGTTTTTCCGTGTTTAATAGAAAAACAATCATTGTAAACATTTAAAGGGAAAATAAAGGCCCGATAGCCCTTCCATCACAACGTAGCTTGCCCGAAACAGAAATAGTCATGGAGCAGACAACGCAGCTCGCCCGAAACAGAATTGATCATGGAGAAGACAGCGCAGCTCAGCTGAAAACAACAAAATCAATTGTGGGGCATCTCTGGCACAATAGATCTCCCTGCCAGCACAGCAACATACCCGAATGTGGTTACTCTTCTATCAGAAGAAGAAACCTCCGAGCCATGCTTGCCTAGTTAGGGCATCAAATAGTTAACAAGACAGAGGGATAGATTAAGACCTCTCGAGCCTTAGAAGGCTTAGCATCATTGTAAAAGGCCTATAAAAGGTTGAGAGTTAATTGTAACAAAGGTTCAACTTTTGGAGACTCTACTCCTCTAGCTTCTTATCTTCATTCCACCAATATAAGCTTCTTTTGTTGTTACATGTTCAATTCTCATTTTCTCTACTATTCTATGCTTGCACTTGAATAGGTTATTCATGTTTCTGCTATGTCTAATGCCAGATAACTGTCATCTTATCCCTGCATTGATAAATTAGATTTGAAAGTTCCATTTACTGCTTGTAGCTAGCCATTCATATGTGTTTATATATATGCATCTGCTGGGACAATCAGTATTATCCATCTATCCAATGAATCTATAAACTATTAAGCATTAGTAGTTTAAAGCCTTGTATTGTTGAGGGTGTTCATGCATGTCTTGAGTGAGAATAGAGCTGAAATGGTTATCTGACTGATCCAAACCATCATCCATTCCAATAGTTCAGAGAACAATATTGAAGATTATATGTTACCAGGCATCTCCGAGCTGCAGCCTAGGAGAGTTTCATGGAGTGATAACATAATTGGCGCCGTTGCCAGGGAGAGGAAACTGAAGCTCAGCTTCCCTGGGAGATGACATAGATCCAACTTTGATGATAGACAAATTCTGGGCACTTTTTTGGTTGTAATAATCTATCTGGTGACTCTACTCGAGGTCAAACCTCTTGGAGACTCCACTTCATAGTTCTGGCTTAGTTTGTGAGGCATACTCGGAGAAATCCTCAAAAGTCACAAGCTGACCTAGTATTTGACCTTGAAAAAATCATCAAAGAAAGAAAGGCTTTGCAGAAAGGAGCATCAGGTTCAGGTAAACCTAAACAATATTCTATATCTCTTCAAGAAAATCTTGCGATAGAACAAATACATGTTGAGAGTATAGCATCTAATACTAGAAGTGAAGAAAAACTCTCAAAGATTCATAAAGCTCCTTATTCTTTAGGTTCTCCTTTTGTTGTAAGCCCAAAGGAAACCTCACCTCCTATCCATCATACTCATTTAGTCTTGTCAGTCACTCCTTAACCCTCTATCATTCAGACTGCCAGTACTCTTATAGCCACCACAGTTATGGTAGGCCCACAAGCACCTACCAAAATGGAAAGAATCATAGCTTCTAGGTATGGACCTCTAATATTTCCCACTTCTTTGAATGCCATGCCTACTGGAGAATATTAGAAATATAGGCCTAAGTTCACTGGGACTAAAGGTGTTACAGTTGAAGAACATCTTGAGTCATTCTATAGCTATGCTAATAACCTGGACATTAGTGAAGATGATGTGTGGATGAGAGTCTTTGTCCAGAGCCTAGATGGAGAGGCTAGAAAATGGTTCAAAAAACTAACCCCAAGATCTATAGCAGATATTGAGGCTTTAGATGATGCATTCCTAAAGCATTAGGGTGATAAGAAGTATCTCCTCTACTACCACACTGAGTTTGGGAACTTAAAGAAGGAAAATGGTGAGTTTTTTTTTGATTTTAATAAGAGGTTTAGATGTATGTACAGCAAGATAGCAGCTGAAGTAAAACCCACTACTACCTCTGCTAAACTCACCTATGCCAGTGATTTTGATTCTGACTTCTGCCTACTGTTGAGGGAGAGGCGATGTGCTACTTTGGCTGACATGCAGGATGCAGCCTTGGAAGTGGAATCAAATCGTATGGCTGCAGAGAAGCTCAAGGGAAATGTTGATAGAAGAAGATAGAGGGGCGAGTCTTCATCATCTTCAGATCCCAAGATAGATAAAATGACCAAAATGATAGAGTCATTAGCCTCTAAAATCTCCAAATTAAAGGTTGAGCAGCACCTTGGGAAAGGGAGAGTTCCTAATACCTTTGCTCCTAGAAATCCAAATCCAAATCCATATAGAAGAACTAATGAGCAGTTGCAAATTTTGCAAAGAAGCAAAGATGCCAATGAAGACCAAAGGGTGAAGATCCCTTTCCAGAATGTAGTTATGGAAGAAGAGCAGTTTGAAGAAGATGATGAGATCCATTGTCTGGAAGACAAAGGCAATGCCTCCTTTTTTACCTCAGCTGCTTATGAAAAGTCATTATTTAATGACCAGATTAACCAAGAATGGGATGGTGAAGCTGTTCTACAAACTGAAGATTAGAAAAGATATAATCTGAGGTCAAAGATGAATAATGCCAAGGAAACCCCTATTCAAAGAGATGCTATCCCTACAATACAACAAGCTAATAAGAAAAAGCAACCAGCAGTTGGTCCTATCATCCTCAAAGTTCTAGCTCATGACGTAAGAGGTCTTGACAAGTCTCCTTCTCCTTTCAATTTTCAATCAGAAATTTAGAAGCTAAGAATACCTATGCCTCTGATTGAACTAGTGAAGAATGAGTCCTTCAAAAGATCCATCCTCAAGGCCCTTGAGCCTAAAGCCATCCAAGCCTTCACTAACTATGTAAATCTACAAGATGACAAGCCAATTGTTATTCTTAGCCCAATGATTGAAAATTGTGAAGACAACTCCCCATCATTCTATGTCTCTCTGACTATTCATGATAAAATCCTTCACAACTGCCTTCTGGACATTGGGGCCAGCCATAATCTAATGCCCAAAACTGTCATGGATGAGTTGGGTCTTGACATTACCAAGCCTTATCATGACCTGTTTTCTTTTGACTCTAGAAAAGTGAAATGTCTGGGATTAATCAAGGACCTAGCCATCAATTTGTCTTAACTACCCATGAAAAGCATGATGATGGATATTGTGGTAGCAGATGTACCCCCCAAGTTTGGCATGTTACTTTCCAGAGGTTGGATCAAGAGATTAGGTGAATCATTACAAAATGATTTGTCCTATGCTACTGTCCCAGTTTTCGGAGGTGAGAGCAGGAGATTAGCGATGAAAGGAATCCCACTAATCATCCCATCTATGTTTTTGACACTGATTTTGGAGCCTGTATTCTTCATATTGAAGAATCCCATTTGGCCTTGATGTAGCTTAAAAAACCAATTTTCCAGATCGCTAAGGAAGAAGGCCCACAGATTTGGGACATGTTCTTTGATGGGGCTTGCTCTAAGGAAGCTGCAGGGGCAGGTGTAGTCCTTGTGTCCCCCACACATGAATACATTCATTTATCTTTCAAATTAACCTTTTAGGTCACAAACAACATAGCAGAGTACAAAGCTTTGATTTTGGGCTTAAGCGCTGCTAAAGGAATGGGCATCAAAGACCTGAAAGTATTTGGAGATGTAGACCTCGTCATTCAGTAGGTCAATAAAAATTTCCAAGCAAAGCATCCAAGGCTGAAAGCATATAGAGATGATGTATGGAGGCTCAAGGATTCTCTTAATAATTTCAGCATTTCTTACATTCTGAGAATGAAGAACTAGCTTTCTGACTCCCTTGCTGTGTCTGCTAGCACGTTTATTCCTCCTTTTCCTCCTAAATTGACATACAAAGTTCAGGTTAAATATAAACCATCTCTGCCTGACAGTGTCAAATACTAGAAATTTTTTGAAGACGATGATGAAATTAACAGGTTTTTGCAAGTCATTGAGGAATTTTCCGGAATGCACATCAACTAAGAAAATGAAACCATGGAAGAATGTGGCCAGTCCAAGCTAAAGGACGAGATCGGCAGAGGAAGCATTGTCCAGCTACCTAGTAACCATATACCCAAAGGATTGGTGCCTCTAGAGAAGTTGTTCGATCATAACGATGTGCCTTATAAGCCGGCCAAAAAAGAAAATGAGTCTGTTGTTTGTAAACATAATATAGGGAGCCCAGCCCATCCGAAATACATAAATCTATCCACTCATTTGTCTTCTACCCAGAATTCCGAGTATTGCACCCTCATGAAGCAATTTGTTGATATTTTTGCCTGGGAATACAATGATCTTAAAAGCTATGACCCAGACATCATTTAGCATAAGATTCCATTGGAAAAGAACACCATCCTTTTTAAGCAGAAATTAAGACCTATTAACCCTCTCTTATTGCCTTTGACTGAGAAAGAAATCAAGAAGCTCTTGGATGCCAAAATCATAGTTCCCCTAAGGTATTCAAAGTGGATAGCTAACCTTGTGGTATTAAGAAAGAAAAATGGAGAAATCATGCTTTGTGTTGACTTCAGAAATTTGAACAAGTGCTCTAAGAAAGATAACTACCCCCCACCTAAGATGGAACACTTGCTGCAAAGAGTTTCAGGGGCTAGAGTCATGTCTTTCTTAGATGGATTTTCAGGTTACAATCAGGTTGTTGTACATCCAGAAGATCAGGAAAAGACCACCTTCACTACTCCTTGGGGCACTTTCATGTACTCCAAGATGCCTTTTAGACTGATGAATGTTGGGGCTACTTTTCAGAGGGCCATGGACATAGCCTTTGTGGGAGAGAAGGACAAGTTTGTCCTTATTTATCTTGATGACATATCAATCTTCTCCAACAGTCACAGAGACCATTTCCAGCATTTGAAGAAGGTCTTCCTAAAGTGCAGACAGTTTGGAATTTTGGTGAACCCAAAGAAGTCACAATTTTCTCTAGAAGAAGGCAAACTTCTGGGACATATTGTTTCTACTGAAGGTGTGAAGATTAATCCAGCAAGGGTTCAAGAAATTCAGACATTGTCCATCCCAAGGTAAAAAAAAGGACATTCAATCCTTCCTGGGTAAGATTAACTTTGTAAGGAGGTTCATTCCAAACTTTGCAGAGCTAGTAAAGCACATCACTTCCATGCTGAAGAAAGGATTAGAAATAAAATGGATAGATGCTTCAATAAGCTCTTTTGAAGCCATCAAGCAAGCTATCATGGAAGCTCCCACTCTAATCAGCTCAGATTACACTAAGGAGTTTTGTATCTTCTCTTTTGCCTCTTATGATACACTTGCAGTAGTTCTGTTGCAGAAAAATGATGAAGGCATAGAGCATCCCGTGGCCTTTTTAAGCAAAACTCTAAGGGATGTTGAACTAAGGTATGACCTTATTGAAAAACAAGCTTATGATCTCATAAAATCTTTAAAGTCATTCACAATTTATATTTTTCATTCCAAATTGGTTGCATATGTACCTTCAGCCTCAGTAAAATATGTCTTAAATCAGCTAAATATTGATGGAAAGAGAGCTAAATGGAGTGCAAAATTCATAGAGTTTAACAAAGAGGTGAAGCCCACTAAGCTTGTTAGAGGCCAGGGATTGGCTAAACTTATGACTGAAGAGAATTGTAGCTTGTTAGAGGCCAGGGATTGGCTAAACTTATGACTGAAGAGAATTGTAGCTTGTTAGACATAAATTGCATAGGTCCAAATTCAGATAATGCAGTAGTAGAAAAGCAAAAGCAGAATTAGTCTTTGGCTGAAATATAGCAACCTTTGAATGGTATTCCAACATAGTTCATTTTTTGCAGAAGCTAGAAGTCCCTCCTGGACTTAGCTCAAGTCAAGCCCGGGCCATTAAACTTAGATCAACCAAATTTTGCATGAATAAAAATCTGCTTTATTGGAAAGACCCATCAAGAATCCTCTTGAGATGTCTAGATAAAGAAAAATCTGTGGAATTCATACATCAGTTCCATTCTAGCATCTGTGGAGGGAAACATTATTGGAAAACCACAACCCACAAAATAATGAGGGCTGGGTATTATTGGCCTACTCTGTTCTCTGATGTGTTTTCTTTTGTGAAATCTTGTGACAAGTGTCAGAGGTTTGCATGAATACAAAAGCTAAAATATATGCCCTTGAAGCCAGTACATGTCAATGGTCCCTTCCAGCAGTGGGGCTTGGAATTTATAGGTGAGATCAACCCACATTCTAGTGGCCAACACAAATGGATCTTAGTAGCCACTGATTATTTCACCAAGTGGATTGAGGCTATACCCACTAAGAATGCCAATCATCAAGTTGTCATAAAGTTCTTGAATGAGAATATTTTCACTAGATTTGGTTGCCCAACCAAACTAGTCACTGATAATGTAGCAGCTTTCAAGGCAAAAGAATTAGTGGACATGACTGAATCCATGGGAATTCAAGTGGTGCATTCTACCTCATATTATCCTCAAGGCAATGGCCTGGCAGAATCATCTAACAAGAGTCTGGTAAGGGTAATCAAAAAACTGTTAGAAGAAAACAAAAAGAGCTGGGATTCCAAGTTGAAGTTTGCACTATGGGCTGACAGAGTTACCATCAAAAACTCCATAGGGAATTCTCCATTTAAGCTGGTTTATGGCACTGATGTTGTTTTCCCTATCCAGCTAATTCTCCCCGTGGCTAAATTCTTGCAACAAGAACAAGATGAAGAGAATGACATGGTAAAAAGAATGAATAACCTGGTTGAACTACATCAGATCAGAGAGTAGTTGGTTGAGAAGTCAAAAGCACATCAGAAGAAAATCAAATAAACCTTTGATAAGAAGGCAAAAGTGGACAATTTCCAAGTTGGTGATTGGGTTCTTAAATGGGATTCATTTAAGGAAAATAAAGGTAATCATGGTAAGTTTGACTCCTTATGGATAGGTCCATTTGTCATCGCTCAAATTCAGCAGAACAATACCTTTATTCTGCACACTCTAGAAGGAGGAGATGTTTTTGGTAGCCCAGTAAATGGGCGATTCTTGAAACTTTATTTCATTTAAGGCTTTAAAGCCTTGGTATTGTAAATATGTTTTTTCTTTTCTAGTTTTTATTTTCATTGCAAAATAGACTCCATGCCCAATGAAATACTAGGAGGAAGATTTAATTTTGTTGTTACAGGAAAGGCATCGGTCTGAGATTCTTGAAACCTCACAGGGAGGCTTTCATCCCCAGAAGGAGCCAGTGTTAGCCTTGTTGGAAAATGGCCCAAAAATGGATCCAAATATGCTTTTTAAAGTCTCCATAAGCCAACATAATCATGCCAATGGATCCAAATATGCTCTTGAAGTCTTCAAAATCTTCTTAAGGATCATTCAAAGTCAAAACCATTGCATGCCAAGAGCCCTTGGAAGGGCAGAAAAACACTATCGGGAGGCTAAAACACATTAAAACAGTAAAAAAACCAAGTATCGCAGGCTTAAACTGATAAAGCACAACAGTCGTTAGATCTGGCTGATCAATGGCCCAGATCTAAGTGGAAAATCACAAATCGGTGAGCAGAGAGGACGACTTAAGACTGGGCACAAGACACCCCCGATCAACGATCTCCGATGATTGGATCGGCGGGTCGCAATCAGCGGGGACATACGTCGTGTTATATAAAGACCTTTGGCTTGGGTGATATGCGATTGTGACATCGTCGCATCGCAATATCGCAGCGGAGCAGCGCCAAGGGGCGGGACCTTTACACATTCGTTTGCCCGATGCGATAAATGTTGGCATTATGAGACAAGTGTTGGCCTTGATGGCAAATCACACTGATGACAAATCATAGTGCAGAAGGATAGCAGCAAAGAATTGATGATCAGACTACAAGTATGAAGAGAAAATATATACACGCTGGTTCACTATATACCAAGTCGCGTATACAAGCAGGTTCACTATATACCAAGTTGCGTATACGCAAGTTCGCTATATACCAAGTCGCGTGTACATGCAGGTTGGCTTCAGTAAAAGAGCGTGTATGTGGAAAACTTATCTTTGGTCCGTGGCGCTTATTCCTTGGAAGTTGTGCCTATGGTTTTGGACCATGGTGTCTCGACGGACGTGTTGATCCCTAGTTTTGAAGTTGATGGTATTGGATTTCTATGGTTTTGGCTCTTGGTATTGAGCAAGGCCTAAGGCTATATAAGGAGAAGAAGATCATTAGGCACAACACAATTGAAAAGTCTTGAATATCTGAAAAAGAAAGAGATCTTGTATGCAGGTTCTGGGTTGCTTGATCTAAGCTAAGGAGAGATCACACCGGTTGATGGAAGACTAGATCTAAGGACAGATTGGGATCTAATGGTTTGAAATGCACTATTATGATTATGCCTATTTCTAGATCTGCATACTGACGCAATGTTATGTTCTGGGTCTAACTGATGTCTGGTACAGCTGCAAGTTAAGAGAAATTTATTTTTAGATCTGTACGCAGGTTGTCTTTGGTAAAAGCGCGTGTATACGCGGGTTTCTCTCATTGAAGTAGCGTATATCTTTTGAAGTTTGATTTTTTGGGTTGCAGTTGGGTCTGACTGCTATTGCAGAGTTCTGTAGTCTGCTCTGTGTTTTGGTGACTGGTGTTGACAGGGTTTCAGTGGTTTAGTGATTCAAAGATTGATGATGCTAGTATTGGTTGTTTTGTGCTTCAATGATCTGTTATGAAAGTTGAATGAATTGTGGTCTTCAGATTGTAATGTTGTGCTTCAGGAATATCCAGTCTGAAAATGTATGAAAAGTGGTACCTGAAGGAAAGAAGATTGTAGGCCAGCACCTACGTACTAGTATCTTAGCTAGTACAAGAGCAAAGGGGGTTGGAGCTCCCTTCCAAGGAAGTTTGGAGAACGAGAGAAGGTTGAAGCCTTCAGCAGGTTGTAGCCTGCGTACTGGTATAAGGCTGCACCAGTACAAAAGATTGTAAACTGAAGTTTCATATTAAAGAAAGATAGAGACGACTTGCAGCAGGTGGTTTTCACCCACATTGGGTTTCCACCTTATATCATGGTGTTCATGTGTGTGTTTTCTGTGTGATGATCTGTTCTGTTATACTGCACCTGTCTTACTATCATGGTTAATAATGTCTTGATGCATTTACTGAAGATAAGCTACTGAATCATAAGTTTTCTTGTTATACGCTGGTTTCTTTAGACACAGTAGCGTGTACACGCTGTTTCACTTAACTGAAGTAGCGTATATGTTTCTGAGCATAAAATGAAAAAGTTTTTCTGATAATACTGATTCACCCCCCCTCTCAGTATTATTTCCAACAATTGGTATCAGAGCAGGTCCTTCAGAGAAGCTTTATCGCTTGAAGGTAGATCGTTCATCATGAGCAACTATGAGAGAGAAGCATCAATCAGGCCACCAGTTTTTGATGGGACAAACTTCAATTATTGGAAGGTAAGAGTTACTGCCTATCTTCAATCTCTTGGTACAGAAGTTTGGGACATCGTAGAGACAGGCTACACTTTTCCTTCAGCTACTCCTACAGATGCAGACGAGAAAAAGAAATATGAAACAAATGCGAAAGCAGTCAGTACTCTATTGGGATGTATATCCCAATCGGAATTCATGAAGGTAATGCACTATAAATCTGCAAAAGAAATATGGGACAAGATTGTCACGAGCTATGAAGGAGACGAACAGGTAAAGCATGCTAAGCTTCAAACTCTCAGGATTAAGTATGAGAATCTCAGAATGTATAATGATGAAAGTGTGGCTAACTATTTCCTTAGAGTTGATGAGATTGTTAACTGCATGAAAAACTTGGGTGAAGAAATAAAAGAGGCTATTGTGGTTGAAAAGGTTCTAAGGTCATTGTCCCCCAAATTTGAATCTAAAGTGTCTGCAATAGAAGAAAAGGAAAATCTACGAATTCTTACTATGTCTCAGCTTCATGGAATTCTAACTGCTTATGAAATGAGAAAGGGAGGTCCATCAGACAGAAGAGAAGCTGCTTTCAAAGCTTCAGGCAAAGGAGATTATTATGAAGCAAGTCACATGCCAGAGGATGAAGAAGAAGAATCAAATTTTGTCAGAAATCTTCAAAGGGGTTCTGGAAGGTTCAGAGGTAAGTTACCTTTTAAATGCTTTGCTTGTGGAAGAGTAGGTCATTATGCTGCCATATGTCCTCACAAAGATAAGAATGACAAGGGAAAGGAACCTGTTAAATGGAACAAGAAACAAAATGAAAAGAAGAAAAGCTACTACACTCATGAAGATAGTGATGGTCTTTCAAATAGTGATGAAGATGAACAAGGTAATAGATATAAACTTTTAATGGCTTTTGAAGATGATGACTACGTGGATGCTATAGATGTAGAAGGCTTTTGTGAAGAAATGAAAGATCTCAAAGTTTGCTTAGAAGAGAAGAGTGCTATTATTGATTCTCTACAATGTCAACTAGCTGAAAAGGAAAAACATCTTGAAAAATTGGAATGTGAGATTGTTTGTCTTAGAAAGGAGATTGAGAAAACAAAAGCGATTAATCTTAAATTTGTTAAAGGATCTGAAACCTTGGATGAGATTATCAATGTGCAGCGATCTCCTCTGATAAAGACAGGTCTTGGATATAATGGAGAAACATCTCAAGCCTCTACCTCTAAAAGTTATCTTGATGCAGCAAGGAGAAGCGAGCAAAAGCCAAATAAAAGTCATCAGGTGAATCAAGGACAGTTTACCTCAAGAACAAATAAAGACCATCAAGAAATTCGGGGACAAACTGCCTTAAGGACAAACAGAAGCTACAATCAGCCACAGGTAAAATCTTCCCAATTTGCTCCAAGAATAAATGTGAATAGAAGCTACAGTCGGTTGGATGATAGATCTGATTATCGCAGAAGTTTCTTTAATGGCCAATGCTTTTCTTGCCATAACTTCGGTCACAAAGCAGCTCAATGTGTTGCCTACAAGACAATCATGACTAGAGAAGCTCAAAAGCAAGGGAGAATGACTGGAACCATGAAAAGGACTTATAACAACTTTTCGGTTCTTGAAAATGAAATTGAATGCTCTATCTGTAATAACTTTGGTCATGAAGACTCTGAATGCAGGAGCAGGTTCCGGAAGACAACTCAGAAGGAACAAACCTCAAATGTCAGAACATGGAGAATAAAGGAACCGCAATCAGAAAGATGTGGGATAGCCTTTTATGCAGAAGGTCAAGAAAGTCTATGGTACATTGACAGCGGATGTTCGAAGCATATGACAGGGGACAAAGAAAAGCTTGAGTCATATACCGCATTAGAAAAGGGGAAGAAAGTTTCTTTTGGAAACGATATCTCTGCAGCCATAAAAGGAAAAGATGTTGCTCCATTAAAAGAGAAGGTCAAAGCTGGAAATGTTTTGTATGTTGATGGATTGAAGCATAATCTTCTGAGTGTCAGTCAGATGTGCGATCAAGGAATAGAGGTAATATTTAGATCAAATGGATGTTGTGTTCGTGATCTTGATACAGGTAAAACAGTGATCAAAGGAAGAAGGACTCCAAATAATCTATACATATTTGAAGAAGGACCACAACAATGCTATTTGAGCAAGGATGATGAACACTAGCTATGGCATCGGAGGTTGGGGCATCTAAGCTTTTCACAAATAAGGAAAGCATGCAAATATCAGGCATTCGTGGTCTTCCAGATATCAAAATTCCAGACAACACTATATGCAAATCTTGTCAGTTTGGGAAGCAAACTAGAACTAACTTTCCAGAGAAGGAAGGATCAGCTAGCATACCTCTTGAGCTAGTCCATACAGATGTATGCGGTCCATTTAGGAAAAGGACACCTCGAGGAGAAGAATATTTGATATTATTCATTGACGATTTCTCCAGGTTTGTCTGGTTAGGGCTTATGAAGCACAAAGATGAAACATTCGAAAAATTCAAATCCTTCAAAGCCTTGGTTGAAAATGAATTAGGACACAAAATTAAGTGCCTCAGATCTGACAGAGGTGGGGAGTTTACCTCAAACGAATTTTTCGATTTCTGTGAAGAACATGGGATAAGAAGAGAATTCTCTACAGCTAGAACTCCTCAGCAAAATGGGGTGGTGGAAAGAATGAACAGAACAATCCAACAAATGGCTCGTGCTATGCTTGATGAATCAGGTACTCCCGCAATTTTCTGGGGTGAAGCTGCACATGCTGCGGTTATTATTCTTAACAAAACAAATGTCCGAGTAAACAACACTCAAACACCTCATGAGCTCTGGAGTGGTGAGACTCCTTCGGTGAAGCATTTCAAAATCTTTGGGAGCAAATGTTATATTAATAATACTGATGAGCAACTTGGCAAACTTGAACCAAGAGCAGATGAAGGCATTCTTCTTGGTTATTCTCCACACAGCAAAGCATACAAGTGCTACAATAAAAGACTTGGCAGAATTGTTGACAGCATTGATGTAGTGGTTGATGAGAAGGGATATATTCCTAGGCAAGTTCATCATGAAGACATTGAAGAAGATGAAGGCTACCCTCAAAGGCAGAATGATGAAGAAGAAGAACCTCAAGAAGAAGAAGAACCTCAAGAAGAACCAGAGGAGCAGGCAAGAATAGAAGAGAAGACTCCATCCAGATATGTTCAAAAGAATCATCCAGAATCTCAGATTATGGGGCAGAAAGAAGCAGGAGTACAAACAAGAAGAAGAATTGCAGAAGCTTCAAGCTATTTGGCATTACTCTCTTCCACTGAACCACAAAGTGTGAAAGAGGCATGCAAAGATGAATGTTGGGTCAAAGCAATGGATGAAGAACTTGAGCAGATCGAAAAGAACAACACTTGGGAATTGGTTCCTAGACCAAAAGATAAAAATGTCATAGGGACAAAATGGGTCTTCAAAAATAAATTGAATGAAAATGGAGAAGTAATTAGAAACAAGGCCAGACTTGTTTGTAAAGGGTATGCACAGCAAGAAGGAATAGATTTTGAAGAGACCTTTGCTCCTGTTGCAAGACTTGAGGCCATCCGAATGTTCCTTGCTCTCTCAAGCTTTCAAAACTTCAAGGTATTTCAAATGGACGTGAAATCAGCCTTTCTGAATGGAGACTTAGAAGAAGAAGTATATATTGAGCAGCCAGATGGTTTCATTCTTGGGAATGATCCAAACCTTGTATGCAAATTGAAAAAGGCTCTCTATGGTCTCAAACAACCTCCAAGGGCTTGGTACTATCGATTGGACAAATATCTTCACCAACAAGGCTTTTCAAAAGGATCAGCAGATAGCAATATCTATATAAAAGTTGAAAATAACAAATTGCTAATACTTGTTGTTTATGTAGATGATATTATCTTTGGCAGCAATGAAGAGACTATGAGTCAAAACTTTGCCTTGGTTATGCAGAAAGAATTCGAAATGTCACTACTTGGAGAATTGACATACTTTCTTGGGTTGCAAATCCAACAAAATGAAGGAGGCATCTTCTTGTCTCAAACCAAGTACCTCAAATAGATCTTGAAGAAGTATGGCATGGAAGATTCAAAGCCAGTTTGTACACCCATGGTTACAGGATGCAGCCTCAGTGCAAATGATGAATCAGCAGCAGTTCATCAACCAACTTATAGATCCATGATTGGGAGTTTGCTTTATTTGACAGGTACCCGACCAGACATCATGCATGCAGTCGGAATAGTTGGGAGATTTCAGGCAAATCCAAAGGAGACTCATCTTCAGGCAGTAAAGAGAATTTTCAAATATCTTCAAGGGACACAAAATTATGGATTATGGTATCCTAGAGATACAGATCTCACACTTCATTCTTATACAGATGCAGATTGGGCCGGAAGCGTGGATGACAGGAAGAGCACAAGTGGTGGTGCATTCTTTATGGGCTCCAGATTAGTATCTTGGTTCAGCAAGAAATAGAGTTCGATTGCCTTATCTACAGCTGAAGCAGAATATGTGGTTGCGGCATCTTGTTGCACAGAACTTCTTTGGATGATGCAGACCTTGCAGGATTTTCAAATCACTTGCACTTCACCAGTCTCTATCTTATGTGATAATACAAGTGCAATCAGCATTTCAAAGAATCCAGTCATGCACTCAAAGACCAAGCACATACCAATCAAGTACCATTTTCTTCGAGAACAAGTGCTTGAGCAGAAGGTCAAGTTGGAGTATGTTCCTTCTAAGGAACAAGTTGCTGATATTCTCACAAAACCACTGCCCAGGGAAACTTTTGAATATCTCAGACAAAAGCTGGGAGTAGTTGATGCTTCATCCTGCTGTTGAAGCTTGTCTGTTCTACAGAAAAGTTGGTATACGCAAGTTACGTAAGGGATAGCCGCGTATATACGCAGAGTTATGCTGGGAAAGTCGCGTGTATGACGTGCGCGTGTTGTAGAAATCATATCCGCGTACATACGTTGTTTTATGGAGGAGAAGTCGCGTATATGGAGTTCTGAACAGCAAGGGCAGACTCTGGTTGGAGAAGGTCTGAGATGGGTATGCCAGAATTCTTCAGGCACAGTTTCAGGGGGTGCAGCAGGCACAGGTTCAGGGGGAACAACTTAAAGTCTCATAAAGCATTGTTGGCATTTAGATGCTTTTGGTTCTAGTACACAACTGTTGTTGATTTTAGGAGAAGGAGCTCAGAAGGAAATCTTGGTCGCTGATCTAAAAGATGTTTATCAGATGCTGCTTGTGACTTTCATAAGTCTTGGTCTAGATTTGTTGTCTCTATGTCATGTATCTCTTTTATCTCTTTTATGGTGTCAAGGTCATGTAACGGCCTATGTTGGTTTCCCCACTATGCCTGGGATGAATGATGTAATATAATTGGTTGTTATATGTAACTTTCTGATGTATCCCCTCTTGGAGTATGGATGTATGTATTGAGTCTTTTGGTGATAGGAAGGTCTTGGTTCTTTTGAAGAACATCTCTTGCAGATATTGCCTACAGTCAGGGGGAGCATGTTTCAGCACAGCCAAGCAGAGATATCAGCATGTACTCAGGGGGAGCACAACCCTTTGCCCTTGATGACAAAGGGGGAGAATGGTTCTAAGGATCTTGGGGTTGCCATCAAGTCCAAAGGGGGAGATTGTTGGCATTATGAGACAAGTGTTGGCCTTGATGGCAAATCACACTGATGACAAATCATAGTGCAGAAGGATAGCAGCAAGGAATTGATGATCAGACTACAAGTATGAAGAGAAAATATATACACGCTGGTTCACTATATACCAAGTCGCGTATACAAGCAGGTTCACTATATACCAAGTCGCGTATACGCAGGTTCGCTATATACCAAGTCGCGTGTACACGCAGGTTGGCTTCAGTAAAAGAGCGTGTATGTGGAAAACTTATCTTTGGTCCGTGGCGGTTATTCCTTGGAAGTTGTGCCTATGGTTTTGGACCATGGTGTCTCGACGGACGTGTTGATCCCTAGTTTTGAAGTTGATGGTATTGGATTTCTATGGTTTTGGCTCTTGGTATTGAGCAAGGCCTAAGGCTATATAAGGAGAAGAAGATCATTAGGCACAACACAATTGAAAAGTCTTGAATATCTGAAAAAGAAAGAGATCTTGTATGCAGGTTCTGGGTTGCTTGATCTAAGCTAAGGAGAGATCACACCGGTTGATGGAAGACTAGATCTAAGGATAGATTGGGATCTAATGGTTTGAAATGCACTATTATGATTATGCCTATTTCTAGATCTGCATATTGACGCAATGTTATGTTCTGGGTCTAACTGATGTCTGGTACAGCTGCAAGTTAAGAGAAATTTATTTTTAGATCTGTACGTAGGTTGTCTTTGGTAAAAGCGCGTGTATACGCGGGTTTCTCTCATTGAAGTAGCGTATATCTTTTGAAGTTTGATTTTTTGGGTTGCAGTTGGGTCTGACTGCTATTGTAGAGTTCTGTAGTCTGCTCTGTGTTCTGGTGACTAGTGTTGACAGGGTTTCAGTGGTTCAGTGATTCAAAGATTGATGATGCTAGTATTGGTTGTTTTGTGCTTCAATGATCTGTTATGAAAGTTGAATGAATTGCGGTCTTCAGATTGTAATGTTGTGCTTCAGGAATATCCAGTCTGAAAATGTATGAAAAGTGGTACCTGAAGGAAAGAAGATTGTAGGCCAGCACCTACGTACTAGTATCTTAGCTAGTACAAGAGCAAAGGGGGTTGGAGCTCCCTTCCAAGGAAGTTTGGAGAACGAGAGAAGGTTGAAGCCTTCAGCAGGTTGTAGCCTGCGTACTAGTATAAGGCTGCACCAGTACAAAAGATTGTAAACTGAAGTTTCATATTAAAGAAAGATAGAGACGACTTGCAGCAGGTGGTTTTCACCCACATTGGGTTTCCACCTTATATCATGGTGTTCATGTGTGTGTTTTCTGTGTGATGATCTATTCTGTTATACTGCACCTGTCTTACTATCATGGTTAATAATGTCCTGATGCATTTACTGAAGATAAGCTACTGAATCATAAGTTTTCTTGTTATACGCTGGTTTCTTTAGACACAGTAGCGTGTACACGCTGTTTCACTTAACTGAAGTAGTGTATATGTTTCTGAGCATAAAATGAAAAAGTTTTTCTGATAATACTGATTCACCCCCCCTCTCAGTATTATTTCCAACAATAAAACCCAGACCCGAAAGGGTTCGGGAATGATGTTATATAATATTTCAGGTTCATAGGAAGCCGATTTTAATGCATTTTCAATGTATTTCGTTATATAATGAAATATAAAGGGAAGCTTGGGTTTGCGATATGCGATAAGACCCAGACTTGAAAGGGTCTGGGAAGGGAAATATATAATTTTTGAAGTCTGGAGGGAGCTATTTTCATGTGATTTTCATGATTTTTTTTATTTTTAGATTACAAAGCAAATACAAAGGAAACAAGTCGTGTGTGACTTGCGACAGCAACCCAGAGGACAGACCTGTTAGAAGAATAAACCAGTTTAAGGACTTTTGAAGCCTGGAAGAACAAATATGGGCGGGATTTGCACAGTTGCAGCATTTTTCTGTGTTTAACAGAAAAATAGTCATTCTAAACATTTAAAGGGAAAACAGAGGCCCGATAACCCTTCCATGACAGTGTAGCTCACCTGAAACAGAAATAATCATGGAGCAGACAATGCAGCTCGCCCGAAACAGAATTGATCATGGAGAAGACAACGCAGCTCAGCTGAAAACAACAGAATCAATTGTGGGGCATCTCTGGCACAATATATCTCCCTGCCAGTGCAGCAACAGACCCGAATGCAGTTACTCTTCTATCAGAAGAAGAAACCTTCGAGCCATGCTTGCCTAGTCAGGGCATCAAATAGTTAACAAGACAGAGGGATAGATTAAGACCTCTCGAGCCTCAGAAGGCTCAACATCATTGTAAAAGGCCTATAAAAGGATGAGAGTTAAATGTAACAAGGGTTCAACTTTTGGAGACTGTGGAGACTCTACTCCTCTAGCTTCTCATCTTCATTCCACCAATATAAGCTTCTTTTGCTGTTACATGTTCAATTCTCATTTTCTCTGTTGTTTTATGCTTGCACTTGAATAGGTTATTCATGTTTCTGTTGTGTCTAATGCCAGATAACTGTCATCTTATCTCTGCATTGATAAATTAGATTTGAAAGTTCCATTTACTGCCTGTAGCTAGTCATTCATATGTGTTTTTATATATGCATCTGCTGGTACAGTCAGTATTCTCCATCTATCCAATGAATATATAAACTATTGAGCATTAGTAGTCTAAAGCCTTGTATTGTTGAGGGTGTTCATGCATGTCTTGAGTGAGAATAGAGCTGAAATGGTTATCTGACTTGATCCAAACCACCATCCATTCTAATAATTTAGAGAACAATATTGAAGATTATATGTTACCAGGCATCTCCGAGCTACAACCTAGGAGAGTTTCTTGGAGTGATAAAAGGGCCCAAAAGGCCACTTTACAAGCAACATTCAATGAAGCTCTATCTGTTAAGAACTATATTCTCATATTAAAACCTAATTCTAACAAATAGGGTCATCAAACCTCATATTCTAGCAAAAAACCTAAAGCAACATCAAAACCACCTGCTACAAAGAAGTACATATCCCCTATTTATCTTGAAATCCTTAAGGAAATTATTAACAAACTATCCATTCTTTAAAATAATTCAATAGGTGGGACTTCTAATAGGGAAAATTTTAAAACTTCTTACCCGAAACCATTTCAAAATAAACTTACTCTCCCAAATGAAGGCCTCATTGCTGAAGGCTTACTAGAAAACTTACAAGCAAGTATTGTTGAATCCACCTTTGATCATAATGATACAGAGGAGGTTGAAAATGATATTGAAGATGATAATTGGCCACCCTATACCATGGATAATTTTTCAGGAAATTTGTTTGAAGATGATTATGATCTAATCATTGGAGACTAACACCAATATAACACACACAACAAAATCCTGGTTGAAAATCAAGATTCTTCTCCTTCTGATAAGGCAAAGAGCTCTAAAAGGTAGTTAGGAAATACTCAGAAAAATTTTGTTATAAATTTAGAGTATGACCCAATTGAATATTTGAATAAACAAAATTCTAATATCTTAATATTTGAGCTACTTAAAATTATTATAATTCAACAGAAATTTCAACAACATTTTGTTGGAGATTATCGTAAGAACAAAGCTCCTCCTGGTGGGAATGTAGTTAGTTTTGAAAAGTCTTCAATTGATGATGTTTAGATTTTAAACCATCCTTCAGAATCCTCCTCCACAGAAAAATAAACCACCTCCTTTCCTGTTCACATTTGATATATTTAACCGTAATATTCATAATGGCATGATAGATTCCAAAGCCTCCTCGAATGTCATGCCTCTATTTTTGTGCAAGAAACTTAATACCCAAATGAAACCATCTGATGTGAAAATAATACAACTTGATATAACTAATGTAAAGGTCATAGGAGAACTAACTGATGTGTTGATCAAAATTTCCTCAAATCACATAGTTCACCAAACAATTGATATAGTTTTTGCAGACATATTGGAAGCATATGGTCTATTCCTAAGCTAGGACTGGATGTAACACCTAAAAGGGTATATGGATACAAATTTAACTTACTTATGGTTACCCTGAAAGGGGGATCCAAATAAGTTTAAATTTAACAAAGAAAGATGCATGAAAAATGTTGTTACTGATATTGATGTTTCAGATGAACCAAGTATGTTTAATGATTCTTTAAATATTGAGTCATTTTTTGGAAACTTTGCTGCTAAAATCTCTCCTTTTATGAACAATGAGAAAAAATATGATCTTTGACTATTAATAAGTTAGTAACGTCTAATAAAAAACTTCTTGATGTTAATTTTGATCCAAAAAGTTAACTCTGGTCTTTATATTTTGATGGATCGAAATCAAAATAAGGTGCAAATGTTGGTTGTTTTCTTTTATATCCAAGAGGTAATAAATTTTTTATTGCTTTTAGATTAGAATTTGAATGCGCTAATAATATTGAAGAATATGATGCACTCATTCAGGGACTCAAAAAGTATCTATACCTTGGAATCCAATGCCTAAGAGTCTACAGCTATTCTGAAATAATCATTTACCAGGTAAGAAATACTCTACACTACATTTAATCCAACTTGAGGAATTTCCAGACAAAGGTATGGGATTTAATCTCAAAATTTTCAAAATTTAATATTACTCCTATTCCTATATCTCTTAATCAAGAAGCTAATTTGATAGCAAATGTAGCATCTAGATTAATTCTTGTTGAGAAGTTTCAATCTAATTTGTTTTCTGTTGAACTCATGTTTAGACCGTCAATTCTGGATAATATTACTAACTTTCATGCTTTTTATCATGATTAACATATAATCGAGTTCCTTCACTCTGAAGATCGTTTTCATGACACTCTGATCGATGAATTGAATCATGTACGGAACCTCCATAATTTCTCCCATACTCAAAATCAACTGTCAATGGATGAATCAATTGATTTCGTAAACCCTATACCTATACTTGTTGCTAGGCTTGAGAATTTTTACAACTTATAGGATAGATTTTAAAAAGTTTTTAATTGTAAAACAAATCGTTCAACTATGCAGTATGAAGTCATAAATCTGGGAAATAAAAATAAACTTGGGAGCTAATTGTACCCGTTAACAAAAAGCATATCTTATTCACGTGTTTAGAGAACACAAATATGTATTCGCTCGGAATTATGAGGATCTCAAAACCTTTGATCCCAACGTTATGCAACATACCATTCTAATAAAACCTCATACCAAGGTTTCCACAAAATTTAAGGAAAATCCATCCCAGTTAAGAGCCAGCTATTAAGAGTGATTTGAATCAACTTTTAGCACCTAAAATTGTCTTCCTTATCCGTCATATGTAATGGGTTGTGAATTTAGTGTTGGTAAGGAAGAAGAGTAGAGACATTCATCTCCGTGTAGACTTAAAAAACTTAAATAAAGCTTCTGACAAAGACAATTACCTAATTCCTCCCATGGACAAAATCCTTTAACGAGTTTCAAGCTCTTATATGTTGTCCCTTTTGGATAGTTTCTTGGGCTATAACCAAGTTATGGTGGCTCCCTCTGACCAACTTAAAACTTCCTTGACAACTTTGTGGGGAATATTTGCCTACCAAAATATGCCCTTCGACTTGATCAATGTTGGGGCGACTTTCCAACGAGCGATGGACATTACCTTTGGGGGGATAATAAACAAATCTATTGTCATATATGTTGACGATGTCATTGTTTATTTTACACAAAGATATGGCCATTTTTCACATCTCAAAAAAGTGTTCAAAAGATGTAGGAAATTTGGCTTTTCCTTAAATCCCATAAAGTCTATCTTTGCAGTCACTGAAGGAAAACTATTAGAGTGTATTGTGTCTAAATATGGCATAACAGTTGACTCAAAATTAACCTAGGCCACTAATATTTTATCACCTCCAAATTCTAAAAAGGCCATGTAGTCCTTCCTTGGAAAAATCAAATTCATTAAACAATTCGTCCCCAATTTTTCTAAAATATTTGAGCCACTTCAAGATTTGATAAAAAATAATTCTAACTATAAGTGGAAAGACCAAGAAAAACAAGATTTTTGTACTATTAAACAAGCCATATCTAAGGCTCTTGCTCTGATGAGCCCAAATTTCTCTAGAGATTTCATACTCTATACCTTTTCTTCAGATTATAATTATGTTGTTGTCTTTACATAGAAAACTGAGCGTGATCGCGAAATTCCTATTGCATTTATGAGCTCTGCCTTTAAGGGAACCGAGTTAAATTACCCAACAATAGATAAAAAATCCCTTGTTGTCTTTAAGGCAGTAAAGCCTTTCAAATTTTATCTGCTAAAATAAAAAACTAAGGTAATTTTTCCCTATCCAACAACAAGAAACTTGTTAGTACACAAGGAATTAGGAGAAAAAGGGGCCCATTGGATGACAACCTTACAAGAGTATGACTTAGAGATCAAACCTGTTGAGAAACCAAGTGTAGTAGATATTAATGCTTGATTCCTCTTCTTGATAATTACTTGTGAATTTTAGTTTCCTTCTTATTATTTTTTATGTCTTCTTCATCAAGAAATTATATAAATATAGAAAACATAAATATCACAAAGAGACAAGAGACACCAAAATTTAGGCTCCAAGCCAGGGAAAAACCCAAAAATAATTCTCTTATATAATCAAATCAAAATGAGATATCCAAGACCCAAGACCAATACCAAGTCTACCACAAAGATTCCCATTCAAACCCTCCTCCAAGTCCCCTCCAACAAGTCAAATTATTTAAAATTTGGTCAAACACAAAATTTCAGCCCTGCAATACCTCAGAAAGTGCCTTCGACATTTTGAATGTGTAAGATGGATTAGGGTAGAAAACCTTCAATATTTCTCTCTCCTTTGATTTCCTTCTCTCTCCTTCGAGTTCGACCTTCTTCTTGTCTAGGTACAAAAATAGATAGATGATGTGATGAATGAATGAATGAATAGATCCAAGAGGTGGAACTTGCCTCTTATATATAGTTCTCCAGGAGGGTCAAATAGGTGCCACTTGGCCGACTTATCAAAGGAGCGCTGACTTGAAGATCTTGTGGGTTTATAGCACAAAAAATAAACTTTGACTTCTTTTTTTTCGAATGCCTAATTGGGACATGAATCAAATAAATATTATTTTGACTCAAAATAAATTCTTTTTGACTCTTTTGACTCTAAGCATGAATAACATGCTTTAAAATATATAATAAATACTAAATACATCAAGGATAATTTTATATTATGAAGACCGACTATAGTTACAATTTCAACACTCCCTCTTAACTAGGGAGGTATTCATAATGATTCAACATGATATTCTCAATTTGAAATATTCATATAAGAAAGGATCCAAATTGACAAGTATCAATGATGATTACAACATCACAACCAACATTTCCAAACTACCAAGGCCTTGATAAGTACGCTCTATCTCTCCACTAGATCAAAGCACAATGTTGGGAAGCATTAATTTGGACACCACTACCTCTTAAGGCACATACCTCACCTGGATATTATAAAGGTATGACCTCACAAGACCATTTCCTAATCCAAGGAAAAATTCCTCCTCTGGACCATTCCTTACCAATTTCATGTATCCAACTTAGGATATTAATCCTAATGAACCATAATACATGACTCAATAATGTTCATCCTTGATGCTTATCCAATCCACCATTCTCCCTACTAGTGTTCATGCACTAGACTTACAACGGTTAGTCCTGGCCATAATACATGACACATGGAGTACACTGTGTCCATCCTCACTCCCTCTCAACTAGGAGGAGATATCCACAAGCCCAAGCTTGTGTCGAAAATACTCAATCTTTCCCTTAGGAAGAGGCTTTGTCAATATATCAACTACCTATTCGTCAGTGGATATATAATGTAGCTTCATGGCTCCATCTTGCACCATGCTTCGAATGTAGTGGTATTTGATCTTGATGTGCTTTGATCTTGCATGGAATAATGGGTTCTCTGAAAACTTTATGCATCTTTGATTATCACAACATATTGTAGTTGAATCCAATACTCCTTTGAACAAATATAAGCAACTTATGGAGCCAAACCACTTCACGACAAACTGCACTTGCTACCATATATTTAGCTTTAGCAATACTTAATGGATCTAAGTCTTTTTTCTGCTCATCCAAGAAACCATAGTGGATCCCAAACAAAAACAACCACCAATAGTACTTTTATTATCATCAATGTTTCCTTCCCAATCAAAATCAGTGTATCCTAATAATTGAATCTCATTTCCTGCAACATATCTCAAACAATGATGTAAGGTTCCATGAAGATATCTCAAGATATGTTTTGCTGCTATCCAATGATCATGTCGGGGCTCCATCTAAAACTGACTTAGAGTATTTACTGCATAGCATATATTTGGTCGGGTGTTCACTAAGTACATTAGAGAACCAATCAACTACTTGTATGATGATGGAACAACAAGGTTTGAGTATGAGCTTCTCAACTTCTTCAAATTGGTGATCATTGGTGTTGCTATAGGTTTGCAATCCATCATCCCAAATTTTTGTAGAATCTTGATCACATATTTTCCTTGACCAATAAATATCTCACCTGGTTTCTGCCAAACTTCAAGTCCCACGTAATAATGCATTACTCCAATATCTTTCATGTCAAACTCAAGTTCTAGATATTTCTTGCATTTACGAATAAGATACTCCATACTAGTTTTTAATAAGTCATCCACATATAGAAAAATTATTATTGGTCCATTCTTTACTACTTTGATGTAGAGATTTGGATTTGCAACAACTTTGACGAAGCCAAGCCTTATTAGATAAGCATCCATACGGGCATACCATGCTCTAGGGGCTTGTTTTAAGCCATATAGAGCTTTATTTAATATGCAAACATGAGTTTCCTTTCCATGTACTTCAAATCATTAAGTTTGTTCGATGTAAACTTATTCACCACCAGTACCATTAAGAAAGGTTGTCTTCACGTCCATTTGTTTTATATTCCATCCCATAGAAGCTTCAATAGAGATAAGCATTCTTATACTTGTGAATCTTGCTATAGGAGCAAAATTTTCATCATAATCAATTCCCTCTTGTTGAGAGAATCCTATAGCCACAAATCTAGCTTTATATTTGTCGATGCTTCCATCAGTTGCATGCTTAATTTTATAAATCCATTTGGAGGTCATAATAGATTTATCCTTTGGTCTAGGAATGATTTCCCAAACATCATTCTTCATTATTGATTGATATTCTTCCATAATTACGTTATTTCATTCTTTTCGTTTAACATCCCTTTCATAAGTAGATTGTTCTGATTCAATGAGTTTGGTCATATATGTTGCATAACCAAAGTACCTTTTGGGTCTTTTACTTTTTGTGGTTGTTCCTTTTTGAGTTGCATGTCCTTCAGATTCTTGTAAGGTTATCTTTAGCTAAGTTGGTCTTTTTCGTATTTCTGGAATGTTGATAGGTTCTACAGGTTCACTTGGTTCTTTTGGTTCTTCATGATGATTATTTGTAGGTTCTGGAGAGTTGATGTGATTTGGACTATCTTCATTGGGAAAGTCTAGTCCTTCTTCTTCATTAGAATCAATAGGAATATCTTTGGACTTCTTGTATGCAACACTTTCATCAAATGTAACATCTACACTTACTTCAATACAAAATTGGTCCTTGATGTAAATTTTATATGCTTTGGAAGAGTTACTATAACCAAAAAAGATTCCTTTCATGACCGCAGGATCCGACTTCTTTCTTTTGTCCTTAGGAATATTAATGTAGAGAAGACATTCAAAGATTCTAAGATGATTAACATTCGATTTCTTTCTAGTAAAGGCTTCTTCCGGAGTTATGTCACCAATAATTCTGTGAGGGCTTTTATTTTGAATGTAAATTGCAATCATGGTGGCTTCTCCCCATAATAATTTGGGAAGATCTTGATCATGTAACATGGCTCTTACACACTCTTATATAGATTGATTCTTTCTTTCGGCTTCATTCTCTTGAGGATTACAAGGAATTATCAACTCCCTCTTAATCCTAGATTCTTTGAAAAAATCCACAAGTTCTTTAGATGTAACATTCACATCCACTATCTAATCTCAAGGTCCTGATATTTCTTTTTGTCAAATTTTCACCTTCTGTTTTGAACTCTTGGAAATTTTCAAATATATCCAAGTCTTTCTGGAATAATCATCAACAAATGTTACATAGTATTGATGTCCACCAAGTGATTTTTTAGACATGGGACCACAAACATTAGACTGAATTAGGTCCAATATTTCTTTGGATCTTGAGTCGCTGCTAGGAAATGGATTTGTCACATTTGTTATCACCAAAATAGGGGTTCACATTGTTCCTAGTCATGGTCTTAGATAAGTGTCAAGTCACCCTATGTTTTAATGGGTAGGTGATAGTTAGGAGTCTCAAAGGTTTCATTTTTCATATCCAAAATAAAGTCTAACATCCATTTTCCATGTTTCATGAGTCTTACATTCTTTTTAGAAACTCTTAGCTTAAGCCATTTTGAATTTTTTTGGAATTAGCCCCGAAACCACGTTTTCATAGCGTAGACAGTGTAAAATGTCTATTTTGTGCTACGAAAATGTTGCTCTTTTCGTAACACTTTTCCCTGCGTGCTACAAAAGCGTGGATTCGTAGAATAGTCTTGTCAAACATCAATCCGTTAATATTCTGTTAAAATTTTCATTATTAGGTGTCAGCTAGGAGTCAGTCCTTAAGCATGCCGCCATCCAAACTCATCATTTCAAATTTAGGGCTCATTATGAAAGATAATTTCAAATTCGAAAGGGTTGGCTAAGTCTCATCATTTTAGTTTGCATGCAAACCCTCAAACAGAATTGTTTTTGAACAATAAGCTTTGGTAATTTTTCACTAAGGTTTTCCTCATCCATAATTCAGGCGAGGCTGACCACCACTAGAAAGCGAGGCTGATCAACAGATTTCAAGCGAGGCTGGTTTTGTTACAGGAATTCAGAAGGAAATATGACAGAGGAGAAGAAACATCACAGGTCTGGTCATTGTTTAAGAATAGAGCCTGCAAGCACCGAGGTCCTAGTCAGAGATAAATCAGTTGTAGAAGCCTTCAAGAAAGCAGGATGCTGGAAGTTTTGTAAGAAATTGCAGGGAGGACATACTCAAGTGAAAAAGGAGTTTACATTACATTTCATTGGCTCAAGCACAAAGGTCAAAATGCTGAACTTGCAAATTTCTCCAGATGTCATAGCTTTAGTGACAGAAATTCCTAGGGGGAAAGATACATGGTTCAAAAACTTCAGATTCGACATGGAACCATGTAAGGTGTTTCTAAAGCTAGAGCTTGTAGAAACCGACTTAACCAAGGCAGTTCCCAGAGACTACATCAAGGACAGCTATGCCAACTTGCTTTTCAACATTCAACGTTATTTTACCTGTGAAGGTAGATGTCAAAAGGTTTATTAATATCATTTTAAACTTCTGTTACATTTTATTGGTATGATTTCTTTATATTTGCCTTACTTCTTATTTCGAAGTGTAGTGAAGATGGAAGATAAAGTACAGTTGAAATCTGAAGGATGTGAAACTTCCATGTTTCATCGTGGTCTAATTAAACTGATAGTTCTACATGAACTCAAAAGGATCAACAAAGAATGGTCTTCGTTTTTGTTTTTATGTGACTCTGGAGCAAAAAAACAAGGTGTAGACATTAGTCGTAGGGTTAAAGGAACTCCATCAGCAGAAACCAACAAGTCTGTAATGTCTAGGGCAAAAAGGTATGTTAAGTTGAAACCTAGGAAGCAGGTGAAAGAGAAAGTAAGAAAAACACTAGTAGTCATTCTTGAAACTCCTAAATCTACAAAGGAAAAGATATATGAGGTTAAAGGAATGATACAAGAATAGTCAACCAACAAATTAGTACAAAGGAGATTAACTAGAAGTCAAATTGCAAAGGAGAAAGGTAAAACAATGATCTCGGGAGAAGTTTCAAGCTTGAAGGGTGATTTAAATGATATTTTAAAAGCCATTGATATTGCATAATCCCCTTTGGTACAAGCAAATGTGATAAAATTTGATCAAGGAAATTCGAATAAAATGAAACCCTCCAAGAAATTGGAATTTGAGGATGATGTTACAACATTTGTTTTCAAACCCAAAAAACCCTTAACCAGGCAATCCAAGAAGATGCAAGAATCCAATATTGAGTTGGGAAGAACAGAAGAAGCTTCTGCTATTCAAGAAGAGTTGCTATACTTTCCATCTCCAAGACCTGAAGGTGACAAAAACACAGTTCCTCCCACTCAAACAGAAAAATTCAGTTATGAGGTAATGGAAGAAAGGTTAAAAGCTGCTAATAATGAAATTGCTAGACTAAGAGTGAAAGCAAGAGGGCATGCTGCTAAAAGGACAGATTTCAAAAGGATGAAGGCTCTCTGGGAAGCTGAAAAAGTTTCCAAACCAGAAATAGTAAACAGTGAAACTCAGTATTTTACTTGGAATGTTCCTACAATCAAAGAAGCGAGATTTATAAAGAGGATTAATGCTCAACTGAGAGCTACTAACAAGAGATTGAAGAGACAAATTGAAGACCTAGAAATACACTTAACCAAAATTGGAAAAGGGTCTACAAAAATAATGAAACAGGGTGATGAAAAAGGGCAGTGAAGGATATATCTTAAAACAATTTTGGCACATAAAAAGAGTTTTGGCATATAAAAGGAAGGACAACTGTGAAGAAGAACATCTTATAAGGGTAAGTGGTTTTGATTTTTGGTTTATCATATCAGTCTTCATGGAATTTTGAAAAAACTCCCAAACTACAGATTTTTTAAGGCCATGTTGAAAAAGAGCATACATAGCAGTTTCGTAGCGCGCTACGAAACTGTTGAAGATGATCATTTAGCACTTATGGATGCTTTCCAGAGGTAAGGTTTGATTAGTTCCAAATTTTGAAGTTGTTGGTAGACATGGGATCATATATGAAGTTTCAGATGGCAGTGGTGTAGAAAGCAAACTTCCAAGAATTATTTCATAAGTAATGTAAAGGTTGTGCTACGAAAACAGAGTATTTTTGCAGCACAGTCATGTTTCATCCTTTCCTCCATATTTTCGAGTTTCCTTTTTTGCACAAGTGGAAAATGAAGTTTTTATGGATTATTAATGCATGCCACATGTACACTAGCAAAACTGTTTGAAGATAAGCATTAAGGATTAAGGGCCTTAAAAGGAGGAACTTTGTCTCCTAGTTTTCAGGACAGTTAGGTCATGACTCAACAAGTTTTGTAACAGCACTGTGGACATCATCAAGCTCAAATACATGGGTTGGTAGCTAATTAAAGAATGTATTGAAGTCATAGATAAGGTTGTTGAAAGCATGTTTTAGGAGTTTCACTCCTATTTGTATTAGGACTCTTAAAGACAACTAGCTGTCAAGTTGTAATTAAGTAGTTTGTTTTATGAATAGATAGATGTCAAAGTTAGGAATTAAAATTCCCCTAAAGATGGATCATAGTATCCAAGATTGTAAAACTCTATATAAAGCTTGAGAATCGAATTCCTCAGTGGGCAATGTCATTAGCAAAAGAAACTTGTGTTATTGTAAGAAACTGTTGTTTTTTCAAACTTAATATAGAGATCAGTTTGACTACTCAAGATTCACAAGGAGTTTATGTGTTTGATGTTCTTATGGCCTTTTTCAATTACTTATTTGCAGTGGTATGAGCTTGTGATACTTATAATTCATTGGAAAATGCTCTAACTTCCTTCACATGCTTGTAAATTGTGTTGATTCACTGTGTTATTGTTTTATTTTTAAACCTAAACTCTAAGTTCCTTGACTTCCATGTTTTGTTGATCATGTTGTTTTGTTGACGACTGTCTTGACTCCATAGCCCAATAGATGTTTGCCAATCCTTGATTCAACCAGTCAACCAGTTATACATTTTCCCATTTTGTTCCTAGAGTTAGCCATCTAATCATTAATAAAAAATCTTAAACCTATTGAGAGAGCCCTCTCAGGTTGAGGAGGCTAAGCCTCAACCAAAAGATTGGTTTGAAAGAGTTACCCAGATTCTACTTGATCAGCAGCTTATCAAGGTCATATTTTGTGATAACAACATTTTTTTTCAAGAGCACTCCCTTTACGAACTCCTTCATGTTCTTCTTTAAATTGAGGCACACTTGTAACCATTTGACTCAAATATGGAAATATTTTGTAATGGAGATGGCCATATATTCTATTCCACAATTCACATGGATTTATGTCATTGTGTATTAAATCTTGATGAGGAGGAGTCAAAAGTTTATACAACCTCCCCTCACGAATCCCATTAATTTTAACATTATCTATACTAGATCCTTTAGCCCAAACAACCACCATCAATGAATGCTACTTTATTCCATTTATCTTCTAAACAAGAAATAGAAAGTAAATTCTTTTTCAAACCGAAAACATAGAGGATATTATTGATATGAATGTTCCCACCAGATTCTAGCTTGATGGAGGTAGATCCAATGCCTTTGACCGGATAGCTATTTTGGTCTCCAAGTTTATCTTTGTGAGATGAGTTTCCTTTTGATAGAGTGTTAACATGTTCACGTTCCCCTAACATATTACCTTAAGCTTCACTATCAATCACCCAAGCATTTTCAACTTCAATTGAACCGGTAAGTGCATAGTAGAAATTCCCATCCTTGACTCCTTTAGATAATTTAGAAACAAAGTTGATGATGTATCCTTTGATGTATTTAAGAAGAATCCTTAATGCCTTGAGACATTCCTTCATGTACTTAGACACCGAGAGAGAGAAAGCACTACTACAAAGATGTTTTCAATTAAAATTACTTAACAAGATGTGATGTTTCAAGCTTCCTTCCTTCACCTTAGCTCTAATACCATGTTGAGAAACCAAGTATAGTGGAGATTAATGATTGATTCCTCTTCTTGATAATTACTTGTGAATGTTATATGCCTTGTTATTATTTGGTATGTCTTCTTCATCAAGCAATTATACAAATATACAAAACATAAAGATCATAAAGAGACAAAAGATACCAAAATTTATGCTCCAATCCTGGGAAAAACGCCACAAGGGGGAAATCCCAACAATCTCTCTCTTATAGAATTAGATCAAAATGAGATATCCAAGACCTAAGAACAATACCAAGTCCTCGACAAAGATTCCAAGTCAAACTCTCCTCCCAGTCTCCTCCAACAAGTCAAAGTCAATGTTGGTGAAACCCTTTCAAATATGGTCAAACACAGATTTTCGTCCTTGCAGTAGAGGCCAAATTTCAGCCCTACAATAGAGGCTAAATTTCGGCCCTGTAATACCTCAAAAATTTCGCACATGTGAGTTGGATTAGGGAAGAAAAACTTCAATATTTCTCTCTCCATTAAGTTCCTTCTCTCTTCTTTGACTTCAACCTTCTTCTTCTTGTCAAGGTGCAAAAATAGATAGATGATGTGATGAATGAATGAATCTAACAGGTCGAACTTGCCTCTTATATATAACTGTCTAAAGGGGTCAAATAGGTGCCACTGGTATGAATTTTCCAAGGAGGGCTGACTTGAAGATCTTGTGGGCTTATGACACAAAAAATAAATTTTGACTTCTTTTTCTTTCAAATGTCCAAATGGGACATGACTCAAATAAATATTCTTTTGACTCAAAATAAATTATTTTTGACTCTTTTGACTCTAAGCATGAAGAACATGCTTTAAAATATAAAATGAATATAATAAATAATAAATACATCAATGATAATTTTATATTATGAGGACTTACAATTTCAACAAAACCTTCTTAGATAGTGAAAGGATAAGGTCTTTGCAAATTGGCCATTGAGTTTGTTAATTTTCCCAACCAAGATGCTTGTTCTGACAATGAAGTGTCTTTGATGCAAAACATAGTTTTGTGTGTACCAAATGATTCTAATTCATGGTATTTTAATATCAAGTTTTATTCATTGAATGGTACAACACCACCCCATCTTGAAGCCAAGAAGTCAACTCCCTATCACCTGATCAATAACGTTCTTTTCCATACGAACTATGATGGGGTATTACTTCGTTGCCTAGAACAAGGTGATTCTTAGAAAGTACTCCATGAACTCCATTCCGGTCCCGTTGGTGGTCGTTTTGGTGGGGACACCACTGCTCACAACATACTAAGGGATGGGTATTATTGGCCCACCTTATTTAAATATGTCAATGCACTAGTAAAAAAATGTAAGAATTACCAAAAGGTTGTCGATAGGATTACAAAACCAACCTTTCCCCTTTAACCTATTACTTTCAAAGCTCCTTTTCAATAATGGGGCTTAGACATAGTTGGTCTTGTAAACACTCCTTCATCTAAACAACATAATATATCATAACAACTACTAATTAATATATCTACAAGTGGTTAATACTAATAAGACAATGACATTTTTGGATTCCAACATTATCACTCATTTTCGATTTCTTGAATAATTAGTGCTTGATAATGCATCTTATTTTTCCTCCTAGGAGTTTAGTTCTCATGCCTCATATTAAGGGATTAAGATTAAGTACTCAATAAACTACTACCCTCAGGGTAATGGTCTTGTTGAGTCCTCAAACAAAAAGCTATTAAAAATACTTAAAAGAATAATTTCTGAGCATCACAAAAACTGACACATTGCCCTCTTTAAGGAATTATAGGATGATCGGGTAACCCCCAAAGATGTAATTGGTAATTCTCTCTTTTTCCTTGTCTATATAGAAATTTTTTTACCTCCTAATATTTTCTTACCTTCTTTACAATTGTATCAACAATTACAAGTAGTCAAATCCTCTGCTATGCAAAACAAAATTGATGCTTTGCTTCAATTGGAAGAAGAAAGAGAATAATCTAAACATAAACTACATAAAAATCAACATATTGTAAAAACATTGGTTTGATGGCAAGTCTTTTTCTGATAGAAATATTGAGGTAGGTGACCTGGTACTTAAGTGGGACAAGGCACGCGAGGATAAAAGGGATCATTCCAAGTTTCAAAGGTTATAGCTAGGGCCTTTGATTGTTACAGAAAAGATTGGCCCTAATACATTCTGTCTACAAACTTTCGAAGATCGGTCAGAACCCCTTCCAGTAAATGGGGAACTTCTTAAAAAGTATTTTTCCTGAATCCCTTTAGGGATCTCTTATTTTTGTGAATATAGCTTTATAGTTTGCTTTTGTTTTGTTATTCAGTGTTTTTTTCTTCTTTCCAATGTTTTTTTTTAATGCAGTCTACAACATGAAAAATTGAATAATTTTGTCTGAAATATCTTTAACTCTCTATTTTTCTTGCTTTAATATCAACTGATAAAAAAATAGTTTCTTGTTCAATATATTTAAGAATTTAATCATAACTACAAAAACAAATCATATTTAAATCCTTACTTTATCAAGAGAACTCATTTCACAGCCAACATAATTTTAATGAATAGTGAAATCAATGTAAGGTAGGTGATCACAATTTTTTACGCAATTCTCTCTCTTAACAAGATCTTAGACATGCTTCCCCATTTACTATACAATCTCAATTGAGATTAACAATAATTACTCATGGTTTTAGCTCCTCTTTATTTTATCTTCCTGGGATAAAAACACTCAACTAAACTGGGTTTAACAAACGTCCTTATCGAGGCTATAGATGCCTGCTGGTAACAGTGGCTTTGTCTATGAAATATGGGATTCCAAATCAATATTTGAATAGATTTATGTGTAAACCTTTTAGAATCACCATGTCATCCCACACCTTTAGGGGGCTTTTGAGTCTGTTTCCCCAATAGAAACTAGTTAGAATTCCTAACCATGGATAATAACTAGTATGATGGGACTCTAGCGTCTAATTCAAGTTAAAAGGCACCCTTGTCGAGGCTATGGACGCCTAACTGGAAGCAGAGACAATTCCTATGGTATTGAAGTCATAATAACACAACCTGCCTTGTTAACTATTTAATTTTCTGACTCGTTTGGTTATCTATTCTTTGAAAATCTATATAGATTTTATATGAAGTTTCTACATATTATTTTAATTTGTGAATAGGTATCTTTGAACTATCTGACATTAATCACATTTAGGCATAACAAAAGCAATCGATTTTCAAATTGTTTAGCATCTATTTTTCATACAACATCTAAATTTTCATCCCTATTGTGTAATACAATTCCAGTAAGAGAAAAATGGTTCTTCTAGTGATTCACTAATTGTTGTCCACCCAACTGACTCCTCTCTCATTTTCCAAATGAAATGCGCCCCTTGTTTTTATTTTCTTGTTTTCTTTCGATTTTTCATACCTAGATTTTTGAAATGATGATAATGGTTTGAAGCACAAGTCTTGTTCTTGATTGAAAAATCATTCTCTTTTCATTTTATTATTGGTGTGTTAATGATCTCTAATGAACATCATTTAGGGCCACAAAATAGATCTGAAAGTTCAAGACCCAAAAAACTACTAAAAATAGCAAACTATGCCAGAGTTAAGGAAATTGAAAGAAACAATGGTGGGGGTCCAAGTGGAATAGGTTGGTGGCCACACCTGGATCAATCCTCCCCCCTTACGAAGAAATGGTCCCTATTGCATTGAATGCCTCCATGAGATGGGGAAACTTCTGTTGAACTTGATCCCTGGTGAGCCACTTGCCCTGGTGCAGGAGTTGGCCAACTTTGACAACCTGATACAGTAGGATCTATTGGCGAGTGGTCATGATGTGTGTGCCTATGATCTGATCAGTTGTGTTCTATTCCATGCACTCTAGGTTGAGCTCTGTTGGTATTAAATTTTTGACAATGTCTGAGGTGTCCAATAGTGGTGGAAAGTATGGCCAAAGGCGATCCACATTGAATATTAGGTGCAGGCCAAGGAATGGGGGAACGTTGAGCTCAAAAGAATTGTCTCCCACAACCTTGGTGATGGTTTAAGGCTTGTATCAAAGTGGTCAAAGCTTCCGATGGGCTTCGATATGGCATTATTTATGCAAATGCAACCAAAATTTGCTACCCAACTGAAACTTATGTGGCACCCAATGGTGATCATGTCTCTACTTGTAATTGGCATTAGACTTATCCAAGATTTCATGAACCTATTGGCATATATGCTAGAATCACTCAATAAACCCAGTTTTTTTATCAGCCTCATGCTGGACATGTGCAGATTCTGCCTATGTAGTCGCATGGGGCATGACAACATCAATCAGAAACAATGATTGAAATCCTGTACCCATTTGAAAGGGAATACAATTAGTCGAGCTATGGAGATATTTGTTATAATTGTGCTACACATAGGGAAGGCTCTCATCCCAGGTTTGTCGATGCTTGGAGTTGTACATGCAGAATATGTGCACTATCATCCTGTTGACAACCTCTGTCTAGCCATCAGTATGGGGATGGAATGCAATTGACTTGGTAAGCTTGGTGTCCAATAATGTCTAGAGTATTGACTAGAATGTGCTTAGGAACTTGCTATCCCAATCTGATATAATGGTCTACAAGATCCCAAAATGTACCCACACTCATTCAAAGAAGAGTTTGGCAGTTTTCTCTACTGTGATACTCTTCTTGGAGGCCGCCAATATAGCCATCTTAGAAAATCTATCCACAACCACAAATACATAGTCATTACCATGCTTGGTAGAAGGGAACAGATACAAATAGTTCATGGACACAGATTCCCAGGGCAGGATGGGAGCAAGCAAAGGATTGTATAGATATTGCTTCTTGATGGTTGGCTTGGAAATGACATAAGAAGTGTTGAATCTGATATATTTTCCAACATCTTATTGGAGTTTTGGCCAACAAAAATATTTCTCTAGTATAGCTATAGTTTTCTCCACACCAAAATGTCCTATGACCCAACTGTAGTGCGCCTCACAAATCATCTTGGCATGCTCACTTGAAGGAACGCAAAGGTAGCCCATGTAGCATAATAATGCGTCCTGGAAGTGGAAATATAGAACTTACTTTCCATCCACTAGCATTTGGTATGTGGTGGTGAACTCTGGATCATTTTTGTATAGTTGCAGCCATCTAGAGGTCTCGTGGCCACAAGAGTTGAGAACAGTAGCCAATGCAGCAACTAGGGGCCGACTAAGGCAATCTGCAACATAATTGGTGCTTCCCTTTCAGTGTTTTATGTTTAAGTGGAGTTTTTGCAGATATGTATACCACTAATGATGGCGATCATTCTGTGATTTGCCTTGTTTCCGTATAAACTGAAGAGTTCAATGATATATGTGGATGACCATCTCCTTCCCCAGAATTTAATGTTTCCATTGCCGATGAGCCTGCACGATAGAATAGATCTCTTTATCATAGGTGGGGCACTTCTAAATTGTATTGGAAAGTGTCTCACTATGATAGGTCACCGAATGCCATTGCTGGGTGAGAACGACACTAATAACATAGTCGAAGGTGTCTGTCTCAATTTCAAATGGTTATTACAGGTCTAGAAAGGTGAGTACAGGTGCAAAGTAGAGGTGGTGCCTCATCTCAACGAACACCTTCTGTTGGGACTTGGACCAGGAAAAATTTGCTTTCATTCCGCCCTTGGTAACATGACTCAAAGGCCAAGTGATATGGGAGAATACCAAAATGAATGACTTGGACCTTAGCCGAAACCATATGCATGCCTTGCTCATCTACGATGTAACCCAGATATTGGACCTAGCTCATGCCAAAGGTGCATTTCTCCAAGTTGGCACATAGTGTTGCTGCAGGGTTTGAAGGACTTGCTGAATGCTTTGCAAGTTCTCTTCCCAACTCTAGTTTAAGATGAGTATTTCATCAAGATAAAAAACCATGAATGAGTTGGTGAAGGGCCACAAGATGTCATCGATCATCCTCATAAAAGTTACAGGGGAATTTGTCAAACCGAAAGGCATGACCAACCATTCAAAAAGGCATTCCTTAGATTTGAAGGCGGTCTTCCATACTTCTGTGGGCTCTATTGGAACATGGTGATAGACAGGATTCAAATTGATCTTGCTAAAATACTTAGCCCCCTTGAGGTTTTCAACAAGGTCATCAATCTGTCGAATTGGATACTTGTTCCTGACAGTGATTTTTTTTAGTGCCTGATAATCAATGCAGAGCCTCAGGGTCCTATCCTTCTTCTGTACAAGTACAATCAGGCTCCCAAAAGGTGAGGAACTTGCTTGGATGTGCCCTTTTTTCAACAACTCCTGGATCTGGTACTTGATCTCTTCATTTTCCAGAATGGAGTGACAATATATCGAACCGTTGACCAGAGGTCCTCCAAGAGTCAAATCGATCAAAGGATTGACCTGACAGTGCAAGGGTACCCCTGTGGGTGAGGAGAATATGTCTTTGTATTCTTCCATGACCTTATCCACCTACTTTTACTACGTGGAGGAACCCTTCCTGGGGGACATGGATGTGACGATGATATTCTCCTTACTTTGAGAGTGAATAAGTAAGAACAAATTTTCCGATTTGGGTGATAATCTTACTGCATTGCTTAAGAGAGATCAAAGAGATGGCGATAAGCAAGTCTAACTATTGTATCCTATATAACTTATTAACCAAAGTAATAATGACATTATGAGGCCTAGAATCATATAGAACATGACACCTATACAAGTATGGCTGGCCTAATAATACATCACAAAGTTCAAGAGGAGAAACATCACACAATACCTCATCCATAAAGGGTTTGTTGCTGTAAGGAAGGCAACAACTTTGGCTAATGAGAAGATCTCGTCCTTGGTGGAGCCATATGATGGTGTATGGTTGGGTTTGTGGTGTGGTCGAAAGGACCAACCGGTTAACGAATTCTATTGAGATATGGTTCTTTTAGCTCTAGTTGTCGATAATGGAGTGCAACAATGACCCCTTCACCCACATCTATGAGTGGAATAAATGCTCGCCTTCTTATGGGTCTTCGGGATCAATCTTCTGGACCTTAGTGTTGGTAATGATGGTGTTGGACTTTGCATCGATACTCTACTTCCCTTTGTCATTCCCCTTATCTGGGCCTGACTCAGAGTTGGAACATGCATCTAACTCTGAAGCCTTCAGCTCGACCACTAGTGACGGCTTGACGCCACACTGACTTGTGTTGTGAGTGGGGCTCTTATGGAATTCACACCAATTCCATGTGTCCTTCATCTTTGTGGTGCTATTATTTGATTGCAACTTCGATGGGTTTTCCTGGGTTACCCTCCCTTGGATTTGTGCTTTGTTCTGTGGTTTGGGCGCACCTTTTCCTTACTTCAGATTCATAGACCCAAAATCTCGCTTCTTCTGTTTAAATTTATGATATATCTTGACAACGTATTGGCATGTGACACCGAACTAGGAGATGTCCAGGAACTCCATATCATCCTAAATGTATTTGAGTAGGAAGCCACAATACTTGAGTACCAAATTCCACTTAAAATCCTTGAGACCCAACTTCATACGAAGGGTATGAAAAATATTTGTGAAATCTAAGAGGCCTTGGTGCCTTCCCTACCACAGTGTGGTCCATTTTATGTACTTATGTTCATATCTTCTGACAGGGTAATATTGTTCCAGTGACATCGTCTTAGAAGAAATTCCATTTGGGTGCAGTTGAAAACTATGAGGGTTCCCTCTCATCCTTCAACTCATAGTAGGTTTCCCACCAATCCTTGACATGGGGGGCGACTTTGAGGAGCTCAAAAGCAATATTTTCCCTATCGAAAAAATCATGAACTGAAAAATATCCTTCCAACATATTTAACCATTTATTTATTGCATCTACATCTATTTTACCTTCAAATATATGGATATTAAAGTTAACTTGTACCTTGAATGGGGCGACGCCTCCGAAGTGACTACGAGATGAAGATGTATTTCCTGTTTGCATCCACTGAAGGACCTGGGAAAAATTGTCCAATTCAAGTCTCAACTCCTTATACCCCAACCTTGTTGGGGACATGCTTAGAAAACAATGAAAGATCATACTGCTCTGATACCATTTATAAGGATTTATGCATGAACAAAATAAAATACAAATATAAACAAAAACATAGCGCTACAACAAAAAAAAAACTTTATTTCATTACTAACAAAGTACTAAAAAACTCTTACATGCAGAATGGAAATAAACTGTGTTACAATGAGGCTTATAGGCCTATTTATTATTGAGAAACAGTGGAAAAACATAAATGTCCAAAAACCTAACCTAGGAGATGAAGTGCCAAAAGTATGTGGGCCTCGTTGGGGTAAATTGGTACATCAACTTCCCGGGTTCTTAACTTGGCATACAGTCTTCATTTGGCACCTACGATATTCCATTAGAAATATATATTCGAGGACTACAAATTTTGACTGCAAACCCCTGTCGCAAGTTCTGGGCTTTCCTGTTTTCCAAAAAGTGTCGTTTAGGGTCTCAAAATGACTCTGGAAGTTAAGGACCTGAAAAAACTGCCAAAAATAGTAAATTGTGCTACAATTATGGAAATTGAAAGAAACACTAGTGGGGGTCCAAGTGGAATAGGAAAGTGGCCACCAATATCAACTCAGATCAGTCCTCCCCCCTTAGGAGGCATTGGTCCCCATTACGTTGAGTGCCTCCATGAGATTGGGAAGCTTCTGCTAAACTTGGTTCTTGGTGAGCCACTTGCCTTAGTGCAGGAGTTGGCCAACTTTGACAACCCTATATAGTTGGATCTACTGTTGGTGATTGGTATTGATCTGTGTGTCCATGATCCATCATTTGTGGCATGTTCCACGCAATCTGGGTTGAGCTCTGTTGGTATTATTCAACAATGTCTGAGGTGTCCAACAGTGGTGGAAAGTATGGTTGAAGGTAGTCCACATTGAATACTAGGTGAACGCTAAAGAATGGGGTGATGATGAGATCGAAATCATTGTCTCCCACAACCTTGGTGATGGTGTAAGGACTGTATCAAAGTGGTTGGAGCTTCTGATGGGCTTCAACAAGGCATTCTTTCTACAAATGCAACCAAACCTTGTTGCTCACCTGAAACTTATGTGGCACCCGATGTTGATCATGCTGCTACTTGTACTGGGCATTGGAATTATCCAAGATGTCGTGAACCTACTTGTGGATGTGCTTGATGTTTTGAATAAACTTGGTTGCTTTATTAGCCTCAAAATATACATTTACAGATTCTTCTTGTGTATTCGCATGGGGCATGACAACATTAATCAGACACAAGGGTAGAAATCCCAGATCCACTTGAAAGGGACTACGGTCAGTCAAGCTATGGAGAGCTCTGTTATAACTATGTTGTACATAGGGAAGGTTCTCATCCTAGGTTCTTGGATGCTTGGAATTGTGCAAGCAGAGTATGTTCACTATCATCCCATTGACGACATCTGTATAGCCATCAGTTTGGGGATGGAATTTAGTTGACTTGGTAAGCTTAGTGTCAAATAATGTCTAGAGGCTCAACCATAATGTGTTCATAAACCTTCTATCTTGATTTTATATAATGGTCTGCGAGATCCCAAAATGTACCAACACTCGTTCAAACAAGAGTTTGGCAGTGTCCTTTGCTGTGATACTCTTAGAAAGTATGTCCACAACCACAAATACACAGTCATTACCTTGCTTTGTACAAGAGAGGCCAGAAAGATAGTCCATGGAGACAGATTTCCCAGGCAAGTTGGGAGTAGGAAGAGGAGTGTACAAGCCTTGCTTCTTGATGGTTGGCTTGGAAAGGGCACAAGAATCGCAGGATATGATATATTTTTCAACATCTTGTCAGAGTTTTGGAAAATAAAAATGCTTCTATAGTATGACCACAATTTTCTCCATAGCAAAATATCTTGTGACTGGACTGTAGTGTGCCTCCCAAATTAGCTTGGCACGCTTGTTTGAAGGACCAGAAAGGTGTCCCAGGTAGCATAATAATGTGTCTTGGATGTGGAAATATGGAACTTGGAAGTATGTGGTGGCAAACTTTGGATCATTTTTGTACAGTTGCGGCCATCTAGAGGTCTCATGGCCACAAGAGTTGGAGAACATTATTCAATTCTGCAACTAGGGTCCAACTGAGGCAATCTACAACATGATTGGTGTTGCCCTATTTATATTTAATGTTCAAGTGGAATTGTTGCATATATGTAGACTATTTCTGATGGTGATCATTCTGCAACTTCCCTTGTGTTTGTATAAATGAAAATAGGTTAGTGATTTAAGTCGATGACCATCCCTTCCCTAAAATGTAATGTTTCCATTTTCAACAAGCTTGTGTGATAGAATGCATCTCTTTATCATAGGTGGGGTACTTCCAAATTGTATCGGAAAGTGTCTCACTATGATAGGCCACTGGATGCCCCTGTTGGGTGATAATTGTACCAATAGCATAGTCAGAGGCGTCTGTCTCAATTTCAAATGGTTATTGATGGTCTAGTAAGGTGAGTACAGGTGCAGAGCAGAGGCAGTGCTTTAGCTCAATGAACACCTTCTATTGGGACTTAGACCAAGAAAACTTTACTATTGCTCCACCCTTGTTAACCTAAGTCAAAGGCCAAGTGATATGGGAGAATCCCAACATGAACCTTCGATAAAAAAATGGAAAGGCCCAAAAAACTGCAGAGCATTGTTAGAGTGGTCGTGCTAGCCAATCCAGAATGACCTAGATCTTAGCCAGATCCACATACACACCTTGATCATCTATGATGTAACCCAAATATCATATCTGGCTAATGCCAAAGGTGCATTTATCCAAGTTGGCACATAGTTTGTGTTGTCATAGGGTTTGAAGGACCTACCGAATGTGTTGCAAGTGCTCTTCCCAACTCTTGCTAAAGATGATGATGTCATCTAGATTAACAACCACAAATGAGTTGGTGAAGGGCCATAATATGTCATCCATCAACCTCATAAAAATTGCACGGGCATTTGTCAACCTGAAATGCATGACCAACCACTCAAAAATGCCTTCCTTGGATTTGAAGGTTGTCTTCCATACATCTGTGGGCTCTATTGGAACCTAGTGATAGCCAGAATTCAAATAAATCTTGTTGAAATACTTGGCCCCCTTGAGTTGGTATCAAAGGTCATCAATCCATGGGATTGAATACCTGTTCATGACAATGATTTTGTTTAGAACCCGATAATTAATGCTGAGCCTCTAGGTTCCATCCTTTTTCTATACAAGTATAATCAAACTCTCACAAGGTGAGAACTTGGTCTAATGTGCCCTTTTTGCAACAACTCCTAGATTTTCCACTTGATCTCTTCATTTTCCAGAATGGAGCAGTGGTATTTCAGCCCATTGGCTAGAGCTACTCTGGGAGTCAGATTGATCGAATGCTTGACCTGACAGTGTAAGAGTACCCCTACAGGTGAGGAGAAGATGTCCTTGTATTCTTCCATGACCTTATCCACCTGCTTCTGCTGTGTGGAGGAACCATTCCCGAGGGCCATGGATGTGGCCATGATCTTCCCCTTACTTTGAGAGCGAATTAGAAAGGAAAAATAAATAAATTCCCGGCCTGGATTGATTTGATTTAACTCAATGAATTAAGACTTATATATTTTTTATTCTCCATAGTCACTTTTTATTCAATTGTCTTCTTCATTTTCTGTAATTTGATTTTTGAAAATCTAGAAGAAAGAACTTTGTCGTTATGTGAGTTTTATCCATGTATAAGAAACGAATTATTTCATTTATTTTCATTCCTGTTAATTCAATCTATTTTTATCCGCATCTAATTATAATCGTCCTTTAGTGACTTGTGTCATGAGTACAATGTCGATATGAATATTCCTCTAGTCTAGGTTTCTATGAATTGTTTCCAAGGATTGAGATTGTTGGGAAATGTTATCTTTATATAAATTGAATTGATATATCTATTGTAGCAATTTCTGATGTATTACTGTATTTTGCTATTGTTTATTGAATTGTTTCATAAACTAATAATTGGAAGATAGTTCATTTTATCAAATTTGTTACAATTATCTTTCTAGTCTACCTCGGCTGAGAAATAACAGTTAAATAACATTAGTTAGATATTACGTATATGATTTATTCTTGATGTGGATTATTCAAACCAACACCGATTGTTCTGTGTTAGTTTTAAATATATGAAGCTTAAATTTTTTTAGTTCTCAATATTTTATTTATCACATTAAGGATTATTGATAGTTTTAATTTATATTTGCATATATAAATTAAAATTAGTTTGCATTTCATAACATCTAGTTTTGAATAAATTCATTTTCACTTATTCTTCACCAATTTCATTGTTTTCTAGTTTTTACTGCGTGTATCATATTCTTGTACATTTTTTGTATCACATGTTGTGACATGTTATAATGATTACATTATTGTATTATATTTCACTGATCATTTAATTTGTAGATTAGGTGCATTAACATAAACGATAGTTTTAGAATAAATTTAGATTAAATTTAGGATAACGAAAGGATAAAACCTTGTCTTTTCCTTCAAAATAGGAAGAGGCATTCAGGCCAACAAAGCCTCTAAACTCGTCGGGAGTGACCATCCCAAGCGGCTTGGACTATTTGAAGAGCCTTGGTCTGGGTCACATCCCATTTGTTGACTAAGGTCCAAAGCTTGCATCAACACAACTCTATGGTGATTCTTTGCTGGTGGTGAACTTGGTCAATGAAACTCAGTTGTGTTAGAACATATCCCTGGTTCATATTTTGGAGGATATTCTAACACTAAAATAAATTTTTAATTCTTTCATATGCATGCATGTTTACATAGAATGGAATGGGGATGGTGACATGCTTTCTAAGGAGGTCTTGCATATGGATTGAGGGTTATGGCAGGTGACTGAGTATGTTGGGGTGGAGCATTATCAGTTTTTTCACAGGCCTTATATGGATGAGATCCGTCGTGTAGATCACATTTAATTTTTGGTTTTTTATGCATCATTCTTAATTTTGTTAGATGCTCCACAACATAATTTTTGTGTGTATCTATGAGATATTCGTATTACCGTTGGTATAAGTTGTTATTAACAACACTATAGCAACCTTTATATTTTTTAATAATGTAAAATTTTGTATTTCCATATAATGACATGAAAATCTATTATTTTTATTTTGACTTTGTTATGCCACTACAAGATCTAGGTAATATCTTAATAAATGCCCACTTTATGTGTGCATACAAAATATTTTTCTTTCACACTTATGAATAGAAATATAATATTTTTTCCAAAATAAATAATAATAAAAATTCAAATTTTATAATTATTTTAACTTGTTTATATACTTACTAATAAATTATAAAACAATGGTAATATATTCATAATTTTCTCTTAATATTAAAGCCAACCACAATGTTGAAACAATCCTAATTAATGAATTGAATCCGAAAAAGGATAACTTTAAGCCATATTGTGAAATTAAATTATTTAAACTTTGCTCTTATATTAATTTATTCTATTATTTAAAAAAAACAATTTAAGAATATTTCACCTTTCATGTAATGGGATTGTCAGTGATGGGACTTTCCAGTGTGGGTGGAAAATAAAATCTTTTATTACCAGTTTAATTTACTCTATGTGAGGTAATTATAATTATACAAGATACTATTATGTCACTGCTTGCAGTAGTGACATATAGGATTTGTAATAAATTATTATTTTAACCGTATACAATTTTTTTTTTAGGGTTTACAATGTTAAGTTTAATTTTTTGGTGTAAATTTTTGGCAGACGTCATGCCGTGGCCGCATCCCCAGCTACCTTGCCCGAAGGCCGTCGTCAGCTATCGTTCACACGAATTGGCTGCTCAGACACCTCGAGACTACTTAGACTATTCGCCCATTGCTTAGACTATTTGCCAATTTCTAGAGAACCACTGTAGCCACAAAACATCAGTCATTCTATCATCAATTGTGCTGCATATCACACTTTTTTTTAATATTTGTAAATGGACCTGTATATTTAGTACTTCCACTGCATGTGATCGCTTTGTTATGTGTGTGTCTCATTAAATTTTGGATACGGTATAAAAATTGTATCCCCCTCCCTCGGGGCAAATCAAAGCAAAAGTAGATTCGTTTCAGAGTTTTCTTACTCTTCTGTCCATACATTTCATCATTCCTTTGCCTCTGCATACATACATAGTCTCAGTTTTTATGGATTCTAGATTTATTTTTCTTTTGTCTTCTCACTTTAGCGAGCACTGCATCGTGCGAGAAATTGTTCATCAGCAGGGGAAAATCAGTCGAATGTTCCGTGAAAGTTCCCCAGAATTTCAAGAAATTGGTTCTGGGTGGTGTTAGTGTCAATAAATTTTGCCTGCCACCAGTAATCAAATGTTCTCTTTCAGAATGTCCATTATGGTTTAAGGTCAAGTTTTTATGATTTCACTAGGTCTTCCATTCAAAAACTTTGGTCACTGGTTAGTGTGTCTAGGTTGTCAATTACTCCTTTACAAATTGCCATGATTTGGTCACTATCATCATACATTTTCATGTGCCATCTCTGAAAATTTTTACGGTCATCTCAGTCTCATTATCATGGTTTTCATTCAGCTCACTATCATCCATTAGGTCATTAGGGTTTCATTCATTGAATTTCTCATTCCATTCATAAAATTGGCATGTGAAGGAGTAGTGATACAAATTGGTTCAAAAAGGTTTTATTTCAAATGAGTATGTTGTAATAAGCTTCAAATAATCTCAAGCTGCATTCAAAGGTTCCTAAGCTACATGGTTTCCAAAGCAAAAGTGAGAAAGACATAGCGTGAGCCACCCCACTACTATGAAAAGAAATCAACTTCACAAGCTATAAATGACCATCATTGTTCATTTTTCTCATTCATTTCATTTCTAAAGAAGCTCTCACTCATCATCAATCACTTCCTCACCATTTTTAGGGCCAAAGACATTCCAAAAATTGATTTTAAACTCTTTCGTTGCGTTTTTAAGCCACCTCGCTGCGTTTTTAGGGAGCACGCTGCACTTTTCACTGGGCATGTCGCGCTTTTCCCAGTACATTGCGCTTTTGACAGTGAACGTTGCGATTTTATTCAAGGGTCATCAAACAAGTTTCTAAGGGTTTTCAAAGGCAAATCAAGTCTCCAACAAGGTTAATCAAGTAAGTTGAAGGCTCAACATCCTTTCCATCAATTTATTTCATAGTCTTTATGGTGTAAACCTCCTATTTGCCCCCACATTGCGTTTTTGTGGGAGAGCCATCATTTTCAGTTTGCAAACCCTAAAACCCTATTCCTAGCATACCCTACCCTCCTTTACACTTAAACACACTCCTAAAACCCTCACACCCCCTCACTCTCATTCCTAAAATCTCCTATACCTAAAATCTAGCCCTACGCTACGTTTTTGGCAGCCTTCATAGATGGGACTATGGATAAATTTCCTAGCTCTATTCCCTCACTCTTTTCACTTCCCTCCACTTCCATAATTTCCCTAACATCCCTCCCCATCTAATAAATTTTTCCTACACCCATTCCTACTCCCTAACCCCTTCATCTTATTCCCTCATTCCCTTCCCCTGTTTTTTCCCTCTAGGGTTTTGCACTCACAAGTTTACTATGGAGAAGAAAAGAATACATACAAAAAATTAGGTAAAAAAAAGGAGACAAAGAACAAGAGGTATCAAGAGGAAAAAATAGCAAGAGAGTGGGCCATCTCCTCCACTAGGTCAAAGGGACATTGACAAATCATTTGCTACACATAGGGACAATTTTGCTTCAAAATATATTTCTGGCCAAATGAAGATGAATTTTACAAAAATGAAAGAGGTTTTTGTTAACCACAAACCAAGGAAAAAAAACCTCCATTTTATTCACAATTGTTATTATGAGGGAGAAATTCCTAAAATACAGTTGCTATGGGAGAGTTGCTCAGTATTTTAAAGACCAACTACAAACTTATATTCTGAACAAATGAGAAAGTATTTTTGAAAACTGGAGGTGTTCGTTCCAAAGATTCCAAAATACAAAACCTCACTCACTTTTCACATAGATATTAGGGATTGGGAGATAAGATTTCCTCATTTCAACCTATTTGTCTGACTGTGCAATGTTCTGTTTTAGTCACCCTTTTGCAGAGAATATTGTGGCCAATAAGAGATGAATCGTGGCAAACAGGAGGCGTTTTTTATCAAAATAATCCAAAGAACAAAACCCTCTCTCATATTTTAAAAATTATTTATGGTTAAATAGATATCTCTCCACCTTTCAACCCTAGTTTCGCAGAAATTTGGCAATTTTTGGCAGTCACCCTGCCAAAAGCGTAGCATGGGCCACGCTGCGCTTTTTCTGGAGGGCTCTAAATGACAGAAACTCTACATGGTTGGATAGCTCTTTACTTATACATCAGATTTGGACACTTGGAAGCCCAAATCATCAACTTTTCTAGGGTGAAAATGGCCAAAAACCACCTAAAAAACACCTTTCTGCCCTGTTTTTGGAGGCCACGCTTACTTTTTTACCAGTCTTGGGAGAATTGATTTTTTTAGGGGCTATACTTAGTATTTTTCAGTGCTTGAGGACTCCATTGTGTAGCAGACAAAAATATATTTCCAATGAGCTATCATGAGCTCAATTTGGAGTTCAGGAAGGCCTCCAAAAGTGGCCTGCAAGTTCACACTGCGCTTTTTGTAACTTACACTGCACTTTTCACAGAATTCGTTGCACTTTTTCCAGGAGGCTAGTTTCTTCAGCAGTTCGACCTAGTTTGACTTTTTCACTTATGTAAATGATGTAATTGAGTAATCTTAGTGAAAATGTGATGAAATAGTGTGATCCGGATTTAGACAGGAACGCAACAAATTACAGAGATAACCATATACACAAAGATGCAGCGGAAATAATACTTCATTTCATTAATGGAAAATACTGAAATATGCTTACAAACAGAAATGGCAATAAACTAGCTAGGGCGATGGTAGCTTATCTCTGAGAAGAGATGTGATGGCTACATGCCTCCGAACTGTGTTACAATGAGGCTCGAAGGCCTATTTATTGTTGAGAAACAATGGAAAAACCCTTAACATTCCAAAACCTAACCCTAGGAGATGAAACGCCAAACTGTGGGCCCCGTTTGGGGGTAAGTTGGTACATCAACTTCCCGGGGTCGTAACTTTGGCATATGATCTCCGTTTGACGCGTACAATAGCTCATTAGAAAGATCTATCCGAGCACTATCATTGTTGGAACGGGCAACACCAGTCCATTCCATGGACTCGTGTTGCCCTCGGATTCCCCAAAAAACGTCGTTTAGGGCCTCAAAACGGCTCCGGAAGTTCAGGACCCGAAAAACTGCTAAAAATAGTAAGTTGTGCTACAATTAAGGAAACTGAAAATGCTGAGAAAGACAATGGTGGGGGTCCAGGTGGACTTGGCAGGTGGCCACCAATATCCACCTGGATCATTCCTCCCCCCTTAGGAAGCAATGGTCCCCATTGCGTTGAGCTCCTCCATGAGATGAGGAAACTTCTGCTGAACTTGTTCCCTGGTGAGCCACTTGCCCTGCTGAAGGAGTTGGCCCGCTTTGACAACTCGATACAGTTGGATATTCTGTTGGCGAGTGTTCTTGATCTGTGTGTCCATGATCCGATCAGTTGCAGCTTGTTCCATGCAATCTGGATTTAATTCTGTGGGTTTGAGCTGTTCTGCAATGTCGGATGTGTCTAGCAATGGTGGAAAGTATGGCCGAAGGCGGTCCACATTAAATACTGGGTGCAGGCCAAGGAATGGGGGAATGCTGAGCTCAAATGCATTGTCTCCCATAGCCTTAGTAATGGTGTAAGGACCATATCGGAGTGGTCTCAATTTCCGATAGGCTCCAGTAAGGCGTTCCTTTTGCAAATGCAACCAGACTTTGTCGCCCACCTGAAACTTGTGTGGCACCCGATGTTGATCATGTCGCTGCTTGTACTTGGCATTTGATTTCTCAAGAATGTCATGGACCTGCTGGCGAATATGTTGGATGCGCTCAATGAAGCTGGTGGCCTTATCTGTTTCGGACTGGACATGAGCTGAATTCATGTGAGTAGCTGCAAGTGGCATGGCCACATCAATGGGGCATAGTGGCTGGAATCCCAAACCCACCTGAAAAGGGCTATGGCCAGTGGAGCTGTGAAGAGCTCGGTTGTAGCTGTGCTGAACGTAGGGGAGGCTCTCGTCCCATGTGCGTGGATGCTTTGAGTTATACATGCGCAGAATGTGCACAATCATCCTATTGACAACCTCTGTCTGGCCATCAGTTTGAGGATGGAAGGCTGTGGACTTCGTGAGTTTGGTGTCCAGCATTGACCAGAGACTGGACCAAAAGGTGCTGAGAAACCGACTGTCCCGATCTGAGATGATAGACTGTGGGATCCCAAAGTGCACCCACACTCGTTCAAAGAAGAGTTTAGCAGTGGCTTCTGCTGTGATATTCTTCTTGCAGGCCATCATAATGGCCATCTTTGAGAACCTGTCGACGACCACAAAAACACAGTCATTTCCATGCTTAGTGGAAGGAAGGCCTGACATGTAATCCATGGAGATGGATTCCCAAGGTCGACTAGGGGTAGGCAACGGGGTATAGAGGCCTTGCTTCTTAATGGTCGGTTTGGCAATGGCACAGGCAGTACATGATCGGATGTACTTCCCAACATCCTGTCGAAGATTCGGCCAATAGAAATAGTTTTGCAGTACTGCCACTGTTTTCTCGACCCCGAAATGCCCAGCAGCCCGACTGTAGTGTGCTTCCCAAATCATCTTGGCACGCTCGCTTGAAGGAACACAAAGGTGACCGAGGTGGCATAATAGGGCATCCTGGAGGTGAAAATCTGCAACCTGCCGACCCTCCAAGAGTGTCTGGTATGTGTGGCCGAATTCTGGGTCGCTTTTGTAGAGAAGTGGCCAATCAGAAGTCTCGTGCCCGCAAGAGTTGAGCACGGTGGTTAGCGCCATGATCGGTGGTCGACTGAGGCAATCTGCAACATTATTGGTGCTGCCCTTTTTATACTTGATATTCAAGTGAAACTGTTGCAGGTATGTAGACCACTTCTGATGGCGATCATTCTGCAATTTCCCTTGGGTCTGTATGAACTGCAGAGGTCGGTGGTCTGTGTGGATGACCGTTTCCTTCCCCAAAATGTAATGCTTCCATTGTCGGCAGGCCTGTACAATGGAATACATCTCTTTATCATAAGTGGGGTACTTCCGGACTGTGTCTGAAAGTGTTTCACTGTGATATGCCACTGGATGTCCATGTTGAGTAAGGACTGCCCCAATAGCATAGTCAGAGGCATCTGTCTCGACCTCAAATGGTTGTTGTAAATCTGGTAACGCGAGCACTGGTGCCGTGCAGAGGCGATCCTTCAACTCCCTGAATGCCTTCTGTTGAGATTCAGACCAAAAGAATTTTGCTTTCGCCCCGCCCTTGGTGACTTGACTCAAGGGCCAAGAAATATGAGAAAATCCCAACACAAACCTGCGGTAGAAGTTGGCAAGACCTAGAAAGCTGCGGAGCTCTGTTAGAGTGGTTGGAGAGGGCCAATCCCGAATGACTTGGACCTTGGCTGGATCGACATGCACCCCCTGTTCATCAATGATGTATCCCAGATACTGAACCTCGGTCATGCCAAAAGTGCATTTCTCCAAATTGGCACATAGCTTGTGTTGCCGCAGTGTTTGGAGAACCTGTCGGATGTGGTGGAGGTGCTCTTCCCAACTCTGGCTGAAGATCAGAATGTCATCCAAGTATACTACTACAAAGGAGTTGGTGAATGGCCGCAAGATGTCATCCATTAGCCTCATAAAGGTTGCAGGAGCATTCGTCAATCCGAAAGGCATGACCAACCATTCGAAGAGGCCCTCCTTGGATTTGAAGGCAGTCTTCCACACATCTGAGGGTTCAATTGGTACCTGGTGATATCCTGACTTCAGATCGATCTTGCTGAAATATTTCGCCCCCTTTAGTTGGTCTAGGAGGTCATCAATCCGCGGGATCGGGTACCTATTACGGACAGTGATCTTGTTCAGCGCCCGATAGTCAATACAGAGTCTCCACGTCCCATCCTTCTTCTGTACCAACACTATCGGGCTCCCACAGGGCGAAGAACTCGGACGGATGTGACCTTTCTGCAGGAGCTCCTGAATCTGCCTCTTGATTTCATTGTTCTCCAGAACGGAGCGCCGATAAATTGGTCCATTGGGTAGCGGCGCACCTGGGGTCAGATCGATGGAGTGCTTGACTTGACAGTGCAGAGGAACCCCTGCCGGGGAGGTGAAGATGTCTTCGTACTCCTCCACAATCTTGTCCATCTGTAGCTGCCGTGCAGAGGGACCCCGTTTGGAGGCCGCGGCCACTGTCTTCTTCTTCCCTTGAGGGCGTATCATCAGGAAAACAAATTTCCTGGTTTTGGAAATGATCTTACTGCATTGTTTTGCAGTAATCAAAGAGATGGCGGCAGGTGGTGCTACCTCTGGTATCCTGAACAACTTATTTCCCAATGTAATAATAACAGCACGGGGCCTTGATTCATACACAGCATGTCGCTTCCACAAGTATGGTTGTCCTAGTAATACATCACAAACTTCAAGGGGAGCAATGTCACACAATACCTCATCCGTGAAGGGCTTGATGTTGTATGGAAGGCGACACTGCTGGCTCACGCGAAGATCTCGCCCTTGGTGAAGCCACCCAATGGTGTATGGTTGTGGATGTGCTGTGGTCGGTAAGCCCAACCGCTTCACGACCTCTGCCGAAATGAGGTTCTTTTGACTCCCGCTATCAACAATGAACTGTATCGGGGAGCCCTTTACCCACATCTGGGAGTGGAAGAGACGCTCCTCCTCCTCTGGATCTTCGGGTTCATTTTTCTGGATCTTTGCGGTAGCAACAGTGGCGCTGGGATCCGCATCAATGATCTGCTTCCCTTTTTCATACCCCTTATCGGGTTCTGACTCAGAGTCGGAACATGCATCTGATTCTGAAACCTTTAGCTCAGCCACCAGTGACTGCTTGGCCCGACACTCACTTGTGTTGTGAGTGGAGCTCTTATGGAACTCGCACCATTTTCCAGTGTCCTTTCTCGGCTTCGCGGCGTTGCTCTTTGCTTGCAGCTTCGGCTGGTTGTCTTGGGCTGTCCCGCCTTGGCTTTGTCCTTTGTTCTGTGGTTTAGGGGCACCTTTCCCCTGCTTTGGATTCGCAGATCCAAAGTCTCGCTTCTTTTGTTTAAACTTCTGCTCGACCTTGACGGCATACCGGTATGCTGCGCCGAGCGAGGGGATGTTTAGGAACTGTATTTCTTCCTGGATGTACTTGTGCAGGCAGCCACGGTATTTGAGTATCAAATGTTGCTCCGAATCCTTGATACCCAACTTTGTGCGAAGGGTATGGAAAAGATTGGTGAACTCCGGCACGTCTTGGTCCCTTCCCTGCCGCAGCGTGGTCCACTTTATGTATTCATCCTCATAGCTTCCGACAGGGTAGTACTGCTCCTTGATGGCATCCCGGAACGAATCCCAGGTGGGTGCGGCTGAAAATAGTGAGCCAGTACTTTCATCCTTCTGCTCGCAGTAGGTTTCCCACCAGTCCTTGACGTGGGGGGCTGCTTTGAGAAGAGCAAAAACAATCTTTTCCCGACTCGAAAATTCATGAACAGAAAAATAACCCTCTAGCAGATTTAACCATTTATCTACGGCATCGGCGTCTATCTGACCCTCGAATATGGGGATTTCAAAATTAACTTGTACCTTAAAGGGTGTGGCGTTTCCAGAGGAGCTGCTGGAAGCCGATGCGCCGCTTCTGGGTAGCCGCTGAAGGATCTGCGCAAAGCTGTCCATCATCGCGTTCCGTTGTCGCTCGAGCGCTTCTTCGAGCAAGATTTTGATGGGATCTCCTGCCCCCTCGTCTTTCTTCTCGTCCGCCATGGGAGGCCGTCGGGATTTGCGAGGCTGGTCTTGCAAAGGTTCAACCAGTTCAAGCCCTAACTCCTTATATCCCGACCTTGTTGGGGACATGCAAAGAAAAACAGAGAAAAAGCAGACCGCTCTGATACCACTGATCCGGATTTAAACAGGAACGCAACAAATTACAGAGATAACCATATACACAAAGATGCAGCGGAAATAATACTTCATTTCATTAATGGAAAATACTGAAATATGCTTACAAACAGAAATGGCAATAAACTAGCTAGGGCGATGGTAGCTTATCTCTGAGAAGAGATGTGATGGCTACATGCCTCTGAACTGTGTTACAATGAGGCTCGAAGGCCTATTTATTGTTGAGAAACAATGGAAAAACCCTTAACATTCCAAAACCTAACCCTAGGAGATGAAACGCCAAACTGTGGGCCCCGTTTGGGGGTAAGTTGGTACATCAACTTCCCGGGGTCGTAACTTTGGCATATGATCTCCGTTTGACGCGTACAATAGCTCATTAGAAAGATCTATCCGAGCACTATCATTGTTGGAACGGGCAACACCAGTCCATTCCATGGACTCGTGTTGCCCACGGATTCCCCAAAAAACGTCGTTTAGGGCCTCAAAACGGCTCCGGAAGTTCAGGACCCGAAAAACTGCTAAAAATAGTAAGTTGTGCTACAATTAAGGAAACTGAAAATGCTGAGAAAGACAATGGTGGGGGTCCAGGTGGACTTGGCAGGTGGCCACCAATATCCACCTGGATCATAGTGGGCGATTAGTCTTTGTCGTGGTTTTGATGTAAATTTGGCCTCATTTATGAGAGTGGTTGGAGTCAAAGTTAATTGAAGAAGTTATTTTTAACTTCCCTAGACAATAGGGTTTGGTTAGAACACCTCATGGAGCAGTTCCTAGAGTCATGTATTCGAACCCTGAGAGTGGGGAGTTGTTGTTTTTGGTCTTTATGTATCATTTTCTCAGTGATAGAACAGGTTGGACATCAGAGGAGATAACTATTGTAGCTTTTATTTGGATATTATCTGGAAAGCAAATGATACAATTTGTAGCTATTATCTAAGAATTCATATGCAGTAAGTTTGTGATGTTTTTTTTTCTCTGTAATAGATTTATATGAAAGATATTCATCTTCTTTTTCCATTCATCAGTTCTTCAGTGGTTTTCCTTAAAGTTTATAAACAAAATTAGTTGCCTAAAGCTCTATTTTTATGGGAATATCATTATGTGTTACTTTATTTCTTTCTTAATGAATTCATGTGCTCATGCTCATTAAAACCCTTTTGCATCTTCCAAACACTACACTACACCAACAAACCCTAAATCCATCACATAATTATTGCTACCTTGCTCCTCCATATGGCTGCTACTATAACCCTTTAACGCCTGGACCTAGTTGCCTATTTCTCATTCCTGATCTAGCAACCAAAAAACCCTAGAATTCGAACACCTAACTGTGCTGAACATATCTAGCCTAAAATCCATTCTTTTCCAGTCAATCATTGGCTGTGAAATCATAGAGAGAGCCCTCTCTGGTTTGGTAGGGTTAGCTACCAAACTGAAAGCTTGGTATGTGGTTACCTTCGTCAATCTCCGCATTAGCCTATGACATTATGGAGGATAACATTTTGGTGTTGTTGCCAAGGAAACGAGAGATTATATCTTCCTTGGGAAAGAACGACAAGGATCAGATCTGATTGCTGATGATGGAAAATGATCAGACACATATGAAGGCTAAAATCATTCACTTGGTGACTCCAAATCAGTTTCAAATTTAATTCAAAGACTCCATTGGAGGATGAACCTTACCAACAGAAAAATGAAAGGACAATATGGGAAGATCAGGTATTTAAGTTGGATTTTCATCCAAGACTTCATGTTCTTTATTGTAAATTATTTCTTCTCTTTTCCTGAGAATGTCAAAAAGGTGTTCCAGAGTATATTGTATTTAATAAAAGATCCTAGACCTGCATTTGATTCTTTTTCCTTTGAAGATTGTGAATACAAATTTTGATTTTGATCAAGACCCTTCTTCTGAATCTTATGATGACCATCTTCAACTTGATGAGCCTCAAGAGATCAAGACTAATCCTATAGCTTTTGTACATACTCCTACACCTTGTAAAATTCCAGATAGATACAAGCCACTCATCTTACCTCCTATACTCCATGATCTCCCTGGAAATTATTATAAATATCTTCCCAGGTTTGATGGAGAATATGGTAACATCACTGCTGAAAAACACATTCAGAATTTGAAAATTTTCTCGACCTTTTTGAGGTTGAAGAAGATGATGTCAGTATCAGGATTTTTGCTTTATCTTTGCAAGGTGAAGCCAAGAAATGGTTCAAGAAATTACCAACTGCAAGCATTTTCGATTTCCATCAGTTTGTGAAAGTATTCCTTGATAGATGGGTGATCAAGAGGAATCCTTTTCTGATTTTAGAAGAATATAATCATTTGGAAAGACAACCAGGAGAAACAATGCAACACTTTTCAGCTAGGTTCAATCAAGTATACCATTCAATCCTTGCAAATATCAAACAGCTACTTGGTTTAGCTCTCTTACACTACCTGGATGCCTTTGACCCAGAAATGGCATTTCAATTGAGAGAAAGGGATCCTACCACACTCGAAGAAATGCAGGACAGTGCAATAGCTATGGAAGCTAATTTGCTGGTCAAAAGGTCAAAGTTGAAAGAAGAAGTGAGGGAGAACATAAAGAAGGAACATCTAACATCTTCATAAGTGAAGCTCGACATTTTGGTAAGCACAATGAAGAAATGATGCAAAAGATCACCATGAGAGATAAACCTTTTGTTCAAAAACACCATGTCCCACTTATTGTAGAAGAAGAAGAGGTTGTTGACCCTAACCATTATCCTACTCATTCGAGTTGCCATAGATTAGAAAATGATTTTTTTATGTATTCATTTATGGACAGTCATGAAAATGGATTTGTAGATCAACCCATGGAGGATCAATCTTCTGATCTAATGTGTATGTTTGATTTCATTCCTTATAATGATGAGTTACCCAAGTATGATCAATATGATTATGATTATGTTGTTGAAATAGAGTCTAACACTACAAGGTAATCAACGACATGTTTTTGGGAGGAAGAAGTTTCATTACAACAGCTCAGATGTAGCACTTAGCCTATGCATATCAATCATGACAGCAATGAAGAGAATCTAGAAAATTTCAAAGCAGGTGAAAGGTCTTTGCCTTTATGTTTTACTTCATTTCAATTACTGAGAGAAAATTTTCCTAAGATTAGAAATCAATAGTCTTTTAGTTGTGATATTGAGCATGAAGAAGACAATGAAATTCTTGATCAGTACTCCTTACCCTTGTGTTTCTCCTCATTTGAAAAAATAAGAGAAAACTATAAGAAAGAAGATAAGCGAGTTATCAACAACATAAATGGGCAACCTTCTCATGAATCGGTTGAGGAGGTCACTTGTGATATGGAAGCTTCTTTCGCTCTAGGATCACAGCCACTGAGTTACATTGAGTTTCAAATCACAGATGAAAGTTCAGAATCTGAAACATATTATGAAATGATGCAAGATAATTCTGTACCATTAAGTTTTGATTCATTTCAGTTTTTGAAGAAAAAAATTGATAATATCTCTGAAGAAAAGAATGACAAGCTTATAGAAAATCATGTAGCCTCATTGGAACCAATGTATGACAAGTTGCAGCAGTCCTCTCAAGTTCTCCTTGATCCAATAGTTGATGTTGTGGATGATATCTATAGTCAAAGTCCTTCTCCATTAGTTAACTATGAGCTTCAAAACAAAGATGACATGAATTTGATCAGGCAGCTGGCTTCATTGTCTTGTTCAGCAGGAGTCCCATTACAAAGTTCATCCAAAAAATTTCAGTCTACATTTATTTCTCTTAAGAATGACAAACTTCATTTTATAAAACAATCAATGTCTAAAAAGGAAGAATATTATTGTCTCGTTGTTGATCATCAAGAAAAGGTAGTCATTCATGAGTTTCAAGATCCTTTTGTCAAGTTGTTGCAGTCATCAAGGGAGATGAGTTTTATTATATTTATGGATCATGTACACATGTTCAGTGGACACTTGGAGTGGCCTAGCTTTTGTTTTTCTTGCCTGCTCAAGGAAAGTACGAGCATAATTCAAATAAGTATCCATTTGCTAGATTGGTTACACTGGAGGGATCATTACACATGATTATCTATATATATATATATATATATATATATATATATATATATATATATATATATATATATATATATAGATATATATATATATATATATATATATAGATATATATATATATCTTTAGCAGGTGGGCAGTTATTATCAGGATTTGAAGCCCAAGGTGAAGGCCCTAAGATCTCGATGGTCTGTTGCCATAAGTAAGTTCAGTCAGTTTGTTTTGTTTATTGTTTGTCAAAGTCAGTTAGTCAGTCAATTTTCAATTTGAATTTAGTCTTTGCATTTTGACTCCATGCCCAATGAATAAGGCTACTTGGTCTATGGTGTTCTTGACACCTCCTATGGAGCTACCATCCCCAGTTGGAGCCAATGTTAGTGTCAGTCAGTTTTTCCTGCCACCAGTGATCAAATGTTCTCTTTTAGAATGTCCATTAGGGTTTAAGGTCAAGTTTTTATCATTTCACTAGGTCTTCCATTCAAAAACTTTGGTCACTGGTTAGTGTGTCTAGGTTGTCAATTACTCCTTTACAAATTGCCATGTTTTGGTCACTATCATCATACATTTGGATGTGCCATCTCTGAAAAGTTTTATGGTCATCTCAATCTCATTATCATGGTTTTCATTCATCTCACTATCATCCATTAGGTCATTAGGGTTTCAATCATTCAATTTCTCATTCCATTCATAAAATTGGCATGTGAAGGAGTAGTGATACAAATAGGTTCAAAAAGGTTTTATTTCAAACGAGTATGTTGTAATAAGCTTAAAATAATCTCAAGCTACATCCAAAGGTTCCTAAGCTACATGGTTTCCAAAGCAAAAGTGAGAAAGGCATAGAGTGAGCCACCCCACTACTATGAAAAGAAATTAACTTCACAAGCTATAAAAGACCATCATTGTTCATTTCTCTCATTCATTTCATTGCTAAAGAAGCTCTCACTCATCATCAATCACTTCCTCACCATTTTTAGGGCCAAAGACATTACAAATTGATTTTGAACTCTTTTGCTACGTTTTTAAGCCACCTCACTACATTTTTAGGGAGCACGATGCACTTTTCACTAAGCATGATGCGCTTTTCCCTACATGTTGCGCTTTTGATAGTGAACAGTGCACTTTTCTTCAAGGGTCATAAAATGATTTTCTAAGGGTTTTAAAAGGAAAATCAAGTCTCCAACAAGGCTAATCAAGTAAGTTGAAGGCTCAACATCCTTTCCATCAATTTATTTCATAGTATTTATGGTGTAAACCTCCTATTTGCCCCCACGTTTCGTTTTTGTGGGAGAGCCATCATTTTTAGCTTTCAAACCCTAAAAACCTATTCCTAGAATACCCTACCCTCCTTTACACTTAAACGCACTCCTAAAACCCTCACACCCCCTCACTCTCATTCCTAAAACCTAGCCCTACGTTGCGTTTTTGGAAGCCTTCGTAGCCGAGACTATGTATAAATTCCCTAGCTCTATTCCCTCACTATTTTCACTTCCCTAAGTTCCCTAACATCCCTCCCCATCTCATAAATTTTTCCTACACCCATTCCTACTCCCTAACCCCTTCATCCTATTCCCTCATTCCCTTCCCCTGTTTTTTCCCTCTAGGGTTTTGCACTCACAAGTTTACTATGGAGAAGAAAAGAAGCCATACAAAAAATCAGGTCAAAACAAGGAGACAAAGAACAAGAGGTATCAAGAGGTAGAAAGAGCAAGAGAGTGAGCCATCTCCTCCACTAGGTCAAAGGGACATTGACAAATCATTTGCTGCACATAGGGACAATTTTGCTTCAAAATATGTTTCTGACCAAATGAAGATGAATTTTACAAAAGTGAAAGAGTTTTTTGTTAACCACAGACCAAGGAACAAAAACCTCCTTCATTTTATTCACAGGTGTTATGATTTGGGAGAAATTCCGAAAATACAGTTGCTATGGGAGAGTTGCTCAATATTTTAGTGACCAACTACAAACTTGTATTCTGAACAAATGAGAAAGTATTTTTGAAAATGGGAGGAGGTTTTTGTTCCAAAGATGCCAAACTAAAAAAAAATATCTGATTTTTCACACAGGTATTAGGTATTGGGAGATAATCTTTCCTCATTTCAGCCTATTTGTCTGACTGTGCAATGTTCTGTTTTAGCCACCTTTTTGCAGAGAAGATTGTGGCCAATAAGAGATGAATCGTGGAAAACGAGCGGAGGTTTTTGTTCAAAAAAAGCCAAAGAACAAAAGTGTATCTCATATTTTCAAAATTAGTTATGGTTAAAGAGATAGTGCTCCACCTTTCGGCCCTAGTTTTGCAGAAATTTGACAATTTTTGGCACAGTCACCTTGCCAAAAGCGTAGCGTGGGCCACACTGCGCTTTTTATGAAGGGCTCTAAATGACAAAAACTATACATGTTTGGATATATCTTGACTTATACATTAAATTTGGACACTTGGCAACCAAAATCATCAACTTTTGCAGGGTGAAAATGGCTAAAAACACCTAAAAAACACCTTTCTGCCCTATTTTTGGAGGCCATGCTATGCTTTTTGACCAATCTTGGGAGATTTTTTTTTTTTTTTTAGGGTATATACTTGGTCTTTTTCAGTTCTTGAGGACTCCATTGTGTAGAAGACAAAAATATCTTTCCAATGAGCTATCATGAGCTCAATTTGGAATTCAGGAAGGCCTCCAAAAGTGGCCTACAAGTTCACACTGCACTTTTTGCAGCCCACGCTGCGCTTTTCACATAATTTGTTGTACTTTTTCCAGGAGGCTAGTTTCTTCAGCAGTTCGACCTAGTTTGACTTTTTCACTTATGTAAATGATGTAATTGAGTAATCCTAGTGTAAATATGATGTAATAGTGGGTGATTAGTCTTTGTAAGTGGTTTTGATGTAAATTTGGCCTCATTTATGAGAGTGGTTGGAGTCAAAGTTAATTGAAGAAGTTGTTTTTAACTTCCCTAGACAATAGGGTTTGGTTAGAACACCTCATGGAGCAGTTCCTAGAGTCATGGATTCGACCCCTGAGAGTGGGGAGATGTTGTTTTTGGTCTTTATGTATCATTTTCTCAGTGATAGAACAGGTTGGACATCAGAGGAGAGAACTATTGTAGCTTGTATTTGGATATTTTCAGGAAATCAAAGGATACGGTTCGTAGCTATTATCTAGGAATTCATGTGCTGTAAGTTTGTGATGTTGTTTTTTCTCTATAATATCTTTATATGAAAGATATTCGTCTTCTCTTTCCATTCATCAGTTCTTCAATGGTTTTCCTTAAAGTTTATAAACATAATTATTTGCATAAAACTTTGTTTTTATGGGAATATCATAATGTGTTACTTTATTTCTTGCTTAATGAATCCATGTGCTCATGCTCATTAAAACCCTTTTGTATCTTCCAAACACTACACTACACCGACAAACCCTAAATCCATCACAAAATTATTGCTACCTTGCTCCTCCATAAGCCTGCTACTGTAACCCTTTGAGGCCTGGACCTAGCTGCCTATTTCTCATTCCTGATCCAGCAACCAAAAAGCCCTAGAATTCCAAAACCTACCTGTGCTGAACATATATAGCCTAAAATCCATTCTTTTCTAGTCAATCATTGGCTGTGAAATCATAGAGAGAGCCCTCTTTGGTTTGGTAGGGCTAACTACCAAACTGAAAGCTTGGTCTGTCGTTACCTCCATCGATCTCCTCATCGGTCTGAGACATTATTACTAAAAAAAATTATTAATAATTTTTTTATGAACTGTGTTTTGTTAAATTCTAAATTTATTTGTTTTTAATTAGTGTAAAACATTTTAAAATAAAATATAATTTTATATAATTTAATAAGTGATATTTGATTTTTTGTTTGTTTTTTAAGTTGTATGAGTTTTGAAATGACTACATGCTTAACCTTTGGTTTGGGAAACCATGATCTAGGTGCTTATAAGCCAGTAACACTAGCCCTTAACCCATGACCTTCAGATCATTCAATGCCTTAACAATACACCCCATCACTGTCTTCTATGTCCCGTAGGTGTGATACTTGAATTTTTTTATATTAATTATGATTATTAATTTTTATATTTTCGCAAATAAACCATCACATTTTTGTCCATTTTTCTTAATAATAATAATAATAATAATCTAATTCACCTTCTAAGGCCTTCCCCCCTCCACCACCCACACACATATATTACTTCTTTGTATTCATTAAAAGTAAAAGAGTTGGAACCTTTTTTTGAGATTGAGGAATCTTATTTATGTTTTTCTTTCTCACTCTAAAGTGACTTTTACAATGGGAAATCAACTAGAGATTCCTCTTAGAATATTTTAGTTGTAAAGTTTCTCTAGCATTTTGAGGTATTGGGATATTTTATTTTATTATTATTTTTATATAGTGGAAAAACCTATCATAATTCAGTTGTCAAATCAATAGTGGGAACAACTATTAGTGGCTACTATTCACAAATGCAGGCTAACTCATCACTGTTATTTTAGAAAAACCATGCCACCTGGAATAACCCATTGGTGGTTGGTGGTCGGTAAGGGGGTAGGTTTTCACTCCTGCCAGATGCCTCTAGATCTTAGGTCAAACCATGCCACTTGGAATTACCCGTTGGTGGTCCGTAAGGGGGCAGGGTTTCATTCCTGCCAGATGCCTCTATATCTTGGGTCATAAACATGTTTCCTTACATCCTAGAAAGACGAGCTCATCAACAAACAAAGGCAATTCTAAAGCATACTTTAAACCAATGGCATTGGAATAATTATACTCCTTGAAGAAGTAAATATCAATTTTTAGTGGTATTAATTATATACATTTAATAATTGTTAAATTTTGAATTTTTACATCAAAGGCTTTTTTAACTTTTTCTTGATAAATTATTTCAATTTAAATAGGAAGTCATGACATGATCATAAACAAAGCAAATATTATAACGTAAGTGTAATTTAAAATTAAGTTTAACTTTGATTATCACTTTATATTACAATATAATTAAAATTATATAGATCTATCTTAACTCCTGAACTACCAAGCACTACAAACCTCTTATTGAATGCAAAGTTTTAGAAAAGGTTTGCATCCTAAAGGATTTGATTACTCTTGACACTTAGTAGATCTAGATTTAAGATTGATTTTTAATAATATTATTTATATTTATATAAATTTCACATTTCTATATTTGAAATATTCTTATTTTTAATTTTATTAAAACCCAAATAATATATATAGTTACATATATATGGAATTTTTTCATATATATATATATATATATATATATAATTTAAAATTTTAATGTGATATACATCATATTAATTTTATATATAATTTTTTTTGACAGAAATGATGAAGATTATCTATAACTGTGGTCTTCGTCCCAACAAAATATTCAAGAAAATTACATATTTTCGAGAGAGAAAAGAGTCCCAAAATTTTCTTCCCAACCATTACTATCTTGCTTCTTCAGGCTATAACATAAGCTACTACAACTATAAACTCTACAATATTGACAGCAAAGCAAAATACACTTGCATAGAGTTTGTTTGTTTTTTGTTTGTTTTTTGTTTGAGTTTTGTTTTTTTTGTTTTGTTTTGTTTTGTCTTGTTTTTGTTTTTGTTTTTGTTTTCGTTTTTTTGTTTTTTGTTTTTGTTTTTGTTTTTGTTTTCGTTTTTTTGTTTTTTGTTTTTGTTTTTGTTTTTGTTTTCGTTTTTTTGTTTTTTGTTTTTGTTTTTGTTCTGTTTTGTTTTCTTGTTTTGTTTTTTTGTTTTTGTTTTTTGTTTTTTGTTTTTGTTTTTTGTTTTTTGTTTTTTTGTTTTTTGTTTTTTGTTTTTTTGTTTTAGTTTTCTTGTTTTTTTGTTTTTGTATTTTTGTATTTTTTTTTCAGCATCTGTTTTGTATTAAAGAAAACAATACATAATTCAGAAAATTGGGCTTCTGTATCCACCTTCTTCCAGTATCCTATCTATATTTAGCATACATGCATATAAAGCCCCATATTCATCATACAATTTTCTAACACTGTGACACTAATGTATATACAAGAAAGTGTGAGTATCCAACTTTTGTCTACTATGTGCAGCAGCATGATGTGTCATCGTTTATATATACCATATACAAAAAAGTAGAGAAAAAGCATATAGATGTATACTTATCTCTTTTGGCAGTGTCCTTCGTTTTGTGTCAGTAGAATGTGTTCACTACCCAAGCAGGTCGAGGCATCCAACATCCATAGTAATTGTCATCATGTTAGATTTTAAGCTTTTGTGGAGGTTTCTTGTAGCTTCATGATCCGGATTATCCACAGTTTCTAGTTCATTCTGCCAACGTTTCAAACCCCAAAGGGGGTCCATCATCAGGACAGATCAGAAAGAATATGAATGAAAAATTATTGAGAGAAGAGAGCCAGCGACCTGGATATAAATAAACCAAGAACCCTAATTTTATAAAGGCCGACACATGATTCCTAACAATTAATGATAATTATTTTATATAAATCTTAATTGATTAATTCTTTTTTATTTAATTAATTAATTATTGATTAATCAATTAATTAATTGATTAGTTGATTAATTAATTAATTAACTAATTAGTTAACTCATCAAATTAATTTATTTATTAATTTTATTCTTTTATTTTTATTTGATTAATAAATTGGTTAGTTAATAAATTTTGTTTTTAATTAATAAAATAAATTTGTTTTTTATTTTGTTTTTAATTAATAAAATAAATTTGTTTTTTTTAATCAATTAATAAGACTCTATTAAATTTCATTAAAATCCAATTAAAATTTTTAAAAAAATTAATTAATAATACCAAAGCTCTAATTCTTATTTCTTTTAAAAAAAATTATTTTATTTAAAAATTTTTAATCCAAATGAATTTTTATTTGATTAAAATTATTATTTCATTTAAAAAAAAATATTTATTTTTAATTTCATTAAATTTTATTTGATCAATAAAATTTAATGAAATTAAAAATAAATAAATAAATTTTAAATGAAATAATAATTTTAATCAAATAAAAATTCAATTGAAAAAATAAATAAATAAATAAAATTTTAAATAATTTTAATCAAATAAAAATAAAAATTCAATTGGTATAAAATTTTTTAAATGAAATAATAATTTTAATCAAATAAAAATTCATTTGGATTAAATGTTTTTAAATAAAATAAAAAAATTTAAAAGAAATAAGAATTGGAGCTTTGGTATTATTAATTAATTTCTTTAAAAAATTTAATTGGATTTTAATGAAAATTTTAATGAAATTTAATAGAGTCTTATTAATTGATTAAAAAAAACAAATTTATTTTATTAATTAAAAACAAAATAAAAAACAAATTTATTTTATTAATTAAAAACAAAATTTATTAACTAACCAATTTATTAATCAAATAAAAATAAAAGAATAAAATTAATAAATTAATTAATTTGATGAGTTAACTAATTAGTTAATTAATTAATTAATCAATTAATTAATTGATTAATCAATAATTAATTAATTAAATAATCAATTAATTAATTGATTAATCAATAATTAATTAATTAAATAAAAAAGAATTAATCAATTAAGATTTATATAAAATAATTATCATTAATTGTTAGGAATTATGTGTCGGCCTTTATAAAATTAGGGTTCTTGGTTTATTTATATCTAGGTCGCTGGCTCTCTTCTCTCAATAATTTTTCATTCATATTCTTTCTGATTTGTCCTGATGATGGACCCCCTTTAGGGTTTGAAATGTTGGCAGAATGAACTAGAAACTGTGGATAATCCAGATCATGAAGCTACAATTGTCATCATCTTTATTTCGATGTGCAGTCCTTCCAGTGCATCCAATAGACCCTTCTTGGACATTTGATCTGCATTCTGGTTATGGTCCCGACCAATATGTTGTAGAGTGGATTCTTGAAATGTGGCCCATAGCTTTTCAATCCGACATAGGCAGCCTTGTAGTGTATTCTGTTGAATCTTGATTTTTCCCATGATATGGTCAATAATGCTCCAGGAATCCCCAAATATATGCATGTGAGGTATGCCCATGTATTTTGTGAACCAGAGTAATCCCCACAAATACATGGCTTCAGCTTTCATGCTCGTACCCCATCCCACATTCCAGTGTACCCAGTACTCTTGAACTTCAGAGAACTTAATCCAAAAACCACAACCACACCTCCCTCCTTGGGATGCCCCATCAAAAAACCCCGCGGGGTATGCAGTGAATGGAGCCGCCCCCTTATCAACCTTGTCCTTATGCATGCTACTGTTATCATTATCAACACTGATTGATTTATGCGAGCAAGTACCTTATCTTCTTTTACCTTGACATTTTCAAAAATAATTTGATTGCACCATCTCCAAATCTCCCAGAAAACAACCAAAGAAAGCATCCTCCATCTGGTACATTGTATGCTCCACCAATTTAAACAGTTAGAAATATTATTGTATTGCATATATGGAATGTTCATATTAACAGAAAAATGTTGCCATATGCGAACCGAGCAAGGACATTTCAGAAATAGATGATTGTTATCTTCCCCTTCATTCCAACATAGATAGCAGATCCTCGTCCCTTGTCTTTTTCTCTTTTGTAGGTTGTCACAGGTAAGGATTTTATTTTTCCATGTCAGCCACATGAACATGAGGATCTTGGAAAGCAATTTCGTACGCCAAAATTTGTAAAACCAATTAGAGATTAGTTTCAAGAAAATATGAAGGACATAATCTGAAAGCTAATCTGCAAGATATCAAGCCTTCCTCTAATAAGTTCACATGGAGAAACCACAAACCTGACCCTAGCCACATTGTTTCCCACCTCGATTTGTTTCTTGTTGTTGATTCCTTCTGAGTAGGACCTTTGGTTCTCTTCCAAGATCCTTCCTTGGACTATGTTGAATCACTGACCTATCTCATTAGAAATTATGGACAAAAATGATTACCACCCTCTCCTATTCCAGTTATGTCCAATTTGGATCAAATCAAAGGGACTTTGTGATATGGTAAAACGAGTTTAGAGGCAATGGGTCACAAGAAGCCCAATTTACATTTGGGAGCAAAAGTAAAAACTTTCAAAGAGGCCATGAAGACCTGGGCAAGAGGACAAAAGGAAGCTAGCCAAGATTCAATCATCCAACTTCAAAATAAATTGGAAGCTACTCAAAGAAAGTTTGAGGAAGGACCTACCATCTAAGAGTTTTTAATGGCAAAAGAGAAGGAATTTAAAGCATATGTTATGAACATAACTATGTGTAAATAATATACATAATAATATTAAATAATTATTAATAAGTATAGTCAATTATAAAAGGGCATGTCTCAGAAGGACATGATTCTTGTGAAAGGGCACTCCCACCTAGTATATAAATGGGTCCTCATTGCACTGTCGAAATATATAAATTCTTCGTACATTATTCAATATAATATATTTTATCTTAAATGAATACTTTTATATTCCATGTATTCTAGTTATTTAACTCGTGAGCCAAGTTTGGCTACCACATTTGGTGTGTGTGTGTGTGTAAAGGTGATTAAATATAAATATATATTTAACACTAATAATAATAATAATTACATTTTATTAAAATGAAAAAAATATATATGAAAAAAGGGACTAAGTTGAAATAACTATTAAATTACTTTAATTAAAGTATATATTAAAAAAAAAATTATTGTTAAGTGGGAAAAGCGACAAAAAGAGGGTTTGAAAATATTAAAATATTCAAAAGCAAGAATGGATCATAATTTGGAAATGACGGACATAAGATTTTCCTATCAAGGTTTTCCAATTGCAGATTATAAATTATTTACATTAAAATGGATTATCCAAGGGTTAATATCATTTTCAGCATGAGAAACAAGGAAAATTACATCAATATTAAATTGACCAATCAATTTTCAATTCCAGAATCAAATATAGGTGAAAGAGAAGATATATTTGGCAAGAAACTTTATGAAGCCAATGACTTACAAATGACAATTGGCGATTACGAATGTATATCCCAATTCAATGTCATAAGTATGTTTAAAGAAAAAATCGATGTAATTTTTCAGTTTACACTTGTTTGAAAAACGATGTACCTTCATATTAAACACCGATAGAAAGTTTTTGAATTTTCTCGATAAGAAGGTGACACTTCAAGACATTACAATGAAGCAAGATTCAATAGTATCGTCATCCAAAGACTTGAGTGATATATCAAAAGTAATAACTCAGGAAAGTCAAAAGTCAATATCAAATATAAAAAAAGAATTTCACAATGTTATGTGATGAAAACAAAGAAATTCTTGCTTAAAAGGCCATAATCAAAAACTGCTTGCACAAGTTAAGAAGTCTAAAGCTACGAAGCATAAATTAAAACAAGAAAAGGAAGCTTTCGAGAAGATACTCAATGGAAACTTATCAGAACAAGAGAATTATTGCTTTAAAAACCTTAATCAAAAGTTGTTGAAACAAATTAGAGTATTGAAATAGGAGCTGAAGAACTTTTGAGTCTCTAGCATCATAACAAAAACCTACTCACTCAAATTAAGAAGCTTCATAATGATAAACAATCATTGGAAAATAGAGTAGAACAACTTATCTAGACAAGTGTCACGTAAAAAATTTCAAGTAGAAGAAAAGGGAACAAACATTGGTCCAAATAATATTACAATTTAGGAAGATCCCAATCCAATTAAAACGAAGGCATATTCATATGTTTTCTTTTTCTTTTTCTTTTTTCCAAGGAAAGAAATCAACCTCCCTCTCAACCCGAGGGCTAGAGTGAGGTTGTTGTACCAACCCAACCCATAGGTATACTCACTTAAGAGTTCACAAGGCTCGAAGCTAATACAACAATATTTATAGGAGAAAAATTGTCACAACAATATTTATCAAGGCATTATAGCTCATCATGTCACTAGAAAGGATTTGAGCCTAGGTGGGGAAATAACAACCATCCTGCCCAAGCACCCGAGATAACCCCAACTGACAAGACATATTTAGATGTTGTAGTTCAAACAACGGAAATTCGAAGTAAAGATCCATAAATCAAGCAACCAACATCAATGTGTTATGGATTCATATAGTTGAAGTAAATCAAGAAATCATCGCAAACATCATAAGGGAAAATCAAGTCACGAGAACTCCTTATCAACATCCTAATCAAAATATTAAGTACATTAACCAATAAATATATTAACATCAATTAAAGGGAAAACAGTTAACATTTTTTTCTCAAGAATACTAATACTGGTATTATTAAGTCTCGTGATAACAATTCATTGTGGCAAGCCTATAAGAACAATGTTCCAAAGAGGATTAAATTAGGATGGTTAAACCATTTTTCAGTTCAACAATTTTTCTCAGCACTCAGAAGTTCATATCATCTTGTATCTTCGAAGATGATAACTCCAAGAATTTGAAAAGATGCAAATACATTACAAGACAAAGAAAAATATATTAAGCCTTTTCTTTGATATGCTTTGAGGACAAAACATTTCTAAAGGGGAAGACAATGTTATGAACATAACTATATAATGATATAAATAATAATAATAAATAATTATCGAGAGTGTAGTTAATTATGAAAGGGCATGTCTCAAAAGGACACGACTCTTATGAAAGGGCACTCCTTCCTAGTATATAAATTGGGCCCTCATTGTACTATCGAAATGTATCAATTCTTCATACATTATTCAATATAATATATTTTACCTTAGAGAGATACTTTTATATTCCAAGTATGTTGGTTATTCAACTCATGAGTTAGGTTTCGCTATCATAACCTTCCATTCTATTGTAAAATAATATGGATAATTATAGAGGCTTAAATCTTGTAGCCTCTAACTCCAAGTAGGGGATAAAAATTATATATCCTTTTATAACGAGTCCTAGAATCAAACTTAGAAGAACAATATCAGAGAGATTGTTGGGCTCTCATATTGTCACCATTTTCAACACCCATTCAACGTTTTTACCCCTCATAACCTACATTCATAACCACATATTTCCCATGTTATAATGCATTCTTAACCTTTTGAACCCAATACCCTTGACACATATTGAGGCAAAATTTGCTTATTTTCATTAATTCCTAAGTCTATAATGAATTAATTGATTTTTAATTTGATTTTGATAATAACATATTGCTTAGCCCAAGTCACACATATGAAAATCTATCTCCAAAACAATGTTACAGGTCAAAGTTTTCAAAAAGTAATTTTTTGGGCACAATTTCCAAGGCAACGAGGGCGAATCTAAAAATTATGGAACATGGGTTTTGTTCCTAGTATGGACAATAGTTTATTACTTGGCTTGTTTTCTAAAATATTGAACGGTTTGAAATATATGATTTGTTATTTAACACCAATTTTCCTAAAATGCACAAATTCACCCAAATTTATAAACAAATCCCATATTTGAGGAAAATGCCAAGTCAATGGTTAAGACAGCAAGGGAAACAAATCTCAACTACTTTGAATAATAAAAAATATTTGTTACGATGTATTTTTATTTTTATTTTTGGGAAGTAAGAGATCCAACTTGTCTTGAGTATTATCATTTTTCTATCTTGAACATACCTCATACTTAGGAAAATTTGAGATTGGGGGATTGGTTTTGATCCACCCCAATGCTCTTCTGTACAAATATTTGGTCTTAAAACAGAGTTGGTAGTTACTGATTCATTACTTTTGTAATAGGCTTGGGAAATGGTAGCAGGTTAAAAGTTCAGTTATGGTAGTAAGCTTTTGTGCTGCCTTTTGTAAACATTTTTGATCTAATGAAGGTTGTTTTTTCTCAAGTTTTAGTGCATTACTCCAGTTTGATTTGATTGTTTTGGCAGTGTTAGTCAGGTTGGGAAGGGCCCATCAAACCTAGGTAACATTTTGCCCTTTTATTTTGTTAGTTTATATTGCAAGGGTGTTTGATTTGTGAATGTTTTTAATATTTGTTTTCAGTATGTTAGTTTGATTAGTTAGAAGCATATCATGCATTTTGTTTTCAAATCACTTTAATTTCCTTCAATTTGCAGCATTTGCTTCATGTTGCTTTGATGGTTTAGTTCAAGCTAGTTTAGTTTAGATGTATTTCCTTTACATTGTTTTGTGTCTTTAATGTTTTTCATTTAGTTTTGAGAGACTAGAAACCATAACAAGAATCATTTTCCTTTCAAACCCAACTTTCTATTATGTGCATGAACGTTGCTTCATAGAGTGAAATATTACATTCTAGGGCTATTCCAGGGGGTTTGAGATAAGGAATGGCCAAACAGATTTTAGTCCTAGGGTGTTTATAAACATTTAGTCTCTCTTTATACACATGTTATTCCATTGTTAATTTTCATTTGTTGTAGTTGCGACATTAGGATAGACTGAGGCTTTGATCTCGCATATACTTTGTTTGCATCTCCAAGTATTCCAATTTGGTTCGATAATTAATTCTAGAAATATAATACATATTTTTTTTCCCAACATTTTTGGCACCATTTCCAGGGAAGTGCTAAAAATGGATTAAAGCATTACAAGCTTAGTTATTTTCTTATTTTTTCCAAAACTTGTGACTTCGAGGAGGAGAAATGATAAGATGAGAAGATGCCCTCTAAAAATGATTCTAGCTTGGCACATCCACTTTAGTGGGTTTCTCCAAAGCCTCAATGTGTTGGTTTGCTATGTTTTTATACAAGTGTGTTTTCTTTTATGCTTGATTCATGGAAAGGAATAAGCTAACTCATGATGAACAAATAATTGATGACAACAACTCTTAGTAATGTGAAGGCATCTAAGGACATGACAAATTTTACTTTGAAGTTGTTTTCCTCTAGAATATTTCGTTTATTTATTTAAGAGGTTTTTATTTGGGTGTTGTAAGAATCCCCCCATGTACTAACCCCTATGACAAACAAAGAATTATAAAAAATCTAAAGGAATTCAGGATTGGTAAAGTTTTTGAAGAATGATCCTCTAGGAAATCTCTCAAATCCTAGCAATAACTAATAAACTCTCTGCATTTGAGGAAGAGAAAATATTGGTAGAAATTAAGAATATACCCATACTCCAAGAAGAAATAGGAGAACAAAAGATCCATGAGCCACCTCCATAAGAAGATCCATAAGCCTTCTTTGATCATCCTTGCCATTCTACCAAGGAGACCAAAGAATCATGGACTAAATTTGATGGAGATCAACCATTAGAACCTAAGATCAAGGAGTTCTTGACATGCCTATCATCAAATCCATCATGCACATGAGAGATCAACCATTCAACAATAGAAGATATGCATGGCATGGAAGAGGAGGACATATAAAGTGTATTAAATGAGCAAAAGAGCCAAGAATATCATGATATATTTAATTTTGGTTCTAGATGGCCATCATACCAAAGTATCATTCTCATCTTCAACAATTATTGGCACCACATCATTCAAAGCAGTTGGTCTCTCATTCTCTGATATACTTTGAAGCCTATGTTTCAAACCTAAGTATGAGTGTATTTGTTATCTAGTTGCACACATACTTATAGGAGAATGTTATTTATCAAAGTAGGTTAGGATAGTACAATAAATAAATGAATAAAATAGTAAAGATAAAAATAAGTATACTTGTGAAAACCAGGTAACTGGCGCAACTAGACACAAGTCTTTCTTGAAAACCGGGAAAATGGTGGGTAAGATTCAAAATAATTCCTATAAGTTCATGTTTGTTCCAATGGTGCTTCAAAATATTCTTAGTTTGATGCTCTAGTTGGCTGATGTGGGATTCCTTAAGGCCCACCTTTCAACAAATCTTGTCCCATCGACTTCAACACCTTATATGAAACTAAGATAAAAGATATTTTTGAGTTCCTTGGAGTTTGCATACATTAGTTCTAGACTTCCTCGCTGACAACAAGGGAATACCTTGACGTCTCTTGATTGTTACATCCTGCAAGTGACTCGACTTCAACACATCCAGTTGTATCTATCAAAATGCACTCTTGTGCCTTGACACTCATTGACATCAATGGTGAGTTGTATTGCATTGGTTAACGCCATCTATCAATGGTTGGTAATATAGAGATTTTTTTCTATGGTTGGCTTTAGAAAAATTTATTCACATAGATAAGAATGTGTTAGATATGGGTTTATGGTTTGTGATTCTAAAAAAAATTGCAACAACATGCCAACACAAAAAAAGGAGATCCAATCTCTAACATCATTCCTCTAGTCCTCTAGTTTTAGTTTGGTTTCAACATTATTTCCTTCAAGTATGTATACAACCTCATTTTTAGTTTAGGATAACAATAGAAAATGTCTAGCGACATTAGTATTTACTCCATCAACACTAACCTTCTTCGATCACAACTCAAGTTTCAAAGATACCTACCCTTATACACTTCAGATTTAATCTTCAAAGCCTTAACATGCTTATGTCCAATGATCATATTAGTGAGTGTTTTTTACTAAACAAATTTTGTCGTAAAAATACTTTTGATTCTTTTGATTTATTAGGGACAAAGAAGATTTATTATGCAACTTCTTGTATGTTCGTTAATTTACCTTTCTCCCTACTTGATTCCATTCATAATTTTTGTATTATGCAAACTATTTCCTATTTATCTTATGACCAATTATCTAATATTATCCTTGGGATTTGGTAAAAATGTGATGTTATTCATCAATCTCCTTTAACTCTGAGGACTCTCTCTGACCCATATTCTTGGCTGACTACATTTTTTTTATATATTCACAATGCAAAATGGGTTGTATGATGATGGATAAAAGTTTCATCGACATTGTAGTGCATTGATTAGAATGAAGTGTTAACATATGAGCTAATTTGTGAGAGATTTTTCGGCGAAAATCACATGGGATACCATTTGTCGACGCGTTTCGAACCAACTAGTGTGGTTCATCGTCAGGACAAGTTGAAGAAACAGATCCAGCTTAGCAAGTTAAATAGTCTCAGGAAGGATTCTCAGGAAGCATAGTATCCATGTGACCTTTAGGCCCCTGAACACCATTCCTATGTCCCTCAGATCAGTGAAGGATCCTATCGACCCTAAGGATATGAAAGGTGTTTATATGATCCCTTGTTCCTGTGGGACCCCCTATATTGGGGAGACTGGTCGCTCCATTAATCAAAGGATTAGTGAGCACACAGCGGACCTTAAGCATAGGAGATCTAAGTCTTCCGCTTTAGCTGAACATGCTGAGAAAACCAATCATCATGTTTGTATTGAGGAGGCTAGTGTTATTGCTAGGGTTTCGCATTTCCATCATCGAAAATTTAGGGAAGCGCTTGAGATTGAAAAGAGGCCAAGCAATCTCAATAGAGAGGATGGCTGGAAAATCAGTAGGTGTTGGGTCCCAGCACTCTCTTCCTAGTCGTTTTTCCGCCCTCCTCTTAAGGTTTTTTTTTTTTTTGTTAATTTATTTATTATTATTATTTTATTGATTTTTTTATTTTTATTTTTATTATTTATTTATTTTTATTTTTTCTCTTCATTATTTTCTCCTTTTATTTATTTATTTAATTATTTTTTAGAGTTAATTTTTCCATTTCTTATAGTCCTTTGATTTTCCATGTGATTTCCAATTAGCTTTTAATTTTAATAATACTTCTGAATAATCACCCATTTCAATTATTTTTATATATATATTTTATATTACTTCATATATTCCTGCATATAATTTATTATAAGGTCCCTTATATAACTAAATTTCCATTTAAATTCTAATCAACTTATATTTTTAACTAATTTTCTAACTAACCTAACATCCTTATGATCTTACTTTATTTTATTATAAGGTCCTTTATGTAACTAATTTTCCATTTAATTATTAATTAACTTTTTACTTTATATATTTGTATTTAGGCATTTAATTTATTCATATATTATAAGGTCCTTTATCTAACTAAATTTTCTTTTAAATACTATTTAACTTATAATTTTAATAATATTTTTTGAACTAAATACCCATTAAAAATATTTTTTATATTTTTAAGGATAAAATAATTTTGACCCCGGTCCTAGAGTCAAACTAGTCGTTGGTCAAGTTAGCCGTTGGAGGCTCTGCTCAAACTATTTAACTTGCTAAGTTGGATCTGTTTCTTCAACTTGTCCTGACGATGAACCACACTAGTTGGTTCGAAACGCGTCGACAAATGGTATCCCATGTGATTTTCGCCGAAAAATCTCTCACAAACTTGATATGGATCACAGAAGCCTGAACTCTATATATGAACTAATTCTAGAGGTGACTCTGCTCTTAAATAGGGTGAACCTGCATGATCAACACAGTGCTATGTGACTAGATATTGGTTGGCTATGTTAGCACATGACTTAGTGAGGAGACGATTTCCAAGTGTTTTAGAGATTTTTTTTAACCCATGTATAGAACATACTTCTCGAGCTATGGGAATTGAAGTCAAATGTAGCACTTGCCAGGAAGAGTATGGAGAAAGGGATGGGTTTGGCATTTTAAAATGTAATTCCAAGTACCATGAGGCCTGCATCAAGCGGTATTTTCTTCAGAAAACAAATGTCCAATTTGCAATATTTTTGTCTGGAAAATTCTAGTATGCTACATTTTTCTTTAAAACAAATCAACTTCCTGTTTCTATTAGGAAAGTCTTGGATTAGTGCTCTTAATGAAGCAGCAAGCCCTTTCTTGCTTGCAAGGTTTTTTCTGTAGGTTATGGATTAAGAGAGAGATATTATATCATTTCATAATTATGGCTTGCATGTTTGTTAAGTGGGAGAGAAAGGAAATACCAAATTGTGATTTTAGTACTAAATGCATTCTTCACCTCAGGTTGTGTTTAATTTTCTAGTAATATGGGAATATTTCCACCTCTTCAGAAAATGAAGGTGTATCTTAATGCCCCAAAGTAGTCCCTACATTTCTTTTTAGATTATTTTTGGCAGAGGAGTATGGCTGGGCTTCTTCAAATTATAATAGACAATGTAAAAAATCTGCCTATGTACAGAGGGTGGAAATTAAGCAATTTTATTTGGGAAAGAGCCAACTTTAGCCAGAAGTTTCCAATGGAGGGATTTCCACCCTACCAATGATTTGCACTACCATAATGCTTTGCAGTATATAGGCGTATTTCGTATGTTGTTGATGCTTTCACTAAAGTTTGATTTTAAGCCCATAATTATCCTTGTTGGAGTGCGAGATTTGGACATGATGGAGAAACTAGTAGTTGAAGCTTCCACGTTGTATGGTTTGAAGAAGCCTCTACATTTTTTTCGAGGAATTTCACTCCAATATCATAAACTACCCTCAAATCACACTCGTTTATTGGTGGAAATCTTCCCAATTTCTTTGATGGAGAGTTGTGCGCATGGGTCTCAATCCAACATTTGCGCTGACAGTTTGCTATCAGTGGTTTGATGGAGATGGAATGATCCATGGTCTCAGAATTAAAGATGGTAAAGCCACTTATGTTTTACATTACATGAATACATCATGTTTGAAATAAGAGGAATACTTTAGGAAAGGAAAATTCTTTAAGATTCGAAACCTCAAAGGAATTTTTGAAGTATTTATTATCCAAATACGATTTTTACATGAGAAATTTTGTGTCCTAGACAAATGGGAATGGAATAGCCAACACAACCCTTATATATCATCACATGAAGATTTTTTCACTTCAAGATAGCAGTTGTGACAGTAGCAATAGTGATTTAGGAATAAATAACATTTTAAATCTTATAGAAGGTATTAAGGGAATGAAGGCCTTAGTGGTGCCATTGGAGAAGGATTTGTTTTCTCTGATACGCACCCTCATTCTTGTTGAAAAGTGTAACTAGGTTCGGTCTTCATAATGTCTAATGTAATCATGATTTTATGAAAAGAGAAGATAAGAAGACCTAAAAGTGAGTGAAGAATAAGGAGAAGCAAGGAGATAAAAGGTAAAATGAAATATGAATTTTTTGGGCTACAATCACTCACACGTGCGAAGAAGTTAGGGCATCACCTATTGTAGCAGAGACCGAAATATTACAGTCATATTGGGAGGCTGAAAATAGATGTAAGAAGGATTACCTTAAAATTCGAGTTACTAGAGAAGAAGTAGTTGTCCAAGGGAAGGAGAAAAGAAGAAAAATTCACCATCATTATCTCACATGTGCCAACTAGGTTTTATGGAGCAGTAGCCGAAAATTGGAGTCAGGATTGTAGGTTCGAAAATTTAGGTCAAGGAGAAGTTGTAGTTGCTTTAGGGGAAATTTGACTAAGTTGACTTTGTGTAAGAGGAATTCATCAAGAAGAGGTTTGAATTGGTGTTGGAGGGGTCTTTGTCAAGGGTCACCGGTCTTGGAATTCTTCATCTGAACATTCTATTAAGAGAGAAGAATTCTTGTGGGTTTTCGTCTCAAGAGGAGAGGTTTTGGCCCTAGCTAGCAACCTACATTTTGTGTCCTCTTATCTCTTTGATCTTCATATTTTGGTAGTTGTTTGATGATATGGACATAATAATAATCAAGTGAAAGAAGAAGCTAATAACAAGTACATCAAGTTAAGTAAAAGAACATCACAAGAATTTATCAAAGTAAGAGAAATAGCATAATCTAGCTACCCCTAGATTTCTCGACATGGTATCAGAGCAAAGGTGACTACAACAATAAGAAGAGGAAGATCACTTCGTTGAATAAAGATACATAAGGGTTGAGGACAAGGAGATCATCGAAGAGAACTAAAAGGCATCAAGAAGGATCATTTATCACATCATTGCGCCGAGAGGTGCTCTACAACTCAATATGGGGGTAGATCTCACGTAAACATATAACAATGTAAACGTAAACGTAAACATTTAACATTTTTAATCTAATATCGACCCTATTTAAAAATCAATCTAATTATAGCAACCTAACCGGCCTAAAGAGATCGACTGATTCTACTGCCTTACCTCCAAGCAATCATACCTGCTAAGCTATCCTTCCAAAGACATCTATCCAAAGCTACTGCCTACTGAACGGGCCATCCTTCTACTGCTACTTCTCGGAACTACTGCTTCTATCGCTAGCCCACGGGGAAGAACCTTTTCTCGCGAGCTCACCAATACTTCTCCAAAGCTAACTCACCCAATACTTCACTGATAACCTTATGTATAAGCACAATATAAATTCCAAAAGAGGTTTACGAATGCTCAAAAAAGAGGTATGGTAAATAAATAAAGCATTTTTTATACTTACTCCATATTTATGGTAAATAAATAAAAATATAAGTAAACTAGAGGTATGGGAAATAAATAAAACCTCTTTTTATATTTACTCCATAAACCTCTTTATATTTATGAAAACTCAAAAAATAGGTTTTGTCTAGGTGAAGTCTATAGGCCAAATACCATTTTAATACCATGGGCCAAATACTATATTTATAAACGAGGTATGATAAATAAATAAATATAAAAGATGTATAAAGAGGTATGGTAAATAAATAAAAATATATCAAATAGGATTAGAAATCAACATCTAATTTTATACCAAGCCTATGAGCCAAATACCATAGTAAATAAAAGAGGTATGGTAAATAAATAAAAATATAAATAAACCAGAGGTATGACAAATACATAAAACATGTTTTTATATTTACTCCATAATCCACTTTATATTTATGAACACTCAAAAAATAGTGTATGGGCCAAATACCATGGGCTAAATTATTATTAATATTGTGCAAAAAGCAAACATTATTAACCCTAATATTAATACTAAAAGATTAATAATAATATTATTATTATTAAATCTAATATTCATATTAATATATTATAATATTAATATTATTAAATTTAATAACACAATATTACATTTGTTATATTATAATATATATTAATATATCATGAATATATTAACTCTAGATATATACGGGAGGGAAGAACAAAGACATAGAGTGATAGAGGTGGAGAGATAGGGGGAGTGACAAGGGAGAGATGGATATAAACTAAAGGATAGGGGAGATGAGGAATGAAGAGAAAGAGAGGGATAGGAGTGAGAGAGGTAGAGAAGGGTAAGATAGGGGGAGGGAGACACAAAGATGGAGGGGGGAGAGAAAGAAGGAGAGAGGGAGGGAGATATTAAGAGGATTGGAGGGCAGAGAGAGAGAGAGGGAGATATGAGAGAAGATATATAGAGGTAGGAGGGAAAGGGAGAGACAAGAAGGACAAGAGAGAGGAGGAGAGAGGGAAGGATATAGAGATGGAGTTGGAGGGGTAGAGAGGGAGGGAAGAAGAAAGACATATAGAGTAATAAGTGGAGAGAAAGAGGGAGTGACAAGGGAGAGATGGAAAGAGAGTGTGTATGTTTAGGGGTGAGATAAAGAGATAAATGAGGAGAGATAGAGAGAAGGGGAGAGATAAGGAGAGAGGGAGGGATATAGTAACATATTTGGAGAGAGAGAGAGAGAGATGGGGGAAGAGAGAGGGAGGTAGGAGAGAAAAGGAGAGAGAGGAAGGATGAGAGAGAGGAGGAGAGTGATGGGGGAAGAGAGAGAGATGGGGGAAGAGAGAGGGAGGTAGGAGAGAAAGGGAGAGAGAGGAAGAATGAGAGAGATGACTTAAGAGAGAGGAGGAGAGTGATGGGGGAAGAGAGAGAGAGAGAGAGAGAGAGAGAGAGAGAGATGGGGGAAGAGAGAGGGAGGTGGGAGAGAAAGGGAGAAGATTAAGGAAGAGAGAGAGGAGGAGAGAGGGAGGGATATAGAGATAGAGTTGGAGGGGGAGAGAGGGAGGGATATAAAGATAGAGTTGGAGGGGGAGAGAGGGAGGGAAGAACATAGAGAGTGAGAAGTGGAGAGAGAGAGGGAGTGACAAGGGAGAGATGGAGATAGAGTGTGTATGCTTGGGGCTAAGATAAAGAAACAAAGAAGGAGAGATGGAGAGAAGGGGGAGAGAAGGAGAGAGGGAGGGATATAGTAACAGAGTTGGAGGGTGAAGAGAGAGAGAGAGAGAGAGGTAAGAGAGAAAGGGAGAGAGAGGAAGGAAGAGAGAGGATGTAAGAGAGTGGAGAGAGGGAGGGAAAGAGAGAGGACGTAAGAGAGTGGAGAGAGGGAGGGAAAGAGAGATGAAGTTGGAGGGGGAGAGAGAGAGAGGTAAGAAGAAAAACATAGAGAGAGAAAGGTGGAGAGAGAGAGAGAGAGGACATCAGGAGGGAAGAGAGAGAAGTGGGGGAGAGGGAGAGAAGGGGAAGATAGAGAGAGAGAGAGGGAGAGGAGGAGGGAGGGATAGATAGATAGATTGGAGAAAGAGAATGTATGCTCTGGGGGTGATATAGAGAGACAAAAGGAGATAGATATATTGATGGAAGGTGAGGAGAGGGAAGAAGAGAGAGATGGAGGGAGGGACAGAGAGATTGATAAATATGGAGTGAGAGAGTGTGTGTGTTTGGGGGGGTGAGATATATGGACAATGAATGAGAGATGGAGGGATATATAGATATAGATGGAGGGGGGATAGAGGGAATAATATTTCTTGCACCATATGCATTGATTTCATTGTAGATGGCTATTTCTAATCCTATTTGATTTCTTGCACTAGATGCAGTGATTTTAATGTAGATGTTAATTTCTAATGATATTTGATTACTTGCACTAGATGCATTGATTTCAGTGTAGATGATTTCTAATCCTATTTGATTTCTTGCACTAAATGCATATATTTCAGTGTAGATGGTGATTTCGAATCCTATTTGATTTCTTCCACTAGATGCATTGATTTCAATGTAGATGTTGATTTCTAATTATATTTGATTGCTTGCACTAGATGCATTGACTTCAATGTAAATGATTTCTAATCCTATTTGATTTCTTACACTAAATGCATTGATATCAGTGTAAATGGTGATTTATAATCCTATTTGATTGCTTTCACTAAATGCATTGATTTCAGTGTAGATGTTGGTTTCTAATCTTATTTTCTTACTTGCACTAGATGCATTTATTTGAGTGTAGATGTTGATATCTAATCCTATTTGATTTCTTGCATTAGATGCAATGATTTCGGTGTAGAAGATGTTTTATAATGTTATTTGATTGCTTGCATTAGATGCATTTATTTCAGTGTAGATGTTGATTTATGATTTGATGTAATTGGATGTATGATGGTACATTAATTTTAAAGTGATTGGATTAACAATGTGCATTGATTTTAGTGTAAGCATAAAAATTATTGGCAATGTACTTGATTTGTGTGTTATAGTAATTCAACTTATTAATATTGGAGAGAAAGAGAGACAAAGTATGATCTTTACTACGACAACTCGAGCTAAATATTTAAATGGTTTGCGATTTCAACTATCCTTTTCATATAATCGATATGAAAAGATGACAAAACTAACAAGGGTGACAGTAAGAATAGTAGAATAAAATAGTTTGATATTGATCACAATGAAGACTATTTGTAATTGACTACATTATTATTATTCACATTTTCTATCATTCAACACTATTACATTGTCACTTTGCATTCAAAAAATTTATTTCATCATTAAAGTTATTAACAATATTTATCATCTCAACAAACTGAGGTAACTAAGAAAATTTTAAATTAAAATGACTAGATTAATCTCAGACATATTTAGCATATTTAAAATGATTAATATTAGACGTATTTACATATTATTGATAAAATCAATATGTTCGATAGATTTTCCTTCGCCACACACAACTGAAACCAACCTAGATCCATCTTAACTCCGGATCTATCAAGTGCCGAGAGGGATAAAATATCTCGAGGTGGAAACCTTTCCTCAAGTTTTGCACTCAAAAAAGAGGTTTGCACCTTGAGAGATTTGATCCCTCTCGACGCTTGATAGATTCGAAGTTAAGATGGATCTAGGCTGGTAATAAACATATCAAAGTAGGATTGGTCTACACATCATCTTGAAAGGAAGGAATACTTGAAGAAATGAAGAAGACCTCAAAGACCCCCACCTCCATTCAAAGAATAATTCAACACTTAATCATTCTTTGAAATATTATACACTCTAAAATCATCAACCAAAGGAAGCAACCATCTTCATAAGGCATCTTTAATTGCCAACATAATCAAGAAGGCATTAGGTTGAACATATCATTTTCAAAGGATCATCTTCACTTGACAAGTAAGTATTCCATATTTTTAAGTCACAATCTACAAACCAAATGACTTCATTATGCAAGGAGAACAATAAATTGGTTGGGACCTCGAACTACCTTGCATGGAAGAAGAGAATTGGTTTAATTCTCATGGAGAATGAATTTATTAAATATGTGTTGTAGCAGCTTAACCACCCTCCAAAAATTTTCTTAGCCTATTTTTGAGCCTCCCTACCAACCTTCATAGCAGCTTGCCTTGCTTTGTCAAGTCCTCAAGCTTCAGTGTCTTTCTTGCTCAAAGGCGGCCCATCGATCACAGTTTGATCTCTTCCCTTCATAGGTTGTTCACCTGAACTTGGTCCAGTTGTAGGTTGAGAAGCTTCCTACTGAAATTTGTGCATTTCTGGAGGGAAACCAGCCTTCCCTCCACGAATTTGCACAATTCCCTCCAGGATTGTGCAATCCTTCCAGCTAACCCTCCCAAGAGTATTTGCGAAATTTTTCCCATCAACAGGATGTTTAGCCAAGTATTTGCGTAAATCTGGGCAACAATAAGTTGCTCAGCCCAGAAATTGTGCAAACCCCCTGGGCAGCCAGCTCAGCTCCCAGTCAGAAATGTGGATTTTTCTCCAGCAGTCGAGCAATCTCTTGCATGTGCAGCTGAGTTGACCAATTCCCTCCAGGATCGAGCAAAACAGACTTGCATGCATAGGCTTCTTCTCCCAAGGCATCATGAAAAGTCATCCCTTGTTTCAGGGATCTATCTTTAGCAATTGGAGGTTACATGCAAGGAACAATTTAGAAACCTCCGTCCAAGTGTCACTTCCCCTAGATTTCTGGCATGCGCGTCACAACCTTGATGTTATAAAAATTCATCAACTAGATGCTGCAGAGCTCATTCCTCACATCAACCTTGTAGCTCTAACATCCCACATCACATCTAGGAGCAATCGGCACATTCAGCTTAGCTGTTTTGGGGTAAGCTCACTTCCCATGCCTTGTGCTACATTTCTGTTACTTTTTTGTGTATTCGCTTGTGTGAGTGTTGTTTTCTTGATTTATTTGAATGCCTGCAGTCATTTACACTTATTCTAGCTTGTCCTAGCTCTGTTTCAATTTTTGTTGCTATCTCACTGCTGTCGCATGCATGAAACTGTTTTTCACGGATGTTCGCCCAACCAGTGCACTGCCTCACCCAAATGCATGTTGATATGTTTGCTTAATCTTCCATTCATGTTTTGCATGCACTGCTTATCACTTCTGCTATCACTTAGTGTCACCATGCATTTCATCGACTTACTTGCTTTCCATTTCCTGTTGGAAAGTCGGGCCAACCTTGGCCCGGTCTCTACCTTCACTAAGGCTGCATTGCGTAATTTGGAGAAGGAAGGCTCACCTTCCTCTCCAGATTTGTGTATTCTGACCCAATACTAGCCTCCTAGACTGAAATGCACCATTTCTGGAGGTTAGTGGCTGCTTGCCCAAGAATGTGCGTAAATCTTCCGCTGGGCTAGCAGTCCTTCCCAGCTGGGATTGCTCATTGCGCAATCCAAGCAGCCAACTACCCGACTGGACTATGAATTGCACAGTTCCAGTAGTTTGTAAGCCTCCCAATAGCCGAAACTATGCCTTGTGCAGTCTTAATAGTTGTCCTCTCGACCTCCTGGCTGAAATTGTGCAACCTTCATGATCATTCACCCAAGTATGTTGTAAGTCAGTTCTCATGTTCATTTTGGTTTTCAACGACAGATTGCTTGTTATGAGTGTTGCCATGTCTCCAAGTATCGCATGTGTTCATCTGCCTCTCAACAGTACATGTACAATGGTTTCTAGGAGAGCAGAGATGAAGACACTATTAATAGTACGCTCGGGGATGTAGTCGATCAAGTGTCTATGAGCTTGCCTACTCATGAAGACATCAATTTGTTCGTGGAAAAGGACATCAAGCAACAACATCACAACCTGCAACATCATGAATAGTATCTTAAGGCAACATACCAAATGAAGCGAATGCAACAAATGCAAGAGGAAGGTTGTATAAAACATAAAGGCGGAGCAAAGTTGCAAGATTAAGTAGATCCACTGATGATGAAACTAACTTTGGAGACTCGGGCTATGAAGTGACGGCGCGACATGAAGATCGCGCGAAGGCAGAAGATGGAACAAAGAAGGAGTTGCATGTGCTGAAGCAAAAACTCAGGAAGAACATGAAGCTGCACAGACAGTCCAATGAGTTGCAGCAGGAACATGAACAATAGTGGGCGCAACATGCACTCACGATAAAATTGTGCCAATACAAGTTAAGGATCCATCCCAGCAGCTGACACAGAGAAAACATGGTGAGAAGTGTTGTTGATCACATGCAAAGGATCCAACAGCATGCATGTCGTTGAGCGCACGCATGCAATCCAACCCATTCAACACACTCACCAAGGCAAAGACAAGAAGCAAGTCCAACTAGGGTTGAACATGCACTTCGGCAAGTTGATGCGCATGACCACCAACACACACTTGAAGATCAACACAGACACTATGCATCAGTGTGTTTCTGGTTCAACCATACCCAAGAAGACCATGCGCATGTTAGCAACCGAATTGGATGAAGCGGCCAAACCAATGCACCAGTTGCAACGAAGGCAGAGTTCGCTTCATCAAGATGTCACCATGAGGTGCTTGCACACCATCATGGACGACCAAGCTTGGCATCAACTCACCAGCTTCACCATCACAAGCATGTCAAAGAGTTGGTCTCACCACAACAAACCGAGTGTGAGTGATGTCTTGCAAGGCTTGCTCAAGCCATGTTGTCTCACATGAGTGTGGAGTACTAAAGAGGGTATGTTTTTGGTAATTATTTCAGCATCTTTTCATTAGAACTTACAAACCTTTTGCATCATGAACTAGGTAGATGATAAGGAATTGTAATAAAACCTGTGAGATTAATGTGCAAAACGAAAACACTGACAATTGTCATTTTCTTATGCAGGAAGAAGAAGAGACAAAACACTGTCGTTCCAAAGGAAAGGACAAGGCCAGGTTAACTGTTGTCCCTTTGACGGGGAACCGTATGCAAACAAGGCAAACCAAATCAAAGCGTATCAACCTTGGAGAGGAAATGGAGATATCGGCTCGGCGCAAGAAAGTAAAGAGATAACTGAGGACCAACGGTTCAGCGAATCCCTCAGGATCCTTTGTTCCTGAGGGATCACTGGTTTAACTATTTTTACAACTAGACATCTCCGCCTTCACCATTATAAAAAGGGGCATCACTGTTAGCCCGGGGAGTCTGTTATGTTTTATGTAATTTCTCTTAAGATTGAAACTTTGATCATCGAGTCTCATTGAGAACTGATCTACTGTAATTTTGTCTTATGCATTAATACAAACTTGGTTGCTATTTCATCTCTAAGTCTGGAATAACTTCAAGCGGTGTACCCCTGGAGGCTAAGGGCCCGGCCCTGGAGGAACACTTGCTCCTGTACTATTACTTTTGGTTTATGCGTGGTTTGATTATCAGCGTTATTTGGTAATCTGATATGTTCTGTTATTTTACATCACAGCTCTGTTACATTTAATTCACTGAGTAATATCATTTCTGAAGACAGAACCATTATATTAACTTTGCAACGTATTATTGTTCCTTTAAGCACTAATATAATATTGCCGGTCTTTACAGAATATTGTTGTTGTTCAATTACAGAGTATCTGTGCTGTACACTTATTCATTGGTATTACTGAATTCATCTTAAGGATTATGTTCCTTGCGATTGTTGAATCTATAGACATTGTTGTTCCATTCTGAAATACAGTCGTATTCTTTATAACTAAGATTGATAACTGGATTACCAAGATCAGATTACTATTAAGGTGTGTCGTGTGCATGTATGTGTGGTTTTCAAGCATTGTTCTTGTTAGAGTCGGTCTAGTAGCCCTCCACCAGAGATCAAAACTCTTTGCATTTCATGATTAGGTGTCCCATCAGTGTGATCATGTTGCATTCCGTTAGGCATGCCATAATCCTGGTGGAGGGAGTTTGTGTCTTTTTATTCCCCTCCTGTTTGGCACTGCTGGTTCAGGTTTGTTTAAGTTAATAAAATCTTCAAAGGGTCATTCATCTTGCTTTAAGTTTCGAGGTCTTAGGTCTAGGGTTGAGTCAATTTTTGTCTTGAGAGGTCATAAAGGACCAGCAGGCCAGAGGGATTTCCTTCATAAAACATCATTTTCAATAATTCTCACTATTGTACAGCTAAATTTTCACCTTGTTTTCAAAAACTCTGTTTTTGAAAAACAAAGGTCATTATCTCATTTTTGTAAAACTTGTCAAAATTTCAAATTCTTCAAATGTTGAAGCGCATCCTTGGTCTCCTTTGCCAAAGCATCTTAGAAGCTATCCCTACAAAAATTTTCAGAAGAAATCATCATTTCAACCAATTTTTCAAAGAAAGGAAACCAAAAGTCAGAGCCAATTAATTCAAAAAAAGTGTCAACACTCAAACATTATAAAGTAGGTTTTGGGCAAATAAAAATCTAAAGGAAGCCTATAAAATCACATCACTCCTCATTAGCAACTCATTTGCCTCTCACAAGCTAAGTGAATCCTTGCAAAGGCGATTTCAAGAGTCATTGAGCAAATTGGGCAGTTTCAGAGGCGCGCTACGCATCAGGGAGGACGCGCTACGCGTCAGGGGCACGCTATGCATCAGGCTGCCTTTCTCAGAGCAAAATTGCTCGTGCGCTACGCGTCATAGGCGCACTACGCGTTGGGCGAGGCGCGCTACGCGTTGGGTTTTTCGCCCAACAAACTGTCAGCAAGCTACCAAATCCACTTTTCTCTCAAGCAAATTGCAGGTAGGCCTCTCCTCCATGGCTAAATTTGGTTTTGCAAGATGAATGAGAAATTAATATGTTTAAATTCCATGAAAATGAGAAATCAAAACCCTACATTGCTATGGAAGATTTAAAGACTTAATGGTGCTAGGGTTTCAAATTTTTTTTGCTGTCCAAGGTTGCCCATTTGTGATCCCTCTTTTCCCTTATTTCCATCAACATTCTCCTTCAAAGTTTCCCATAAAATTTCATAATTTTCCTCTCTAAAATCCCTAAAACTTACTACATTCCCAAACCCCATTTCCACCTTAAAGTCCCACAATATTATGATTTCCCATGTTGCTTTCCCTAAATTCCTTATTTTTGTTTATTGTCCCTAATTCCCTCATGTTCCCCTTTCCCTAACAATCCCCTTGTATTTATGTCCCCTTGGTGACAGCATTTGACAAAGTCAAACAGCAGTTAATTGGGTGCAAAGTCAGCATTACATTTCAGCCATCTTGCCTTCAAAACCATGTCAGAAACCGAATCAGATTATCAGCAGAGTTATGACAGTGATTCAACACCAGAGGTAGAAGTGCCAAGGAGGCATCACAAGGGTGGTAAAGGTGGTCGGCATGTCAGGGAGGAGCCCACTTCTTTGGCTCAATTGCAAGCTTGTCCACTTGCAATGACATGTTTTCAGTATCAATCATGCTTCGGATATTGTGAGAGGATCTCACAAATTCAACACCACAGAGAACTAGTCCGCTTGTTTGTCCTACATTTGCACAATGGTCATGTGAACCTTGCAGGAGTGGATTTCACCCTATCACCTGAAATTGTTGCTCAAGCCACTGGGATACCAAATGTTGGGGAGGAGTGGAACAAGCGTCAGCAGCTAGACAGATTTCATTATCAACCATATATCAAACCCAGGTGCATGAGACACCTAACTATTGTTTTTCCTTTCAGATTCCTAAGGGATGAGTATGCACCCTTGATGAGGCTCATTATGCACTATTTCATTTGTGAGGGCAGATTTTCACGTTTGTATTTGTACCATATCCGTTTGTTGATGCATTTCACCCGGGTACGAATGATGAACATTCCATTTTTCATGTGCGGAAATATAGAGAAGATGGTGCTCGTAGTGCAAAGGAAGAACCCCGCACAGCAACACAAAAGTATATATCATTATGCACTGATCGAGATCATAGTGATGCATCAGTTGGCACAGCACGGTATTGCTTGGGAGGATTTCATTTCTCGCGACTTCTTCATGGTGCCACAGCCACCTCCTGATATTGTCCATGATGAAGGGGGGCCTTCACAACAGTTTCACATTCCAGAGCCCGAGCATGTCAGCACTCCAGCATGTGTTACATATCAGAGAGGCCACAGGGCCTTATTTGCATCTCCACGGTGAGTATTATCTCCACACCAGGTGGAAGGGGCCTCGCTTTCTTCATCAGCACAGCGAGTGTTATCTCCACATCAGGTGGAAGGGGCCTCGCTTTCGACAGCAGCACAGGTACAAGAGAGAGGCAAGCAGCCCATGATTGATGAGGGACCATCAGGTGATCTGGACATAGACATCATTGACCTTGACATCAGTTCTCCTAGCTCGGAGCCAAAGGAGATCATTCAGCAACTAAAGGCTGAAAATCACTTGTTGCAGCAAAAGTTGGAAATGGCAAATTGGACAATCACATACTTAGAGCAGCGCAACAAGCAGTTAGAGGATGAACACACTCTTGATGAGTTGCGGAGGATCCGAGAAGACCGGAACTTGGCTCGCAAGAGACCAGGTGATTTGACACCTATTGAGCAAGGGTCTATGCTCATTTAGGTGAACACTCATTTAGAAAAGTTGATAGCCAAGGCAAACAGGGACAAAGATATGCTCCGCCACATGAAGAATCATTATTGGGCCCGCATGCATGTGTGCAAAGCAAAAATGAAGGTACTCAAAAGACGATTGGCCAAGGCACTAAAACGGAGGAAAAGGCCCGATCCACTTCAGATTTTGGTCAATTTTGAATTTTTTTTGTTAAAAACAGGTTTTTGCCCTCAAAGTGTAGCGCGCCGCGCGCTACCCTGAAGTTGGGGATGTCCATTTCACAAAAACTCAGCATTTTTGGATTTTTCATGACAAATTACACTTGCTCAGCCACTGCCAAGACATTTCATTGAGGTTTGGGCCCTCAAAAGGTCAAAAAACAAGCAAAAAATGACCTTCTGCCACTTTTTGGACACACAGGAAGCAGTCTTGGGAGATTGCATTTTTGGAGTGGCAAATGGCCACCAAATTGAGAAATTCCACTTGGGTTGGAGAGTAGACATCCAGACCTTTCCAACAAGCCCACTTTTGCCTCATTTGGATGCCGGGAAGTGCCCCAAAAGTAGGCTCAAAGGCGTGCTACGCGTTGAGAAATGGCGCGCTACGCATCAGGACATTTTCTCAATTTTTCATCTTCAGCTCAGGAAAACGCAGCATTTTACCAGTTTTGACTTTTGGTGGGATTTTTCACCCTCCTTGATGTAATTAATGTAATTTTAAGTTGGCATGACACTTATTTACCTATTCTAGAAGATTCATTCATAAAATGGCAAAAAATTAATGAATGAATTGGTTTCCTAGCTTATAGAGGCAAGTTGTTTTGATTGCCTAGATTGTAGTGCTCAGTTTAGAATTGGTTGAAAAAACTCCTAGGATGATGAGCTCGACCCCTAGAGGCAAGGAAATGTGTTAGCTTGCCTATATTATGTATCTTCTTAGTCATTTTCATGGTTGGACTCTGGAGGGATAAGCTTAGACTGTATTACTCTTTGTATCTCTGCAATTTTGGCAAAGGAAAGACCAGGGTTTTGCAGCACTATTTGGGATTCATGTGGTGATTTGTGTTGATGGTGTGTTTCTCTCATGTACTTGTAAGTTTGTTATGTGTACCATTTTCCTACTCTTCTCTTCTGCAAATTAAGTAAATGAAGTGTTAAGGTAGAATTCATGGTTTCTATGCTCTGCCTTTAAGTTTGCTTAATATCTATGTTTTCATCTGTTTAAGGAGAACTCTCGATGGTTTCTTGCTCTCCTTAACTCCTCGCCGGTCATATCTATCCATTCACTTATATTAAAGGCATCAAGACAATCTCCTACCTTGCCCCAAAAAGACCTCTGCAAAAACTGTGTCTCATCCCCGCACCCAAAATTGTCGTGCTAAGTTTTCCAACAAAACCCTAAAAATTTGAAATCAAACTTTCCCTATCAGTTTACTAGCCTAAAATCAGTGTTCTTTATTGGTCATCTCAGCCCTTTGAAGACCTTTTGCCGAGATAGACCCGGAGAGAGCCCTCTCCTGTCCCCGTAGGGCTAGCTACGAGGCTAAGTGGTTTGATGTTGCCTTGGATTTTGTCTTTTTCAGCCTGAGGCCAAATTCGAGCGCTAACAGTTCTATAGTCCATTATTAATCAATTTTGTTCCATTTCTGTGTGTTGTTTAATTCATCCTTAGAAGTGGAGGATTGTCATTTGATTTCCGTATGACACGATTATTGCATTGAATTTTACAGACTAAGGTGTTACTGCTTATTAGACTTAATTGCTGTTACAGTTTCCTGTTTGTTGTTCCATTTCAGGTTTGTTGTTCCATTTCTTATTTGTTGTCCTATTTCTTATCTGTCGTTCCATTTCCTGTCATTTGCGTTATTGTTTGGTGTGAAGAGCGATCTAAGGCTGTAGTGAGCATTGACATTTACTGTCTGGCTCCCAGGTCGATGATCTATTCCCTGATTTCCTTTAGTTCCATCAGTTTACAAAGGGATGAGTTACTGCTACTAAACCCTTGACTGATAAATTGCTTAGTTTTCTGAATGCATGGTTTAGTCTTTAAAAGTAGTTTGTTGTAAACAAGCATCCGTTTACTCTTGTATTTTTGAGCACTGTACTACTAGCATTACTCTGGCAAATGATAGCCTCAGACTGAGACACTCTTTGAAATAACAAAACGTTCCTGGATTGACAAATTAATGTGAGGTAATTAGAGGTGAAAGAGACCCTTTTTATAGCTCGACATTTTGGCGCCGTTGCCGGGGAAAGAGTGTAGCCATTTGTTTCTTTTCAGAGTAGTGTAAGAACCTGCTAGGGAAGAATTGGGTTTTAAAAACGGAAGGTAAGAACCTACGTGTGGAGCATGTAACAGCCCTGCTCCCCTGCCCGCTTTCCTACAGATTTGCTGCTATTTTGTTTGGGTAGAACCTAGCAGTTGATTTGTGTGCATGACTAAGCAGAAAAAGCCAGAAAAGAATTCCAAACCTCTACCCAAGCCAGAAAAAGCTAAGGGGCCGGTGACCCTTGGCTGATCAACCTTCATAGACGAAATCTTCAAGAAAGCAGAATCTCAGCCTTCAGTAGGACCCAGAAAAGTTATTTCTAGATAGCCTACTAGTTCCCTTCAGGCCACAGGATCACCATTTGTAGCCTTTGTTGAGGTGCATAGTCAAACTGAAGAGCAGGATTTTCAGGAAATTGAAAATTCTACTCCAAAAATATTGCAAGAACGGAATTTTAGAAATCTTTGTGAAGGAGGAGGAGAGACAAGGGAAACTAAGGAACCAAGGTCTCCTCTTGGGACAACTCAGCCATTGAACAGCCCAGACAAGGGAAGTGCTGCAAAAATCATTTTTGAAGAAACTCAATCTCCTCAGACATTAGGCACTCTCATTATCCCAGATAGAGGAAGCGCTATTAAAACCATTCCTATTAAAGCCATTCCCTCTCAACCTAGGAATACCCTCCTAGATATCCCAGAAGGTTATTGGCATATATTTGACCAAATGGCTCAAAACCAGCCAAACACCCAAACCTCTACATTGCAATACCCCATAGTGGATACTGCAGCAAATGCGCCTATGAAAGCAATCCCTCTTCAACATATCCCTACATTCCACGGTCTTACATCAGAAGATCTGGATGCATTTCTATTTGAGTTCGATGTGCTGTGTAGGGGATATGATTACACCACCGACCCCAGAAACTGAAATTATTTCCCTCTACATTAAAAGGGGTTGCCTTAAGATGGTTTATGGGATTAGGTGGCGGGGTTATAAATAACTGGGATCAAATGAAAGAATCTTTTCTAAAAAAATATCAGGACTGTTGCAGGTCTAGAGAACTGAAGGACGAAATATTCCAAATGGTAGCTAGACCAAATGAAACATTAGATGAGTATGTGGAACATTTTCAGTATAATCTTCAAAGATCTCCTTATGCATCACTACCTTTACCTGATAATGTGTTAAAAACAACATTAATTAGGGGTATGAAGGAACAATGGATTGAAACATTAAACATTATGGGAAAAGGAGACATTTATCAAGAAAATTTTGCTGACATTATTGATTTATGTATCAGGAGCTCGAGAGGCAGCACAAGAAAAAAACCAGCAGAACATGATCGGTTTGTAAGAGATAATAAAATTTCGACAGAAGGAGTAACGCGTGTAGAAATTGGAAATTTATTGGAAAATTTTAAAACTGATATACTAGGGACACTAACTACACAACTTGATATTATGTAGGCCAAACAAAAGCAAATGGAGGCAGAACAGAATTTGGCAATCTTCTGTCCCCGATGCAGAAAGAAACATAGCCATAAGGAGTGTCCACTAGATGCAGTCCAAACATGCGCCATCTGCACAAAAGACCATCTTACGGAAAGCTGTCCCTCACTTCCCGGATTAAAAGCAGTATACAAGGAAGCAGAAGAAGAGCCAGAAGCGGTGTATCTGCTCAATCAGCGTCGTCAGTGGCAGCCACGACAGTCTGGTATGTTTTCGGACCCAACTTCTTCTTTTCAGTCTCCACAGTATAATGCTCAACAATATAATATGTGGCAAAATCAACCTCAACCTCCCTTTCCGAATTGGTCACCACAGTCATTTCCTTCATCAACCCCGTGGCCGAATCAAGCAAGCCAATCCAATTGGCCGAATTTTCCCTATGCCCCACCATATTGGCAAAGTAACCCATACCCAGCACAATGGACCCCTCCTACTTCACAAAATCAAGCCTGGCAGACAAACTGGCAAAGACCGATGCATCAGCCAGTAGGAACCATTCCTCTCCCTCAACCTACACTGCCAGCCTTACAACAAAATCCCCAGTCTAACCTGAGACCGCAACTCCCAGCCCAACCCAACCCCAATCCAAATAACAGACCGGTCCAATCTGTCCAAATAGTAGAAACACCAGAAATAGGAGCCGACCTGAGGGAGTGTAATGATCTTCAGCTAAGATCTGGGCGTATTATTGAAACCGAGGGAGACAAGACAGTTCATGTTGAAAATCAGTTACCTAGAGAACACCTATCACAAGAAGAGGATGTGAACAAACAGCAAACTCATAATCAAGCAACCACATCCTCTCCCCCGTTCCCAAAATGATTAATCATACCTCGACCTATACAATATCCTGATTTTGACATTCTGGGAGAATTAAAAAAATTGTAGATAAAAATTCCATTCCTCCAAGCCATTCAAGACATTATATGCAAAGACTATCAAAGAATTGTGTGTAAAGAAACCAAGGAGGAATATAACAAACAATCCAAGAGTCCAAGTAGTTGGCACTCTATCTGACTTATTATCAGGAAAAGAAACACCCATTAAATACGAAGACCCAGGAAATCCAATAGTAACCGTGCAAATTTATGGTCAAACCCTCTCCAATGCCTTAGTTGATCTAGGAGCTGCAATCAATATCTTAACAACCACTACTTGCCAAAAGCTAGGCATTACATCTGTAGAACCCACCTCTACTTTACTAGAATTGGCTGACCGATCTGTGGTGAGGCCAGAGGGCACACTACATGATGTCATGGTATCTGTTGACTCCTGGGAATATCCGACCGATTTTCTGATAATAAATCCTAAAAACCGACTTGATGGACATCCACTGATTTTAGGTAGACCTTGGCTCGCAACTGCCAATGCTTATATTGGCTGCCGACAGGGCAATATGACCATAACCAGAGGAGAAAATATCAAGAACTTAGTTTTATATCCGCCAGCGCAGCCAAGTGTTACAATAATCAAAACTAATAAGCACCTTGTATCATACCTTACTGATAACATTAGATCTCCATTAACTATACAAGAGGCACTTGATTTTAAAGACCAGACAGAAGACGATGCCATTAATAATTTTATTAGTCAAACTGAACTCAGATCCCGCACACGGTGTCACATGATCGAGCCAGCATTCGATAACGAATTAGAAGAAGATCCTCTTAAGGATATGCATGATCAAACAATACATGTTACCTCTGTTGCAAATAGTAAAATTGTGGAAATCAAACCGGGAAAAACCTTAAACATTAATGCCAACCTCACCTCCGAACAAGAAACGAAGCTCATCCATTTGTTGATGAAATATAAAGAAGCATTTGCATGGGACTACCCTCATATGAAAGGAATTGACCCCCAATTATGTACATACCACATTTACATAGAAAAAGATGCGAGACCTGTTCGCTAGCCTCAAAGGAGACTTAATCCTCATCTAAAAGATGTGGTAAAAGCTGAACTTCAAAAACTTTTAGATGTCAATTTCATCTATCCTATCTCCGATAGTAAATGGGTCTCTCCGCTTGTGGTGGTACCAAAAAATAATGGGAAATGGAGAATTTGTGTGGACTACAGAGAACTAAATAAAGCAACACAAAAAGACCACTTCCCTCTCCCATTCATCGATCAAGTATTAGACACTTTGGTAGGAAAGAAATTCTTTTCTTTCCTAGATGGCTTCAGTGGATACAATCAGATTCAGATTGCCCTTGAAGACCAAGACAAAACCACTTTTACTTGTCCTTGGGGAACATTTGCCTATAGAGTTCTACCTTTTGGTTTATGCAATGCTCCTGCCACATTCCAAAGGGTTATCCTCAGCATTTTTTCAGACTTAATAAATGAAGGACTTGAAGTATACATGGATGACTTTACACTGTACGGAGACGATTTCGATCCAGCATTGGATACACTGGAAAAAGTCCTACAACGCTGCATTGCTACCAGGCTTTGTTTAAGCCATGAAAAATGCTATATGATGATGACTGAAGGACTTATTCTAGGACACTATATTTCAGCAGCTGGCATTCAGGTAGACCTAGCCAAAATCCAAATAATTTTGCTTATTCCTACTCCTACCACTCAAACGGAGGTACGTAGTTTTCTTGGATTTTCTGGTTATTGTAGGAGGTTTATAAAACATTTTTCGCATATTGCTGTACCTCTGTATGCACTAACAGGTAATTTTGATTTTCTTTGGATAGAAAAATGTGAACGTGCTTTCCAGGATCTGAAGAAGCTTGTGTCCACAGCCCCAGTCCTTCGAGGACCAAATTGGGATTTGCCATTTCAGATATCATCTGATGCCTCAGATACAGCCATTGGAGCAGTCCTTGGGCAAGAAGAGGATAAAAAACCATATGCAATTTATTATATTAGCAAAAATTTATCCCCTGCTGAATTAAATTACACTGTTACTGAAAAAGAATTTCTAGTTGTAATACATGCTGTCAATAAGTTTAGACATTACATTACTGGATATCATGTTATCTTGTATACAGATCATTCTGCCATAAAATATTTAGCAATCAAGCCTATGACAAATGGCAGAATAACTAGATGGATGATTTTATTGCAAGAATTTGATATTACAATCAAGGATCGACCTGGGAAAGAAAATCTTGTAGCCGATTTTCTCTCGCGAATGCCAAAGCCAATCGATGCAGCAGCAGTTGAAGATCAATTTCCAAATGAGCATTTGTTTGCTGTTGCTGTTAAAATGCCCTGGTATGCTGATGTTTCCAATTACCTAGCAGTAGGTAAATTACCAAAACATCTAACCCCTAATGAGCGGAAACAGATTGTTCAGCGAAGTGCCCGATTTTCTTGGATTGGGGGCTACTTGTTCCACACAGGGGCAGATATGCATATCAGGAGATGCGTTCGAGAGGATGAAATCTTTGACATTTTAAAAGCCTGCCATGATGGACCATGTGGCGGACATTTCGCCGATCGTAGAACTAGACATAAGGTGCTGCAAACAGGGTATTATTGGCCCACGATTTTCAAAGATGCAAAGAAATTCGTCCAAGCCTGTGACAGTTGCCAGAGAGCAGGATGCCCTGGTCAGTCCGATGAGATGCCCCTGAACCCACAGCTAGTCATTGAACCATTCAAACAATGGGCCCTTGATTTCGTTGGACCAATTAACCCATCATCAAACCAAAAAACATATACTTTGGTGGCAACAGAATATGTCACCAAATGGGTTGAAGTAGAGGCATTGCCGAGAGCTACAGAAGATTCTGTTATACAGTTCTTGTTCCATATATTTGTGCGTTATGGCCTTCCAAGAGATATAATTACAGACGGTGGACCACAGTTTGATGGGAACAAAATAGCTGCAACACTCAAAAACTATCATGTCCAACATAAAATCACTACTCCATACCACCCACAGGAAAATGGTCAGGTAGAAAGCAGCAATAAAATAATAGAAGCAATCCTAACAAAAACCATTGCATCACATAGACGTGATTGGGCTGCCAGACTACTAGAAGCATTGTGGGCTTATAGAACAACATGGAGAAGTACCACTGGTTACTCACCTTATCAATTAGTGTTTGGAAAGCAACCCATTTTTCCCATAGAATTCGAAATCCAAACATTGCGAACAGCACAGGAAGTTGGCTTAGATCTAACTGAGGCACAGATTAATCGATTACAGTAGATCAATGAACTCGATGAAATCAGGCTCTCTGCACTTCAAAACACTGCACTGATCCAATAGCAGCGAGCTAAATGGCATGATGCTCTCATTAAAAATAAAGTCTTCCATGAAGGAGACTGGGCACTTTTGTATGATTCCAGGTTTCAGGACTTTCCCGAGAAACTCCAGACTCGTTGGTTGGGACCATACGAAATCCAGAAGGTACATGACAATGGTACTCTTACTCTAATCACTATTGACGGTTCTGGATATTCCTTCAAGGAAAATGGCCACCGAGTTCGTCTTTATCGCAAACCACTCACTCGGGAGTCCTTCTGTCAGCAGCTACGCCAAGACTCTGATATGGAAATTTTGGGGGAGGGAGAGAAGTCTTCCTCACCTGTGATTCATTAAGTGATTTACCTCTTTTCACAGTTTGTACATAATTTCTTTTGTTTTGTTGAATCATTTTTGTACATATTTTTGAATCAACACTTTGCCGTTACTTTTCGAAGCAAATGTTATTATTTTCGCTGTTCCTTTTCTCAAAGGGACAGTATTTTCGTTTTGTTGTTCTTTTTTCAAAGGAACAGCACCTTTTGGATCAGCGATTCATTTTGCTTTAACTTTGCTGTTCCTTTTTCAAAGGAACAACACTTTCGATTTTTGTTGTTCCTTTTCCAAAGGAACATCATTTGTGTGTTCTGTTGTTCCTTTTCCAAAGGAACATCATTTTCGATTTTCACTGTTCCTTTTCCAAAGGAACGACATTTGTGTATTCTGTTGTTCCTTTTCCAAAGGAACAGCATTTTCAATTTTTACTGTTCCTTTTCCAAAGGAACGGCATTTGTGTGTTCTGTTGTTCCTTTTCCAAAGGAACAGCATTTTCGATTTTTGTTGTTCCTTTTCCAAAGGAACGGCATTTGTGTGTTCTGCTATTCCTTTTCCAAAGGAACAACATTTTTTATTTTTGTTGTTCCTTCTCCAAAGGAACGGCATTTGTGTGTTCTGGTGTTCCTTTTCCAAATGAAAATCATTTTCGATTTTTGTTGTTCCTTTTCCAAAGGAACGACATTTGTGTGTTCTGCTGTTCCTTTTTCAAAGGAACAACATTTTCAATTTTTGTTGTTCCTTTTTCAAAGGAACGGCATGTGTGTTTTTTTGTTTTTCCTTTTCCAAAGGAATGGCATTTGTGCTTTCTGTTGTTCCTTTTCCAAAGGAACAGCATTTTCAATTTTTTTTTATGTTCCTTTTCCAAAGGAATGGCATTTGTGTTTTCTGTTGTTCCTTTTCCAAAGGAACAGCATTTTTGATCTTTGCTGTTCCTTTTTCCAAAAGGAACACCACTTGTATTCTTTTGCTCTTCCTTTTTGAAACAGCAACATCCTCGTATTCCTTTTACTTATGCTTTCCCCCCTTGTTGTTCTAAATTAAGGATGCTTACTGTTCCTGTTCTTTCAAGTCTTTTGGAATACGGCTATGCAATGGATACAAAACCACAACATATTGAAATCGGTGAATTATAAAATCGCTATTTTTATAAGAAATTGCTCTGAATTGGTAAGAGGACAGAGGGAAGGACACACTTACCCATTATCTTTTGTTGTCATTGTTCCACTAACTCTGCTCTGATTGGTTATCTTTATCATGTTGGTTCCTTTTAATCCTCTTTGATTATTATTCAGGAATAAGAGCAAAGGGTTTATATCTTCCTATTGAGATGTTAAGACTTCTTCCACCATTCCTACTCTTAAGGAGTGTTGAACCACCCTTTTTGTATAAATAGGAAAGTACTTTATGAAAAAGAAAGAAAAAAGAGCAAACAATGATGTCTTAATGACTTGTTTATATAAGTTGTCAAATGTAGGATAGGGGGTCTCATCAAGAGCCAACCTACCATGATCATGAGGAAGAAAGTGAAGTGGCATTCCCACTATGGCCACCACACCAGGGATATGGTCCAAAAGGTATATCAAATAAAGAACCCTTGGAACAAGAGGTCTCATCACGAGCCGGCCTGCCCACCTTTCGCTCCTTCCTTGTGAATGGCATTATGGCTAACTGGTCACCAAGCCAGCATAATGGCCTACATTTTGACATCGCACAACATTTCCTAAGCATACACAAAGGATCATGGTTCCATGGGTGAAATAAACAACTCTGCCAAGGTTATGGACACCTATCGGTAGCAGAGCACTGTTAATGGTATTGAAGTCACATTATTTACACCAATAGGTAGTTATCAGCACCCTTCTGTTTCTTATACCTTAGTAATAAATCACATAAGAAGAATGTATATTATTTCTCGAACCATACAACGCATGTAAATCTATTATCACCAATCATGACAGAACAATTGACAATGACCGCATGAGACTCTGTATGCACGGCAGATGTCCTATCCTCCCAACCTCGCATCATATCACAGCAGTCTCTTACGTATTAAGCGATCCGACTTTACACCTCGATTTCGGTAATCTGCTACTTTTGTAAACATGGCATATTGCCATACGTTGTTCCTTTATGACTCTGCTTCAGAACAGAATGGCACGCCGCTCCTTTATTTGACGATCGGGATGGCCTATCACATTGCGGGGGGGAGGTTAACCTCATCATTCGCTGGATTACGTGTCAGACCACTATTCGGGAAATTACGTACTTGGGAATAGCACGGCTCAACGGTATATTGTTTTTTATTTTGCATGGCTTGTTGTTCCTAAGCCATTTCCATAGTATGCTCTGCGGTATTAGTAAAGCCCTTTAGATTTTGAGCAAATCCTACGTCTGTTAGTTCCTGTGTGTTTTAACAGCGTGAACAACTTGTTGTTCCATTGTCAAATTCTGAGATTTTACAGGGAAACCACAAACATGGGAGGAAGATCGATTCGGAGAGAGCCACAGGTGCTGACAGTCTCTGATGCTGCACGAGAAATCCTGGAAAGAGCAGGATGGTTAACGTATCTCAATCGCTTACAGGAATCCAATGAGACTATAGCAATTGAATTCTTGCAGAACTTGCAAGAGGATCACTCCACAGTGAGGGGGAGACACATAGCAGTCACCAATGACATAATCGCAGAGGTCTCGGGACTGCTAGCCGCTGGACCTGTATGGACGTTAAAGAAGGAGAGATTGCAGAAGATCATAGAAACCTTCCAGGAGGAAGGCCAAATCCTGATAATTAGAGGAAAAGGGGTTCTGCTACCAGCATTAGGAGAGCCATGGGTGGAATTAGCGAAGACTATTCAGAGCTACATCACCTGTGAAGGTAGAAAAGATGTGGTAAGACCACGACACCTTAAACTGTTAGCTGTATTAAAACAAAAATGCTCTGTAAATTTACCTGCATTTTTAAATTCATTACTTCATGATGTTGCACGGAGCATGAAAAAGGCACAGCATGTAGAATCAGTCATCAGTCACCATGGGTTGATACGGTTAATAGTTAGCCATAGCCTTACCTAGCAACAGAGTAGCTGGGAAGAGCTAATTGCCATGATAGATGGGGGATTGACCACGCCACCCCCAAAACGTAAACATGCCACCAGTACACCAGAGCATCCAGAAAAGCGAAGGAAATCGGTCCGACTAGCATGAATTAAAGGGAGGCTGGAAAATTCCCAAGGAGATACCAGCCAACCTGTAGAGATAGATGATACAGGGGATGAACAACCCCCACAATTAGAAGGAGAAGAAAATGAGAAAGGAATGCAGGGAAATGAGGAAGGAGAAATGGAGGAAGAAACTGAGCAACCTGAGCAGGAGGAGGAAACAGAACAACATGAAGGCAACACATTGCAGAATCCATTGAGAGAAGATGAATTGGCCAAAATCTTGGCCAATATGGGCGAATATGGCCAACCTTCCAGCCCACCAGATCTCCATGCTGAAGAAGAACCAAAAGAACACTCTGCTCAGGATAGAAATGCACCTGAAGAATTACATGCCGAGGAGGTAGAAAAGGAGAGTCAGCCTGTTCATGATGGAAGTACGACGGGAGAGAGAAGTGATGCAGAACAGGAACAATCCGTTCCTAGCCAGACTACACCAGAAGAAATTCTGGAAGAAGGGGAGGCGGAAAAAGAAGTCACCCAAGGAATAACAGAACCAGCTAGGGTTCTTGGCCCTGAGCAACCCGAGTAGAGTAACGAAGAAGCCCCACAAGGAGAAAACCAGGGAATTAATCGAGATAATGGTCCAGGCCACAGTGAACAGTCTGTTGTTCCTTCTAAGGAAATTGAGGAAATTAAGAGGTTACGGAAAGAACAGCAAAGACTACTAAATGTAATAGTTCAACTTCGACAGCAGATCAGGATTTTGAAAGCAAGGAAAAGGGTAAAAAGGACTTCGGGAGGGAAACATGCAACCACTCTAGCAAAACCCCTCAAGACAAAGGATCGGAGGACCAGAGTCCATCCTGTTGTTCAAAACCCTGTCAAAAAGCGGGCTGTTGTTCCAAATGTTGTTGAGGAGCAGTTTGTTGTTCAAAATCAAAAGGAATAGCATTTGACTGCTACCCATGTTGAAATACAAACGGATGATATATTGACCTGCGATAAAGAAATTCAGACAGAGGCACAACCCTCAGGAGAAATACGGGCCATGAACGCAAGACAACGCAATAGGAAAATTCAGGTAAATCTCCCGGTCTCCACCACCGTATGGGATAGTGATCCAAGGACGGTAACCCTACGAGAGGGTTTGACACAAGCTCAGCATGCAGCAGAAAAACTCATAGAGCAAATGGTCCCTCGAGAAAGGTATGAAGAACTACAACAATAGCTAAGGAACGTCAATTTATCTGAAAGCCAGGCCTTTGAAGGGTGGCGAAGGGAAGAAGAAAAAGTCACGAAGGTAACTCGTAGGTTAGATATAGTTATCAAGCATATGGATACCTTATGTTCTTTGTACAATGACGTCCGAGCATGTAGAGCCCCTGCTACGAATTATGCCTTGTTTTTAATGGAACGATATTTGCAATTGAAAATAAAGGCTGTTAAAGCAGGCACCCTTATATAAATTAATACCATAGATGATTTTATAAACTGCTATAAGCACTACGGGGTAAAAGTTCAAAGATTACTGTGTGAGTTTTATTTGCATAACCTTGTGTTAGACTAGGAGACCGAGCTGAACCCCGACCCTTTTGTTGGGGATATCCAATTACAGGCATTTATTTCATTTGGGGTTAATCAAATTAAATGGCTTAAAGCCTATAATGCTTTCCAAAGGCAAGAAAACGGATTAGACTTGTGGGTAAGAGCTGAGCCTAGGGATCCAGTACAGTTGTGGAGAGAACATAGGAACCTCATGAAGACTCCAGGTGTAATTGAAGCATTAGGACCCATTCATACAGCAGTCAATCGGCAGGGAATAGAATAATTTTTCACTATTAAAGACCTTGCCATTGATGCGGCTAAATTTCGATATCAGATCTCTAATCTGAATATCCAACTCAGGGAACCATTTAAGTATGAAAATTTTAAGTTAGCCACCATAGAGGTGCAAGCGGTCAGCGGCTAACTTAAAATTTTCATACTTAAATGGTTGCCTGAGGATATAGGTTCCGGAGTCCAATTATTTGGCACCCTGCACCTGGATACCAAGCCCTGTATGAGATGCTTAAGGGTCAGACAAGCCATTTCTTTGAACACCTAGTTATGCATCATGGTTGTAGACCTCCACATGAGATTCCATCTCTAGCCTACTCTCTCACTACCTTACATGTCAACTACAATGTTTTCATGAGGGCATGAAAAAGGGTAAGCAGGGGGGTGTGTGGAGTACTAAAGAAGGTATGTTTTTGGTAATTATTTCAGCATCTTTTCATTAGAACTTACAAACCTTTTGCATCATGAACTAGGTAGATGATAAGGAATTGTAATAAAACCTGTGAGATTAATGTGCAAAACGAAAACACTGACAATTGTCATTTTCTTATGCAGGAAGAAGAAAAGATGAAAGACTGTCGTTCCAAAGGAAAGGACAAGGCCAGGTTAACTGTTGTCCCTTTGACGGGGAACCGTATGCAAACAAGGCAAACCAAATCAAAGTGTATCAGCCCTGGAAAGGAAATGGAGATATCGGCTCGGCGCAAGAAAGTAAAGAGATAACTGAGGACCAACGGTTCGGTGAATCCCTCAGGATCCTTTGATCCTGAGGGATCGCTGCTTTAACTATTTTTACACCTAGACATCTCCGCCTTCACCATTATAAAAAGGGGCAGCACTGTTAGCCCGGGGAGTCTGTTATGTTTTATGTAATTTCTCTTAAGATTGAAACTTTGATCATCGAGTCTCGTTGAGAACTGATCTACTGTAATTCTGTCTTATGCATTAATACAAACTTGGTTGCTATTTCATCTCTGAGTCTGGAATAACTTCAAGCGGTGTACCCCTAGAGGCTAAGGGCCTGGCCCTGGAGGAACACTTGCTCCTGTACTATTACTTTTGGTTTATGCGTGGTTTGCTTATCAGCGTTATTTGGTAATCTGATATGTTCTGTTATTTTACATCACAGCTCTGTTACATTTAATTCACTGAGTAATATCATTTCTGAAGACAGAACCATTATATTAACTTTGCAATGTATTACTGTTCCTTTAAGCACTAATATAATATTGCCGGTATTTATAGAATATTGTTGCTGTTCAATTACAGAGTATCTGTGTTGTACACTTATTCATTGGTATTACTGAATTCATCTTAAGGATTATGTTCCTTGCGATTGTTGAAGTCTATAGACATTGCTATTCCATTCTGAAATACAGTCGTATTCTTTATAACTAAGATTGATAACTGGATTACCAAGATCAGATTACTATTAAGGTGTGTCGTGTGCATGTATGTGTGGTTTTCAAGCGTTGTTCTATAGTCCATTATTAATCAGTGTTGTTCCATTTCTGTGTGTTGTTTAATTCATCCTTAGAAGTGGAGGATTGCCATTTGATTTCTGTAGGACACGATTATTGCATTTGATTTTATAGACTAAGGTGTTACTGCTTATTAGACTTAATTGCTGTTACAGTTTCCTGTTTGCTGTTCCATTTCAGGTTTGCTGTTCCATTTCTTATTTGTTGTCCTATTTCTTATCTGCTGTTCCATTTCCTGTCATTTGCGTTATTGTTTGGTGTGAAGAGCGATCTAAGGCTGTAGTGAGCATTGACATTTACTGTTTGGCTCCCAGGTCGATGATCTGTTCCCTGATTTCCTTTAGTTCCATCAGTTTACAAAGGGATGAGTTACTGCTACTGAACCCTTGACTGATAAATTGCTTAGTTTTCTGAATGCATGGTTTAGTCTTTAAAAGTAGTTTGTTGTAAACAAGCATCCATTTACTCTTGTATTTTTTAGCACTGTACTACTAGCATTACTCTGGCAAATGATAGCCTCAGACTGAGACACTCTTTGAAATAACAAAACGTTCCTGGATTGACAAATTAATGTGAGGTAATTAGAGGTGAAAGAGACCCTTTTTATAGCTCGACAATGAGTACATGTGCATTGTAATGTTGAGTCATGTCAAGTGTAAGTTGAGTGTTAATAGTTGGACGTAACAGTCATAGAGTAGGTGAAGAGTCATGAGGGTAGTTGAACTGTCACAAAGGGGAATGTCAAGGGTCACCCCACCCTTTGCTATAAATAGTCCCTCATTCACTATACAGGCTTTTGGTCAGCCAAGCTTATACTAAGACTATCTTGTAGAAGGCTTGGACAGTGTTGTAACGCACCTTGGCTTCTCGACTGCACGGAGCTAGTACATCTCTTTAGAGGCGCAAGAAGATGTGGTTGTAACGTTCTACTGTTGGGGCTAGCAGGTTTACATAATGTATTGTATGATTGTGACTTACAATTCTTTATATAGTAAAATCCAACAAATTTTCATGCATATGTTGTTATTATGGTTGGACTGCTCCAGTTGCCTTAATGATATATGTTGTTTAACTTATGTACTTATATATGAACTTATTTGTATGAATCTTGTTGTTAATTTGTTGCATATGTTGTTAATGTTGTCACCGTCCGTCTCAATTGCTCTGTCAAACATCAGACAGACCTTTCTTTGAACCTTGTTATATCAACTGTCACACTCGTCTCAGACTAATCCGTGAGTGTTGTTCATGTTATCTTACCTTGTATGTTGTGACTACCGCATCCATGTCGACTGCTCTGCCGGAAGCTATGCATGTCCTTTGTGTTGTGTGTTCCTAGTCGAGTTGGGACTGATCCCTTTCAACCTGGAACTCACCTTCACCTTCCTCTCCCTTTGAAGTGTTGGAACCTCTCATACTCATTCCTTGACTCACTGCATCAGTCACACCCTTGCTACTGACATAGTTATCTTACTTGCCTCTGTGCGACATCACGGTCAAGGAATTACCTTACAACCTGTTAGCGCTTGAAATTTCACCTCAGGCTGAGAAAGGTAAACCTCAAGGCAACATCAAACCACTTAGCCTCGTAGCTAGCCCTACGGAGCTGGAGAGGGCTCTCTCCGGTCTATCTCGGTAAAGATCTTCAATGGACGAGATAACCAATAGGGTAAAACTGATTTTAGGCTAGTAAACTGATCAAAAGGGTTGATTTGGGATTTTTAGGGTTTTTGGTGGCAAATTGGGGAGATGGCAATTTTGGGTGCGAGGATTGGACACAGTTTCTGCAGGGGGTTCTTTGGGGTGAGGTAGGAAACAGTATTGATGCCTTTGATAGAGGTGGATGGATGGGAATTACAAGTGAGGAGCTAAGGGGAGCAAGAAATAACCTTGAATTCCCCTTAAACAGTAGAAAACATTGATATTAAGCAAACTTAAAAGCAGAGCATGACAGTCATGATTTCTACTTTAACACTTCATTTGCCTAATGTGCAGAAGGAAAAGTAAGGAAATGATTCACATAACACACTTACAAGTACAAAGAGAAACACACCATCAACACATGTGTCCACAAGAATCCCGAAAAGGACTGCAAAACCTTGGTCTTCCTTTGCCAAAAATTGCAGAGATACAGTGAATAATACAATAGTAGCTTCTCCCTCCAGAGTCCAACCTTCCAACCTCTGAAAATGATTAAGAAATTACATAATATAGGCAAGCTAACAACTTTCCTTGCCTCTAGGAGTCGATCTCATCCTTCTAGGAGCTGTTTCAACCAATTCTAAACTGAGCACTAACATCTAGGCAGTCAAAACAACTTGCCTCTATAAACTAGGAAACCAATTCATTCATTTAATTTTCACCTATTTCATGAATGAATCTTCTAGAAGAGATACATAAGTGTAAAAGTATAAAAAAATTACATTATTTACATCAAGGAGGATAACAATCCACTCCAAAAGTCAAACATGGTCAAATCTGCGTTTTTCTGAGTTGTACAGTGAAATTTTGAGAAAATTGCCTGATAGGTCGCGCGCCTCTGCCTGACGGGTCGCGTGCCTTTGAGGGAACTTTTGGGGCACTTACAGGTGTCCAAATTGGGCAACAGTAGGCTTGTTGGAAAGTTCTGTGAGTCTACTTTCCAACCCAACTGGAATTTCTGAATTTGGTGGTCATTTGCCCCTCCAAAATTGCAATCTCCCAAGACTGCTTTCTGTGTCTCAAAAATGTGGCAGAAAGTCATTTTTTGCTTGTTTTTTGACTTTCAGGAGGCCCAAAACTTCATAAATCTCTTAGAAATGGGTGAGCATGTGTAACTTTTCATGCCAAATCCAGAAATGCTGAGTTTTTGCAAAATGGAGTTGCCAGGATGAAGGGTCGCGCGGGGGGTGAGACCCGTTAATGGAGAAAACCTGTAAATTGCCTGAAAAAACCAAAATTGACCCAAAATGTTCAAAATTTCTTGGTATTTGTGCTGTGGCTGAGCTATTTAGTGCCTTACTCCTTCAAGGAAGCCTTCGCCAAAATGTGGAGGGGATCGGGCCTCTTTCTCCTTTTTTGTGCCATGGCCAACCGCCTTTGGAGCACTTTTATCTTCGCCTTGCACACGTGCATCCGTGCCCAATAGTGATTCTTCATGTTCCGGAGCAGGCTCAACTTCTGGTGTTGACTCACGGTCATCACTTTGCTCATAGTCGATTTCGGTTTCTGACATGGTTTCAGGGGCAAAGTGGCTGAAATGTACTGCTGCTTCTGCTTTGAAATCTGTTGTTTTAACTGTTGTTTCAAGGGGACAAGGAGCACGAGGGGAATGTTAGGGAAGGGATATTTTAAAGGGAAACTGGGAATAATAATGAAACAGGGAGTTTAGGGAAAGGATTATTGCATATACATTATTTTCCAAATTTATTTACAATAATGATATGGGAGGAAGGGCTAGGGTTTGATTTTTATTTCTTAGGGAAAAGGGGTAGAGTTTAGGTTTCTTTCACAAATTTGGAAAGGAAATTTACATGGAATGACAAGGAATAAGAAATGGGAAATAGGGAGAAAATGATAACAAGGGGATACCTTAAAACAGCATAAAACCCTAGGCATATTTTACAATTTTAAATCACAGCCACATAGAGCTTTTTCTCTTGCACAATGAGATCTTTAAAAATGTATTCATGATGTCTTTAACCATAACAAGCAGCAATTTGTAAGTTGGAGGGCCTACCTTATGAAGTTTGGCGATTTGTGGCTCCTTGGTGAATTTGCAGGCAGTTTTACAAAGAGGGCGCTGACGGGTCGCGCGCCTCACCCAACGGGTCGCGCGCCTCACCCAACGGGTCGCGCGCCTCTGACGGGTCACGCCCGTTATAAAATAACATTGCTGGAATGCGCTCGACGGGTCGCGCGCCTGGTTCAACGGGTCGCGCGCCTGTCCAGCTCACAAATTTCGCCCAATCTCTCTTGCAATCACTTGCTCTATGATTTAGATGCACAATGAGGCTCGATGGAGGGAGATTGGGACTTTTATAACCTTATTTGAATTAATTTCATGCCCAAACCCACTTTACAATGTTTTTCCTTGACACTTTATAAACTTGACTTTTTGGTTTCCTTTTGTCCTGAAATTGACTGATTTGATGCTTTTCTTTGATAATTTTTTGCAGGGGTAGCATCTGAGGGATCTTGGCAAGGGAGCCAGGGTTACATGCTGTCCTTTGAAGCCTTTTGAAATTTTACCATTTTTTACAAAATTTTGAAAAATGACCTTGGCTTTAAAAACAGGGTTTTTAAATCCAAGGTGAAATTTAATTGTACAAGATAGAAATTTCGAAGAAACACTTTGGAAAACATCCCTCTGGCTTGCTGGGCACTTATTGACCTTCAGAGACAATGACCTTGAAGACAAACTTGACCAAAACCCTAGACCTAGAATTTTGACTTCAAGGTAAGACAAGTAAGCTTTAAAAGAGTTTAAGGACTGAAACAACCTTGATCCAGCAGTGCCATGAGGGGGACAAAGACACCAGCTCCTCCATCATGGTTATGGCATGCCTAACGGAATGCAAAGAATGACACTGATGAGACACCTACTTATGCAAATGCAAACAGCTTTGATCGCTGATGGAGGGCTACTAGACCGACTCTAACACAACCCACTACTGGGACTCCTACACCAAGCGGTCTGAGGTCTAATTGGGACTTCTTACCGAGGAGACCCCCTTGACATGTTGGCAGGTCCAACACTGTCAACAATATGTTAAGGGTTCAATCATCAAACCACTACAAGAGGAATCTAAAGCTCTAACAAAGTTCGTGAAAGGAAAAATAACGGCTCAAAGGATCCTCATAGAGTCAATCAAGGATTCTCTAATCCCCTATGTTGCAAAGTTGAAGACAACAAAGGAGATCTATGACAAATTGGTGGAGTTGTTTTCTGTGAGCACTGCAAGAGAAATCGTATCTTTGAGAACTAAACTATACAAGATGAAAATCTCAAGGGAAGAAGGGATAGCTTCATATTTTATGAAGGTATCTGAAATTAGAGACCAACTACAAGAACTTGGATAAGTAATGTCTGATCGAGAGATGACCACCATTGTGCTCAATGTGTTGCCTAATGAATGGGGGAATTTTGTATCAAGCATCTATGGGAGGAAGGAAACCACTCCATTCAACGATCTGTGGTCATTATTCAAGATAAGAGAATCTAAATTAAGGGTGAAGAATGATGTTGGGTCAAATGAACAAACACAAGAATTTGCAGTTATGGCAAGGAAGAAAGGAAAATTTTGAAATTTTGGGCCTCAAAAGAAGTTTCAAAAGAAAATCAACATGTCAAAGATCCAATGCTATGAGTGTAATGATATGGGCATTTCAAAAGAAAATCGACATCCAATGTTAGGAGTGTAATGAATATGGGCATTTCAAAATAAATTGTCCTAAACTTAAGAAGGACAACAAGAAGAGAAAGGAGAGAAATGAAGCCCATATCACCAAATAATTAAAATAACCCAAAAATAAGAAATCAAAGGAGGAAGTGAAAGATCTTATTTACAACTGATATAACCTCCTTCACTTAGTTCATTTCAGCATATATAAGTTAGCAGTGATGATGGAAAGCATCACAAGTATGATAGGATATAGTCATGATGGAAATCATCACAAGTATGATAGGATACAATCATTATGGAAAGCATCACAAGTATGATATGATATAGTCATGATGGAAAGAATCACAAGTATGATAGGAAGAAAGGAAAATTTGGAAAATGTGGGCCTTAAAAGAAGTTTCTAAATAAAATCAACATGTCAAATATCCAATGCTATGAGTGTAATGAATATGGGCATTTCAAAATAATTTGTCCTAAACTTAAGAAGGACAACAAGAAGAGAAATGAGAAAAATGAAGCCCATATCGTTGAAGAAGTAAAAGAACCCAAAAAGAAGAAATCAAAGAAGGAGGAAGTGAAAGATATTTATTATGATTGAGATAACCTCCTTCAATTAGTTCATTTCAGCATATAGAAGTTAGCAATCATGATGGAAATCATCACACGTATGATAGGATACATGACATAATCATAGAGGCATGAAAGAATAGTGGAAGTAGAAGTTAATATGGTTGAAGTAGTCATCATGATGGAAAGGAAGTAGCTCATGGAATCTTCTTATAAGCATAGAAGGAGCACAAAAGTAGTTGTATATATGGTTGGAGGAAGTCATCTAGAAGATAAAGAGATCATCATCATTTGGAAGAGGCATTTGTAGAATGAGTATCATCAAGATCCTCCATTGGAATATTCATTAGAAGGTTCACCTATACTTATAAGAAGTAAGTGTCTCGCTAATAGTTTACATTCCATCTTGTGTGGGATCCATTGTTTATAAGAGTGATGGTATGGTGATGAAGAAGTGCAGCATGTCTAGTTGGTTGAAATATCTTCATCTTCAAGCAAGGAAAGGAAGTTGCTGGAATGAAGTCTAGATGACCACACAAAGGAAGAGGTATGTATATACTTGATATGAGATAGATAAAGCATGTCATCATATGATTACAGATTGAATGGTTTGAATGCTCCATCTGATGAGCATGATTAAAGAAGAAGAAACTATTCCATTATATTGATGTAGGAAGGCATGTAATCAATGTGCCTAGAACTCTTTTACATATTGATAAGATGAAATCAAAATAATATGACCTCATGAAGAATTTTAGGTGGTTGGAAAATATGGTTCCCATAATGAGGGAACTATGTATAAATGATCTTGAGGGAGCAACATGCGATGAAAGGTGAAAGAAGAGTTCATGAGAAGATGCATCTACTAAGATAAGATAATTAATCAACATCTGATAACTAGAAGGATTAGCTATGGCATCTCCATGGAGAAAGATATGAAGACCCTAATATGTTGGAAAAGGAAAACCTTGGTAATGTATGGAGATGGATTCATACGAAATGCAGGATGATGATGTTGCAGGAAACTAATGTCATGACGAAAGGACATCATAAAAAGGTAACTTTGATTTGATGTTCATTTTGATTCTTGAAAACATCTGGTTGGGTTGAAACAAGGTTGCTTAAGGAAGGTTGTAGAAGTCACCTACAACTAATACTCATGAGATTGGATGGTGCTGAGAAATCTAGGGCACAAGAATTAGGTGATTTCTCTTCTAATGATAACTGTTGTGAATTCTTTTTCTTCTTTAGATTAGGATATTTTACTTACTTAGATTATTATAGTGTTCTTCTTCATCAAATAACTACCAATGCATAAACAATAAAGAGACAAGAGACATAGAATGTAGGCGATCAACCAGGGAAAAAACCTCTTCAACTTGAGAGAAAAACCCAAACAAATTCTTCTTCTTATAAATACTTCAATTGACGAATACCAAGACCAAGAACCTTGACCTATTTAACCTCTCCAAGACCAAGTCACAAGACCTATTTAGTTTAACCTCTTCTTTCTTGAGTCAACGATGGTCAAACTGCTTGCTTCTCCCTCCTTCTTGACTATCCTTCAAATCTTAGCTTCTTGGATCAGACCTACAACCCTCAACCTCTTTAGAAACCCTAGATGTAGCACGTGTGATGGATGTTGACCAACTTCTGCACCTTGTTACCACTTCGCTTGGATGGAAAGACTTCCTTCTACACTTTGTCTTGATGAATGTAATGTCTTCTCCTTTGATTCGGCTTCTAGAGTGACCTTACTAGTCTCGACCATTATTTGCAATAGATAGTACTATATTATCACATGTGTGGAGGTGACAACCCAAAAATAGATCTGAAATAACCTCGGTGATGGTCCTCCTTCCTTCGCTTGACTATAGACTTCTTTCCTTGTAAACTTCGCACTTCTTTCTTCCTTTTATCCTTGACCGAAATTATGTCCCTAGAATGAAGGCCGAGTTGCCTATTTATAGTGGTTTTTCAATGTAATGCTCCAGACTTCAAAAAATAGTGATATATAAAAGTAAATACGATTCATACACAGAAAAATTAAACGATCAACAAATACTCAATACACATTAGAAATGAGAACCAGTTAAGCAATTTTATTAATGGAATGGAGCAAGTACAATAGTGTGGAAAATGCAGTTGGACTTACGTCAAGGGCAAGATTGATAGAACCCAGGTGTCAAACAGTAACCACAATGCTGGAAAGTAATTGCTCCTCTAATGCTCTGTGTTGTCTCCTAGTAACTGCAAACTGTTGGCTGGAAAGGCACCGCTAGAAACCCCACCTCTGGTGCTCAGAAAATGATGAAACTTCAACAACAATTTCCTTGGCCAAAACCCACAAAAACCCAGAAAGGGTTTAGCCTAAATCCAACCTCCCAGATTCAACCTCCTTTATGGCCCACGCCCTCCAAACAACTCTAGAAATACGACCTGCAATGAATGGCCACAAAGTCCTCCTCCAAGCTCTGAAAGGGAACCAAACACCACTCCAAATATCTCCTCTAACCTCAACGAAAAAGATCAACCTCCACGACTGATACTCTACCCACTAAGTGAGCTCCCAATACTGCCGCTGCACTGGCCCAAGTAGTGTGAAAGTCACACTGCCCAGCAAGAATCTCAATCAGCTCCCAAAATCTCCTAAATGATGACAATCCTCCCTAGCCTCCTGTCCAGAAAATATCACACCCAAACTCCACTACTAAGCATCACCAACAAACTCGGCCTCCTCTCCACTCTGTCCTCCAGAAATACGTGCCACCTGGAAGTTAATACTACTGATGGAAATCAAAATGTGATCCTCCTCCTGAATAAATGAAGAAAACCTTCCTAGGGTGGCACTCGAAGTCCCCCGAAGAAAGGATGAACTCTCCACCTGAAGAACTCGTGCTAAATAGCCAGTGACTCAGCTAAATAGCTCGAGCAACCAAAGAGAAATCGATATACTCCAATGATGAATGAGATGAGGAGAGCCACATTCCTTATATAGATTTCATGAAGCACTTTTATCTCCATTTCATCCTCCATCGTGGGCCCTCACTTAACCATCATCATGCAAAAGTTAACCCCCTCCATGCAAATCGAACTAGGGAGTGCGTAATTCCCTAGTGAGGGTGGCCCCCATGTGTAAATTAACTACAAAACAAACAACTTCTCCTAAGTCTAATATCCTAATAAAATTGAATGGGGTCCACTAACTCCAAAAGTGGCCCCACGATACAAAAATTAATCTTGTTCCAAAATAATTTAGGAAGGGACATGACAATCCTCCCCTCCCAAATGTTGCTTGTCCGCAAGCAAATTCAATGTCGAATGCTCAAGAATGTGCTCTCCCTCCCAAGTGGCATCCTCATCCGGTAAATTCTTCCAATGCACCAAATACTCTCTAATGATACTACTCATGAGCTTCCTCTCCCTGGTCTCCAAGATGGCCTCTGGCTCTAGGATCAAATTCCCCTCATCATCAAGCGGAGGCAACTCCATGACTGTTGTAATCTGCTTCCCCAACACCCTCTTTAGGCATGACACATGAAAGATGTTTTGAATATTGCTCTCTGGTGGTAGCTCCAACTTGTAAGCCACCTCTCCAACCCTCCTAATCACTTTGTATGGCCCAAATAATCTTAGCTACAACTTTTCGGCCCCCTTCTACTTTAGTGTGGATTGTCGGTATGGCTACAATCGAAGGTAGACCAAGTCCCCCCTCCTCAAAATGCCTCTCTACTCGATGACGATCGGCATACATCTTCTATTGGTTCTAGGCTATCTATAAGTTATCCTTAAGAGCCTTGAGGATATCTTGGCTCTCTAGGATCCAATCCTTGGCCTTTGGGACCTTGTTGTCTCCGAAAAATATATTAGCAAAAGACAAAGCATCATAACCATATAAAGCATAGAAAGGAGTCATACCAATGGACATATGATGGTTGGTGTTGTAAAAATTCTCTCTAAGGTGAAACCATCGAATCCAAGCCCTTTGCTACCTTGTCACATAATTCCTGAGATAGCCCTCTAACCACTGGTTCACCCTCACTATTTAACCATTGTTCTGCGGATGATAGTTGGTGCTCGGGGTAAGCTCAGTGCTGACTAGTGTGAATAGTTCCTACCAAAATCCTCCCATGAATCTACTATCCCTTTCACTGAATATGGTGTTAGGGAGTCTGTGCAGATGAAATACTTCCCTGAAGAACAAATTTTCCACCTATGAGGTTGAATATTGTGTCGATGTGGAAAAGAAATGTGCAAACTTGGTCAGTTGGTCGACCACTACAAAAATACAGTCCTTCCCTTGCGTCGAGGGAAGTCCAGCGATGAAATCCATAGAAATGCTATCCCATTTCCCCTCAGGGATGGGAAGAGGTTGCAACAATCCTGCTAGATGGGTCAACTCTCCTTGGTTCCTCTAGAAAGATTCGGGCTCCTGCACATGCCTCAACACATCTCCCTTGAGTCCCTTCCAAGTGAAGAGCTCTCTCGCTGCCATATACGTATTCCTAAAAACTTGGTGCCCAGAAAAAGGAGAATCATGAGCTACTCAAAGGATGCGCTCTCTCAACTGTGATCCCAAAACCAAAAATAGTGCCCCTCATAATAAATAACCTCACCCATCACCTGTAGCGCTCATCTGCATTTCTTCCCTCCAAGATCTCGCACGCTCGATGATCCTTAGAGTACTCTACCAATAACTAAGCCTTCCAGTCACGACAAATGCTCATGAGTGAAAGCCCAGTTGGTCTCCTAGATAGTGCATCCACCACTACATTGTGCTTCCTCCACACATACTCAATATCAAAATCATAGGCCTACACTTTGCTAGCCCATCTCTATTGTCTATCATTGAAGCCCTACTACCCCATGAAAAGGTAAAGACTGTTGTGATCCATCTTCACCCGAAATTGATTCCCCACCAAATACTGTCTAAATTTGGCCAATGCATGCATTATGGCCAACATATCCTTGTCATCAATGGAATACAACAACTCATGAGGTAGAAGCTTATAACTCTCGAAAGTAATGGGTACCCTCCTTGGGACAAGACTGCGCCGATCCCTACACTTGATGCATCACACTCCAATGTGAAAGGCTGAGTAAAATCTGGGAGTGCTAATACTGGAAAACAACTCATCACCTCCTTGAGGCGATCAAATGCTAACTATGCTCCCTCCATCCACGCAAATACCCCTTTCTTAGTCATATCAGTAAGGGGTGCTGCCAACTATGAGAAGCCCTTCCTCTCAACATTGTCACATATCGGGGCTCTAGACAATCCCAAATGGCCCAAATATTCTCCTCATGCACCTTGAACCCATCTGCACGTATGATGTGTCCCAAGTAAAGCATCTATGTCATCCCAAACTTGCACTTGTACATATTGGCATAGAACTGATGCTCCTCCAATATACACAAGATTATCTCTAAGTGTTGCAGGCGCTCCTCCCACGTCCTGCTGTAGATCAAGATGTCATCAAAGAATACCAGTACAAACCTCCTCAACTGGCCTCGAAATACATGGTTCATGCATGACTAGAAAGTAGCCGGTGCAATGGTCAACACAAAAGGCATCAACAGGAACTCAAAATGCCCATAATGACACATGAAGGCTATCTTCGGAATTTCCTACTCTCTCACCTGGATCTAATGATACCCTGACCGAAAATATATCTTAGAGAAGTACTTGGCTCCTCTAAGCTCATCCATAAACTCATCAATGCGTGGAATGGGATACCTATTCTTCACGTCTTCTTATTGACGGCCTTGTAGTCAATACACATCTAGAGAGTCCCTTCCTTCTTCTTCACCAACACAACCAAAGAAGCAAACAGACTAGAGCTCGGTCTGATGTGACCCAATGCCAATAAATCATTGATGGCTCTCTCAATCTCACCCTTATATGCCTTGGGATGCCTATAGGGTGTTGTGATGACTGCCTGCAGACCAGGCTCTAACTCTATAGTGTGCTCGAATCCCCTGTCAAGAGGTTTCCCCAACATTATATCTCCAAAGCCTACCAGATATGATCCAGTACTGTGTGTATGTCTGGATGTGGTGGTGTAGTCTTTCCCCTAGCCTCTGAAATCCTCAGCTCTACTTGCCATGCTATGTCTCCATGCCTCAAATCAGCCTCCACTCGGTGGGCCGAAACTGTCTGAGGGGGTACGAATACATGCCCCTAAGTACCAGCAGCTTTCTATCCGGTCCAATAAACTCCATCACCAACTATTTCTAATCGATGGTAACCCGACTAAGGGAATACAACCTTTGGACACCCAGTACCACATTGGTGTCAGATACATCCACCACGAAAAAGTGGTCTATCATCGAATAGTTCCTCATAGTCACTATCAGAGTGGGAACATATCGAGTGTAATACATAGTCCTGTGTCCTGGTATTAGGACTGAAAATCCCTCAAACTCAGTAGTGGTGATGCCCCTCCTTTGGACCATCTGAGAATCAATAAAATTGTGGGTGGCCCCACTGTTTATCAAGACTGAGACACGCTACCCTTGTACCGTACCTCTGATCCTCATAGTAAAAAATTTGGGAATCCCACACAAAAAAGCTAGGACTCCCCCTGCTGGTGTGAAAGATGCTCCTCCCTAAGGTGGTGGTGGTGGTGGTCTTCTCCCTGTAGGATCCTCGCTTTCTCTATTACCAAACTCCAACTCCTCATCATCCTTTTAATCATTTTCTGAGAAGACCTCGATGTAATGGGCCTTGCCTACTATGCACTGATGACCAAGTGCCAAGGCTCTTGGCATTTAAAACACAACTTCCTCCTATTGAGGTCTCTCCTAGTCTCGTCATCCAACTGACCATGCCCTTGGTCTGATCTCTGCATTCTGGGAGATCTAGTGTCACTTCCCTTCTGAGAGTAGGGAGTACGTGCAAGAAATGGAGCTCGAGGCTTGGGGATGGACCCCTGCAAATCCCGAGTGCAAGATACTACCTCTAGAAGAGTAGATGGTTTGCGATACTTCACCAGTCCCCTCAATGGCTCTATCAACCCCTCTTCAAATGTGTATACTCTTCTCGCGTCTGAAAAATCAGGCACCATGACTGAGACCCTAAAAAAATCTGAGATATTATGCTCCATATTCCCTGTTTTTTGAAGCTGGGTCAACTCCCGGAAATGAGCCTCTAGATACTTCTGATCAAAGCGCTCCACTACTCTCTCTGTGAAGTCCTCATAGGAGGTCACGCTGGCATGCCCCAGAGTGGAAAAACCATGAAACCACCAATCATGTACCTCTCCCTCTAGGTGCAATGTGGAAATCTTGATGGCCTCTACCTCTATCATCTGATTCAGCTAGAAGTATGTGTCCAACTTCTCTACCTGAGCACGTGTTGTGCACTTGGAAGTGCCATCATATGTAGGGAAATACATTTTCCCAATAAAACGATGTAGCCCATAATTCGGTGTACCATAAACTTTCCCCCTCTCATTCTGCTTGATCTTGCAAAAGTCTCTAAAGATCAGAGCCTCTCTGAGGTCTGCCTTCATGGACTGCCATTCCCAGAAATTCTCCCCCATCGATGATGGATCCTCTCCTCCACCAGTCTCTCCCTATGCCAAAGGTATAAAAGCAAAGTAGCTCGAGTCGTATCACTCAAGGATGGTCGCTACACAATGGGTGAAAGATGATCAAACTGTTGAGAGGCCCCCGAAGTCTCTCTAACTACGAACTCCCAGTGAGTGCTTCGCTCCCAGTTTAGAATTTTGATCTCATCCAGCATCTCCTTTTGCCCCTTCACCAAATCACTCAAAGCCTTCAAGAGGTTATCAAAAGCCATCTCTTCCCTACTCTTGTGTTCACCCATATATTTTTCTACTACAGCCTTCTCATGATCCTTTGTGTCTGGAGTAATCTCCAACTCCCTTTCCCTGCTCTGGTACCTTTGTCTTCTGTAAGTAATATTTTGTCGGTCCTCTTCACTCATAGAAAATTTTCCCCACGAATGAGCCAGAATCTAAGATATGATACCATTGTAATGTTCCAAACTTAAAAAAACAGTGATATACAAAAGCAAATATGATTCATACACAGAAAAATTAAACGATCAACAAATACTCAGTACACATCAGAAATGAGAACCAGCTAAGCCATTTTATTAACGTAATGGAGTAAGTAAAATAGTGTGGAAAATGCATCTGGGCTTTCCTAAAGGGAAATCTTGACAGAACCCAGGTGATAAAAAGTAGCCTCAATGTTGGAAAGTAGTTTCTCCTCTAATGCTTTGCGCTATCTCCTAGTAACTACAACGGCTGGCTGGAAAGGTACTGCTAGAAACCCGCCTTTGGTGCTCAGAAAATGATGAAAATTTAGCCACAAACTCCTTGGCCAAAACCCACAAAAACCCAAAAAGGTTTTAGCATGAATCCAACCTCCCATATTCGACCTCCTCTATGGCCCACACCCTCCAAATAGCTCCAGAAATACGACCTGCAAGGAATGGCCACAAATTCCTCCTCAAAGCTCTAAAAGGGAAGAAAACACCACTCCAAATATCTCCTCTAACCTCCATGGCAAAGCTCAACCTCCAAGACTGATACTCTACCCACCAAGTGAGCTCCCAATACCGCCTTTGTGCTAGCCCAGGTAGTGATAAAATCACATTGCCCAGCGAGAAGCTCAATCCACTCCCAAACTCTCCCAAATGCTAACAATCCTCCCTAGCCTCCTCTTTGCAAAATCTCATATCCAAACTCCATTGCTAAGCACCACCAATAAACTCAGCCTCCTCTCCACTACGTCCTCCAAAAATACACACCACCTAGAAGTGAATAATACTACTAGAAATCACAATTTGTTCCTCCTCCCGAAGAAAAGAAGAAAAACTTCCTAAGGTGGCACTCGAAGTCCCCCGCAGAAAGGGTGATCTCTCCACCTGAAGAACTCATGCTAAACAACCAATAACTCAGCTAAGCAGCTCGAGCAACCAAAGAGAAATCGATATACTCCAATGATGAATGAGATGAGGATAGTTGCCTTCCTTATATAGATTTCATGGAGCACTTTTCCCTCCATTTATTCCTCCATCGTGGGCCCTCACTTAACCATCATCATGCAAAAGTTAACCCCCTCCATGCAAATCTAACTAGGGAGTGTGTAATTCCCTACTGAGGGTGGCCCCCATGTGTAACTTAACTACAAAATAAACAACTCCTAATTCTAATATCCTAATAACATTGAATGGGGTCCACTAACTCCAAAATTGGTCCCATGATACAAAAATTAATCTTGTTCCAAAATAATTTAGGAAGGGACATGACAATCCATCAAGAATAAGCGGACTTGAACTGGTGCCTAGGCTGACGTGCCTTTTCTAGAATCATCCTTAGGCCGACTTCAAGGAGAGTTTGTGAAAAGGTCTTGGAAGGTTTATGACATTAATAAATTCTCTTTTAAAATGTGTAACATACCCAAATGGGTCTTCAACACTTCACATTGACACGATAGACTTTGTGACTTGATCACCAACCCTAATAGCTCATAATGGAAGCATTAACTATAAATAAAATTCCTTGCTCATGAAATCCATGAAACACGCATTACAAAAATAAATTTATTTTTCTTATTTTCATCAATTACATAAAATCATAATTAGACATGTAATTATGAAGACTGGGCCTAGTTACACTTTTCAATATATGGAAGATCCTGAAATGATGACTTGGAAGAGGTAGTTGTATGAAAGATAGCTAGATGTGGACTAAAAGATCACTTATCGATGAAGAGAAAAATGACATGATTATTGGTTCTACATGAAGTTTCGTTGAAGGGAAGTGATGAAGAAGATGGTTGATACCCTACAAAGAAGAAGAAATCTCCATGATAAAGAAGTTGAAGTTCATGACATGATGCCATAAGAAGGATCCCTACAAGCAGCTAATAATATCTCCACCAAAGAGAGTTGTTGTTAGTAACAAGTCCCTTGTTAAGAGGGATATTGGGTATATTCCTTTAATAGGAATGAGTATATCCTCCCTAGTTAATAGAGAGAGATAGACACATCATTCTTGTCTTCATGTTATGAAGAAAGAATGGAGTAAATTGTAAGCATCTAATATTGATTCTGATACTCTTTGAGGATGATGTAGGGAATCCAATAGGTAAGAGTAGTTGAAGAGGAAATTCCATGAGGATGTGTTAATCCAAGATGGGAATGGTCCTAGAAGGACATACCTTTTGAACATCTAGATGGGGTATGTGCCTTGAGATATAATGATCTGAAAGTGTTTATAAATCATTGTCTCCCCAACATTGTGCTCTATTGTTGTGGAGAGATAGAGTTGTTAGTCAAGGCCTTTGTATATGACAATGTTGGTTGATGTGATGAGATGCATTGATATAAGTTGAATAAATAGCTTATGAGATAGCTTATAAATTCGACTCTTCTTATGAGAATTCTTTAGTATGAGAATGTCCAAGTACCTTGTATGGATTATGAATACCTCCCTAGTTAAGAGGCAGTGTTGAAAAGTGTAACTAGGTTCGGTATTCATAATGTCTAATGTAATCATGATTTTATGAAAAGAGAAAAATAAATTTAATTATTATTATTTTGAAGCATGGGTTTCATGCTCAAGGTTATTTTATTTTTTTAGTTTGAGCACGCATTGAGTGCTTCTAGGTTTTTTCCATTGAGTCTAGCAGTAAATTGAATCATTTTCATATGTAAAAGACCCCATTGGGCATATTGTATCGTGTCAAAAAATTATTGTAAGTCAAAATGTGTCAAAGACTCCCTACAAGACAAGTCAACAGCAGAGAAACTAGTCAGCCTCATGAAGAGACATTCGACCACCATGTGAAGCCTATAAATATGAAGAACTCGACCTCATTTGAGTAGCATCAATCAAGGAAGATAATAAGACCAAAAAGGGAGTGAAGAACAAGGAGAAGCAAGGAGATAAAAGGTAAACTGAAATCTAAAGATTTTAGGCTAAAATCTGCCACACATGCAAAGAAGTTAGGGCATCACCTATTGCAGCAAAGGCCGAAATATTACAGTCATATTGGGAGGCCGAAAACAGATGTAAGAAGTATTACCTTACAAGTTGAATTGCTAGAGAAGAAGCAACTTTCCAAGCGAAGGAGAAAAGAAGAAAAATTCACCATCATTATCTCATATGTGTCAGCTAGGGTTTATGCAACAATAGTAAAAAATTACAGTCATAATTGCAGGTCTAAAAGTTTAGGTCAAGGAGAAGTTGTAGCTGATTTAGGGAAAGTTTGACTAACGTTGACTTTGTGAAAGAGGAATTCATCAAGAAGAGGTTTGACTTGGTCTTGGAGGGGTCTTTGTCAAGGGTCATCAGTCTTGGAATTTGTCATTTGAACATTTTATGAGAAGAGAATAATTCTTGTGGGTTTTCCTCTCAAGAGGAGAAGTTTTGGCCCTTGCTAGCAACCTATATTTTGTGTCCTCTTGTCTCTTCAATATTCATATTTTGGTAGCAGTTTGATGATAAGAACATAATAATAATCAATTGAAAAAAGACACTAATAACAAGTACATCAAGTTAAGTAAAAGAACATCACAAGCAGTTATCAAAGTAAGAGAAACGCCTAATGTAGCTGCCCCTAGATTTCTCAACAATTTTTTCCAGTAACATTAAATTTTGATGCTTGAGAGAAGGGATTTGGAGAGATAGTTGTATCAAGAAGTCATTGGTGAATCATTTGTGGTATATTGGATACAATGTCGCAGTTTACGAGTTAGAGTGAAAGGGAAGTGATAAAGTTCCAACGGGGGAATATGAGGATATAAACTTTATATTAGAAGGTGTTGATAGGACCACTTCCATCATGGAGAACACTTGGATACTTGTGTGCCAAATGGATCTCTCCCTATGAGGGAGAGCATGTTGATTACCAAGGTAAACTTTGAATGTAAAGTTTAAGTTCATATTGGAGAAATGCCATTCCTTTCCCAAAGCGAAGAAAATGTAGTAAGCTATAAAGAAGGTTGAAATCCCCTCTCGTGACCAAGGTCAATGTTGAAGTAGCATTGGATTCCATGTTGTTTTAAAATCATAAAAATGGAGTCTTAAATGGAGAATATAAACAAGAGAAACAAAGGTACACTGGGATTTGGCAATGTGGAGAGTGAAACTTTTGTAAACAAATATTTTGTAAGTTTACCTTGCCTCTACCTTAGCCCATTATTCCTTAGCGATGAGAATGGAAGCTCATATCTGCAAAGATGAGCTACAAAAATCAACAATAATATATAACTAAAACAACAAGTCGATATTCAAACCATCACCATATTTCCCTTTATAATTGCTACAATAAAATTGCATTGAAATTTTGATAAATGAACTTTGTTACAAGAGACATAAAGATTTATTGAATCATGGGGAGGGACAATGATAAAGAGTGATGGAGGACAAGTAAAGTGAAAAAGTCCTCATAAAAATTCTTCAAATATGCATGCTCTCATTACTTTTATATAGATAAATGCCAATTGATAAAAATTTCTTTGAATTTTTTCCTTTATTTTCATCTTAGGTTCTGGTCCTTTTAATACTTAAATTTCATAGCATATCACATAATTTTCATTCAAAATGGATGAAATTATTCAAACCTCTTAGTTGAGACAACTCAAAATAAATGAGCATATTAACATAAGCAACTTATCATGACTAGGGTTTTTACAAGGCTCAAGGGTTTAGCCTTAAGGACTAAGACAATCGGTGCACATATGGACAAAATAAAAGGAATGATTGAATTTATTGTTGAGTGTAAGGACCCAAGGATGATTTGAACCTGAACTTACATGGTGGCTTTTGAAACTTCTTGATAATCTCCCTCTTGAAAGATCATTTCCTGAGCAAATTTCATAAAACCCTTGGTAAGAATAAGGGATTTTAGTTAACAAAGCTCAATAACCAATTTTTTTTAGGCTATTGTCAAAAAACATTGTTAAAATACGTTGCAGGTTGAATAAACTTTGTAGAGCTGGAGATTGAGGTTGATAATTCAAAACAAGGAGGCTGACAAAGTGATTGAGAATAAGAGGGAATATACAATGAAATTCAAGTTACTATATGCAAGGACAACTTGTGAAATGGAAGTCGAAGTGAGGATGGGAGTATAGGGTAGTGAGTTAAGGAACAAAGAACACATTAACCAATATTCAAAACACAAGTTAATTTGCACAATAAACCATAACAAACATTGTCTTACTTGTGTATTTCACTCCAAAAATTGACACATCGCCTTTTAGAAATAGTCCAACAGTTGTCCAAGAACATTCACCAAGATTTTAATCTTTTACCTTTCAAATTTTACAATTATCACTGTGGAAAAATCCAGATTATGGTGCGAGTATACAACATACAAATGGAGTGAATTTTGAAAGGAAATCTCATAACCTGCAGTTCAATTAAACAATCTACCATGCAAGAGCCATAACTATACACATTAGTGCCTCAAACGACATCAACAATTGATCCCATAACCCTAACCAATGATTAACTATCTATCAACACAAGTGATGGATACATTCATTCTTTGCATTAAACCTCACCACCTTTTGTGCATGCCAAACCATTTCATTTAAGATTCGGGGTGATGGCTAGGCCACATCACTCACACCGTGTTCAATAACGATGGGTATATACAATTGCAACATATAATCTTTCTCCATTCATGAGTGACTCATCATCTGAGTCATTCCCAATTCATAAAAAAATCGACACATCAAAGCCTGTTCACCATGTGGATTGAATGCACAGGCAGGGATTAAGGTCGGCCATTAACTCATGCATTGAAAGACTCAAACAAACCATCCAATGTATAATCGTTTGAATTTCCACCAAAGTCATTGCCAGTATTCCCAAATAACACTTGATACATATTCTTACCAAAGTCCACAATACAACTTTTGAATCATGCACATTTCACCACATACATATATAACTTTTCTTCATTTGTCTTCGTCAGCTTGCATACAATTATGCTGAATATATATATATATATATATACCAAGCCCTTTTAATTCATGCAACAATCACCTTTTTAATTCATGTAAATTTACATATATATAAATTTACTGTTAATGCTGCATGTATGACCCTAATGTGTAAGTATGTCACATCCTCAAAAAATAATAAAAATAATTTTTATTAATGTCAGCCAAAACATTAGCTTGAATCTTAAATTATCTACAACTTGAATCTTTAGATTATATATAAATTTTTAATGCAATTAATGGATGAAGTAAAATAATTAAAATACAACTATGTATTATTATATATAATTTGAATGGATAGTAAATTATCTCATGTGTTTAATAGTTCCTTTTATCATATACGTGAATTTGAATGGATGATAAATTTACCTTTAACAAAAAAATTTACCACATTAAAATTCCAAATTAGGTAAAATATTAAACATATTTTCTGAGATTTACTAAAGCCAATACAATCTCTTAAATCAAAGGAAAAAGGTTAATTCAACACAAAGAAATGGAAATCTTGCTCCAAAATATTTGAAAAATGAATCTTAAAGGGAAAAACCATATCCTATGAATATATTAAAGTCTTTGAAGACATAAATATTTCCACATCAAAGTTCTAATATTTGAAAATATTAATTTGATGTAGTTTTATTATAAATTTTGTTATCATGCCATAAAAAAACATTATTAAATATAATATTAATATTATTAAATTTAATAACTTTGGATTAATACAATATTAAATTTAATATGATATTAAATTTGTTATATTATAATATATATTAATATATCATGATATATATTAACTCTAGATATATATATATATATATATATATATATGGAGGGAAGAACAAAGACATAAAGTGATATAGGTGGAGAGATGGAGATAAAATGGAGGGGAGAGGAGGAATGAAGAGAGAGAGAGAGAGTGAGAAAGAGAGGAGTGAGAGAGGAAGAGAAGGGTAAGAGAGAAAGAGGGAGACACAAAGATGGAGGGGGGAGAGAGGGACAAGGTTGGAGAGAAGAGAGAGAGTGAGAGAGAGATGGGGGGAGAGAGAGGGAGGTAGGAGAGAAAAAGAGGGGAGAAGGACTAGAGAGATGACTTGAGAGAGAGGGGGAGAGAGGTAAGGATGGAGAGGGAGGGACAAAGAGATGGAGTTGGAGGGGGAGAGAGGGAGTGAATAAGAAATACATAGAGAGAGAAAAGTGGAGAGAGGGAGGGGAGTGACAAGGGAGAGATGGAGAGAGAGTGTGTGTATGTTTTGGGGTGAGATAGAGACATAAAGAAGGAGAGATGGAAGGAAGGGGGAAGAGAAGGAGAGAGGGAGGGAGATAGTGACAGAGTTGGAGGGTGAAGAGAGAGAGGGGGGGAGAGAAACAAAGGGGGGGTGAGAGAGAAATGGAGAGAGAGGAAGGAAGAGAGAGAGAGAGGAGAGAGGGAGGGATGGAGAGATGGAGTTGGAGGGAAAGAGGGAGGGAGATAAGAAGAAATACGTAGAGAGAGAAAGGCGGAGAGAGAGAGGGAGTGATAAGGGAGATAGAGAGAGAGGTAGAGAGGAGAGCAAGAGGGAAGAGAGATAGAAGCGAGAGAGAGAGAGAGAGTGAAGGGGAAGAGAGAGGGAGAGGAAGAGGGAGGGAGAGATATATGGATATGGAAAAAGAGTGTGTATGTTTTGGGGTTGATATAAATAGACAAAGGAGAGGCAAAGGGAGATGTATATATATATGGGAGGTGAAAAGAGGGAAGAAGAGAGAGATAGAGAGGGAGGGAGAGATATATAGATATGGAGAGGGACAGTGTGTGTGTTTGGGGGGGGAGGTGAGATAGAGAGACAAATAAAGAGAGATGGAGGGAAATATATATATATATATATATATATATATATAGTGGGGGGGGAGGGAAGAATAGTTTTTCTACTATATGCATTGATTTCACTGTAGATGATGATTTCTAATCCTATTTGATTTCTTGCACTAAATGCATTGATTTTATTGCAGATGTTGATTTCTAATTATATTTGATTGCTTGCACTAGATGCATTGATTTCAGTTTAGATGTTGATTTCTAATCCTATTTGATTGCTTGCTCTAGATGCATTGATTTCAGCATAGATGGTGATTTCTAATCTTATTTGATTGCTTGCACTAAATGCATTGATTTTAGTGTAGATGTTGAATTCTTATTATATTTGATTACTTGCACTAGATGCATTGATTTCAGTGTAGGTGTTAGTTTCTAATCTTATTTGATTGCTTGTGTTATATGCATTGATTTCAGTGTAGATGTTGTTTTCTAATCTTATTTGATTTCTTGCATTAGATGGATTAGATGTTGTTAATCTTGAGACTGCAAATTATTACAAATATTTTTCAAGATTAGATGGATGGGGGAGAGAGGGAAGAAAATTTCTACAAAGGTTGTTTATGTTATCCCATGCTCTTGTGGGACTCCCTACATTGGTGAGACTGGTAGCTCGATTAATCAAAGGATTCGTGAGCATGCCGCTGACATCAAGCATGGCAGGACCCGCTCCTCTGCTTTGGCGGAGCATGTAGATAAATCTAAGCATCACATCTACATTGAGGAGGCCCAAGTCATTGCTAAGGTTAGTCATTTTCATCATCGAAAATTAAAGGAGGCCCTAAAAATTGAAAAAAGATCCAATAATTTGAATAGAGATGATGGTGGGAATATTAGTAGAAGTTGGGTCCCTATCTTGTCCTCCTAGTTGTTGTTGTTGTTGTTTTTTTTTAATCTATGTAGGTATTGGCATCCTTTTTATAGTATTTGTTGTTGATTTATTCTTCATTAATTTTTTTTTCTTGATCCTTCGTGTTTTTATGTATTTTATCACCCTATTCATTCTTAACTCCTTTTAGTATTTTTGTTATTTTTTTGATGGGCCTGAGCCACATATTTTATTGTTGACCCCGTTTTATTTATTGATTATTTTTCTTTGGATATATATATATATATATATATATATATATATATGTATGTATGTATGTATGTATGTATGTATGTATGTATGTATGTATGTATGTATGTTTCTGCTTTTACTTATTTATTTTATTTTTAACTTATTTTATTTTATTTCCATTAGTTATTTTATTTATCAAATAATCTTGTCTCGATTACGACCTTTACTCGTTTTTATAATTTTTTACTCCCCTCCTTTAAAGTTTGACTTTGATTATTTATTTATTTATTCTAAAAACTAGTTGTTTAATATAGCAGTTACTTATTAATATTTTTTTAATAAATTAATTTAAATATTATTTTTCAAAAACAAGTTGTTTAATATAGTCGTTACATATTAATATTTTAATAAATTAATAAACTAATATCATTATTTAAATATTATTTTTCAAGAACTAGTAATAATTGGTTTTAATAAAAACAACAACATATTAGTAAAATATTTCTGATACGGAGGGATCGGCGAAGATGGCTAGGGTTTTTGGTGCCGCCAACACGCTGCAGCACTGCGAAGGAACAGAGAAAACGGAGAGACCCTGGGGGAAATCGATCGCAGGAATAACGGATCTGCACACGCCGGCATGGATTTGGTACTGTAGCGATCTTTCTGCACCAAATCGGTTCCCGAAGGCTGATTTGACTGCACACAGGTCATGGACGAGATCTTATTACCTGTCTAAGGGTTATTTTTATTGTAAACTGCTTACTTCTATTGAAACAGGTCACGGCAAGGATGATACTGCTAGCAAACGACCAGATCCGCAAACGTACTCAGAACACCATCTTGAATCAGAGGCATTATGTGCGTTTATGGGCAAGGGCGAAGCGGAACGACTGGAGATGGCCGTGTGTGCGGGAGCCAAACAGAGTGAGGATGACCAGATCTGGGGCTTTCCCATGGATATCACTGCTAATAATGCTGGATCTGTCGCAGTTCACATAGAATCTGCTACAGCAGCATCGGGTGAATCGCTGTTTGGAGGCAGACCTTTCTCTCCCACAGTGGGAAGATATTTGAACCCCAGATCTGCCATTTTTTCGCCAGATCTGGCTCATAAACCAGTGAATCAGGGCCTACTCCTCATGAACACAGATCTGATCCAGATCTTCATTAAATCGATTGAAGGCAAACATATTTGCATGAGACTCAGTAAGGGGATGAGCATACACGATTTAAAAAAGAAGATCAAGGGTCATCTTGGAACCCCAGCTCAATATCAAAACCTTATATATTATGGGTTCAGTTTGCAGGACAACCAAACACTCCAGCACTACGGCATTACCAACGATTCAACCATCATTCTTAATCTTCGACTGTGTGGTGGAAGCACTGGTACCAGCTCTTTTCGGGATGCAGTGAAAGGGAAAAAAATGGAAAATAAAACAGCACCACCAACAGAGTTACCAGGACCCTACATTGTGGAACAAAAGCCAGAATCACCAACGTTACAAGTAACTATGCCAGAGGTAACTAGCCTTCACACCGATTTATCTAAAAACACAGTTATTTGTAGATTTAATGGTTTCTGGCCAAAATCAGATGCCCTGCATCAATGGATCTCTACAACATGGACAACAAACTGTGAAATTTACCTCTGCCCTAAAGGGTACTTCATAGTTAGATTCAACACAGAACAAGAACGTGACAGCATTATTAATCAGGGTCCTTGGTTCTGGGGCAGTGCTGGCCTCTTCCTCACCCCCTGGTTTCCTGATTTCGACGCCAACACAATGAAAGTCTCAACGATGCCGGTTTGGGTAAGGCTACATGGTCTCCCTCTACACTTCTGGCATCATAAAGTATTAGCGGCCATTGGGAATTCCCTGGGAAAATTCCTAAAAATGGATGAAGACAGAGCTATTAGGGGCATATTTACATTTGCCAGAATATGTGTAGAAGTGGATCTGAGTCAGGGACTACCCGACCACATCACGTTGAACTTCAATAACTCTCAATGGATACAGCAGCTCGACTATGAGAACACAGCGTTCCGGTGCAGGGGATGCACGCAAACAGGGCACCTTCAGTATAACTGCCCTTTTGCTCGAAAGGACCCCAGGGGAACCAAGAAACAACAGAAAAAGCCGAAAGGATGGCAGCACACTGAACCATTGGAAGAAGAGGACATAATCGTGGAGCCTACAGAGGAACAGACAGAACCCGAACCCCAAATGCAACAGACACATACTCAGGAAGAGAATGCCCAAAGTTCATACTTGGGGCCACACATTACAGATCTGCAACAAGAGCCGCAAATGGAAACAAGTGGCATCAAGCGAGCACATGGATCTGAGGGCTCAGAATCTGACAAAGAACTTCAACTGATCCCAATGGAAAATCAGCTAGCTATTATTACACCCAGTCCTAACACTGGTGGTTGGCGACGGGTTGAGAAGAAGAAGGGTAGAAAAGTTTAGCTTTGCTGATACATTTTAATTTTATTTCTATTGTAGTAGTTTCCGGTTGTTACAGGAACAGTCATATACTATTTTGTGTCCTTTTTGTTTACTGCCTGTTACCACAGGTACAGCCATCTGAATATGCCTTATGGCATCTACAAAATATAATTTTATCAATATGAATAAAATTACGACTTTTTCCTAGGGGAAAAAAAATTGGTTTTAATAAATTAATTTAAATATTATTTTTCAAGAACTAGCCGTTTAATATAGTCGTTACCTATTAATATTTTTAATAAATTAATGAAATAATATCATTGTTTAATCTTTTTTTCAAAACTATCCGTTTAATATAGCCGTTACTTAATAATATATGTTTTTAATATATTAATAAATTAATATTATAATTTAAACAAAATTGTTCAAATATAGTTGTTACTTGAAATTATGTCTCTACATTGCTCTCTATTTAAGCCTTTCCCATGGTTTGCCTCTTCATCTGGTCCTGATGATGAACCACACTTGTTGGTTCGAAACGCGTCGCCAAAAAATTCTCTCATGTGATTTCTACCGAAAGACTTTGTTTAATTCATTATGGATCATAGAAGCTTGAATACAGAAATTACTACCCTATACGAAAGGGCCACTGCTATTAAAGTTCATCACTTTGAATAGTCTCGCGTAAGGGTTTCCAAGTTGAAGACAGATCTGGCTTTTCTAAAATGATGTAGAGACTCTTCCCTTGTTCCTCCATTCGCTCAGATTAAGCACCCTCTTAATAATTCTAGTGGTTGTCATATTTTTCTTAATGCTAGCATGACATTGGTTCGTTTGGAGATTGGAAGGGTGAGAAAGGTTTTGGATTTCATTTCTCGTAATTTGTTGTCTCTCCATTTGGAACTTTCAAATCAGATCTCTGCTCCCCTTTGGTCAAGGATCGAAGCATGCTCGACTCTGAAATCTTCTCGTCTGGAAGAAATATGGAAAGTAAAGCAGTCCAAGAAGTTCAGTAAGCTCTCGGAGAAATTCATCTCACAACTTAATGAGTCTAGTTGCTTTCGTGGTCCTTCCAGAAGCAAAATTAATTCTAATCAAATCTCTGCTCTCCGATATTCGGTTGACAGTGTTTCTCACCCTTCTGCCATCGAAGGTGAAGCTAGAACAATCTTGTATTCACTGGGTCAGATTCCCTCAGGTTTGTTGTCTGTTAATTCTTCTTTGGTTTCTGTTGGTTTCAATAATAGTGGAAGTGGTTCTATTAATAATAATAACAATAATAATAATAATTGGTTTAATAGTAATACTAATAATAGTGATTATATTTTCACCTCACATAGGAATAATAATATTAAGAATAGCAATAATAATTTATGTTTGGATAATAATAATATCACTGGACATAATAATAATAATAATATTAATGATATTCATGACTCTATTTTCAATTCTGATAATTGTAATAATAATAGGATTGGTAATAAGACTCTAAGTTTGGATCATATTGGTTGTTCTAATTTTCTTTCCTCTTCTAGTAATAGGGTTGTCAATCTCTCTAGCTTTTTTTTACCCCCCTGTCTTTAGTCTTTTGTAGAAAGGTTTAAATCTTTCTCTTGCTCCTAGAAAGATCCCGGTCGACGATATCATCTATGACATTGAATATGGTATTAGAGACTTACCGGACGTCACTAAAGATATCATTCGTCAATACTGTGCAGTTGTCCTTAGAAAGGCAAATCCCCCCAAGAATAACATAAGCAAACCTGAGTTTGATGCTCTCAAATAGTTAAACGATAATAAGAATATTGTTGTTCTCAAAGCCGACAAAGGTGGTGTTGTGGTTATTCTTGATAAAGATGATTACCGTCGTAAGATGTTGGACCACCTCCATAATAGTGGGAGCTACAGGAAACTCAACAAGGATCCTCTGAAGAAGATTTCCAAAAGTGTGGCTCTTGCTATAAAGGCTAGTAGCTCGGTCAGCTCGTTCAGTCATAAGCTTATTGAAAGTTGCCCTCTTACCCCCAGAATCTATGGTCTGCCAAAGATTCATAAGGAAGGGGCTCCTCTGAGACCCATTGTCAACACGATAGGAGGGCCAACTTATCTTCTTGCTAAATATTTAGCCCAGAAGCTTAAGCCCCTTGTTGGCCATATAGAATCCTTCGTCAAGGATTCTGCATCGTTTGTTAATGAGTTAAAGATTTTCAAGCTTGATCCAAATGACAAGCTTGTGAGCTTCGATGTGGTCTCTCTCTACACTAATATCCCTATCAACGAGGCCATCAAAGTCATCAAGCGCATCACAAATCCTGATACGGCTTATTTAGTTGGTATTTGTCTTACTTCTACTTTCTTTTCATTCGATGGGGAATTCTATGAGCAAACTTACGGTGTCAGCATGGGTTCCCCCCTCTCCCCTGTGGTAGCTAATCTATTCATGGAGGATTTTAAATCAAAGGCCTTAGCCTCTTCTCGTCTTCTACCTAAGTTGTGGAAGAGTTTTGTGGATGACACTTTTGTCATCTGGTCCCATGGTAAAGAAAAGTTGGAACTATTTTTCCTCCATCTTAACAATCAATCTAATTCTATAAAGTTCACCATGGAATTTGAATGTAATGGTAGTCTTCCCTTCTTTGATGTCCTCCTCTCAAGGAATGATAATGGCTCTTTCTCTCATCAGGTATATCATAAGAAAACTCATAAGAAACAATATCTGCATGCTAATTCTCATCATTTCCCAGCTCAAAAGCTTGGTGTTCTAACACCTTAAGAACTAGAGCTTTAAGAGTTTCTGATGAGAACCATCTCAAGGAAGAGAAAGAACATCTCCTACGTGTTTTCTTTAATAAATGGGTATAGTAGACACCAATGTATTAAGGCTTTCCTCAGAGCTGAAAAAGGTCCTAGTACTAAGAAAGATACCAAGGATCGATTTTCTGGTGTTCATCTTCCTTTTATCCAAGGGACCACTGAAAAGATTGCAAGGATCCTAAGGAAGCATATGGTGGCTTCAAACTTTCGGCCCTTAAATACCATACGGAGCTCCCTTAGATCTGTAAAAGGCTCAATGGACACCAAGAATATGAAGGGTGTTTACGTTGTCCCATGCTCTTGTGGGACTCCCTATATTGGTGAGACTGGTCGCTCGATTAATCAAAAGATTCGTGAGCATGTTGTTGACATCAAGCATGGCAGGACCCGCTCCTCTACTTTGGCGGAGCATGCAGATAAATCTAAGCATCACATATGCATTGACGAGGCCCAAGTCATTGCTAAGGTTAGTCATTTTCACCACCGAAAATTGAGGGAGGCCCTAGAAGTTGAAAAAAGACCCAATAATTTGAATAGAGATGATGGTTGGAATATTAGTAGAAGTTGGGTGTCTTGTCCTCCTAGTGTTTTTTTTTTTAATCTATGTAGGTATTGGCATCCTTTTTATAGTATTTGTTGTTGATTTATGCTTCATTAGAGTTTATTTACTTGATCCTTCGTGTTTCTATGTATTTTATCACCCTATTCATTATTAACTCCTTTCAGTATTTTTGTTATTTGTTTAATGGGCTTGAGCCCCATATTTTATTGTGAAACATGTTTTATTTATTGATTATTTTTCTTTGGATATATATCTATATATATATATATATATATATGTGTGTGTGTGTGTGTGTGTGTTTCTGTTTTCATTTATTTATTTTTATATATATTTATTTTGACTTGTGTATATTTTTGTTTTATTTTATTTATTTTTCCATTAATTATTTTTAATTTATTTTATTTTATTTCCATTAGTTATTTTATTTATCAAATGATCTTATCTCGATTAGGGCCTTTATTCGTTTTTATAATTTTTTACTCCCCTCCTTTAAAGTTTGACTTTGATTATTTATTTATTTATTTTAAAAACTAGTTGTTTAATATAGCAGTTACTTATTAATATTTTTTTAATAAATTAATTTAAATATTGTTTTTCAAAAACTCGTTGTTTAATATAGTCGTTACATATCAATATTTTAATAAATTAATAAACTAATATCATTATTTAAATATTATTTTTCAAGAACTAGTAATAATTGGTTTTAATAAATTAATTTAAATATTATTTTTCAAAAACTAGCCATTTAATATAGCTGTTACCTATTAATATTTTTAATAAATTAATGAAATAATATTATTATTTAAATATTTTACAAAAACTAGCCATTTAATATAGCCGTTACATAAATTAATAAACTAATATCATTATTCAAATATTATTTTTCAAGAACAGTAATATTTGGTTTTAATAAATTAATTTAAATATTATTTTTCAAAAACTAGTCGTTTAATATAGCCGTTACCTATTAGATATTTTTAATAGATTAATGAAATAATATCATTATTTAAATATTTTTCAAAAACTGGCCGTTTAATATATTCGTTACTTAATAATATTTTTTTAATATATTAATAAATTAATATTATAATTTAAACAAAATTGTTCAAATATAGTTGTTACTTGAAATTATGTCTCTACATTGCTTTCTATTTAATCCTTTGCCAAGGTCTGCCTCTTCATCTGGTCCTGATAATGAACCACACTTGTTGGTTCAAAACGCATAGCCAAAAAATTCTCTCATGTTATTTCTACCGAAAAACTTTGTTTAAAAAATTTCTTGCATTAGATGCATTGATTTTAGTGTAGATGATGATTTCTAATCCTACTTGATTTCTTGCACTAGATGCATTGATTTCAATATAGATGTTGATTTCTAATCCTAAAAACGCATTGCCAAAAAATTCTCTCATGTTATTTCTACCGAAAGACTTTGTTTAAAAAATTGCTTGCATTAGATGCATTGATTTCAGTGTAGATGATGATTTCTAATCCTATTTGATTGCTTGTAATAGATGCATTGATTTCAATGTAGATGTGGATTTTAATCCCATTTCATTGCTTGCACTAGATGCATGGATTTCATTGTAGATGTGGATTTCTAATCCTATTTGATTGCTTTCACTAGATGCATGGATTTCACTGTAGATGTGGATTTCTAATCCTATTTGATTGCTTTCACTAGATGCATGGATTTCACTATAGATGTTGATTTCTAATCCTATTTGATTGCTTGCACTAGATGCATTGATTTAAGTGTAGATGTTGTTTTCTAATCCTATTTGATTGTTTGCATTAAATGCATTAGATGTTATTCTTGAGGCTATAGATTATTTAAAAAATATATTTTCAAGATATATTTAGTAATAGGTAGAGGGACACTATTAAGAAATAATTAGTTGTCAAAAGTTGTGATACCTAGAATTAAAATGAAAAAGATGTTCAGAATCAATCCTCCCGCAAAGTGCAAAGAAGAGATTGAGGGATATATAGATATATATAGAGGGGGAGAGAGGGAAGAATATTTTTTGTACTATATGCATTGATTTCAGTGTAGATGATGATTTCGAATCCTATTTTATTGCTTGCACTAGATGCATTGGTTTTAGTGCAGATGTTGATTCCTAATTATATTTGATTGCTTGCACTAGAGGCATTGTTTTCAGTTTAGATTTTGACTCCTAATCCTATTTGATTGCTTGTTCTAGATGCATTGATTTCAGCATAGATGGTAACTTCTAATCTTATTTGATTGGTTGCACCAAATGCATTGAGTTTAGTGTAGATGTTGAATTCTAATTATATTTGATTGCTTGCACTAGATGCATTGATTTTAGTGTAGATGTTGGTTTCTAATCGTATTTGATTGCCTGCATTATATGCATTGATTTCAGTGTAGATGTTGTTTTCTAATCTTATTTGATTTCTTGCATTAGATGGATTAGATGTTGTTAATCTTGAGACTGCAAATTATTACAAATATTTTTCAAGATTAGATGGACGGGGGAGAGAGGGAAGAAAATTTATTGCATTAGATGCATTGATTTCAGTGTAGATGATGATTTCTAATCCTATTTGATTTCTTGCACTAGATGCATTGATTTCAGTGTAGATGTTGATTTCTAATCCTATTTGATTGCTTGCAATAGACGCATTGATTTCAATGTAGATGTGGATTTCTAATCCCATTTCATTGCTTGCACTAGATGCATGGGTTTCATTGTAGATGTGGATTTCTAATCCTATTGATAGATTGCACTAGATGCATGGATTTCAGTGTATATGTGGATTTCTAATCCTATTTGATTGCGTTCACTAGATGCATTGATTTCAGTGTAGATGTTGATTTCTAATCCTATTTGATTGTTTTCACTAGATGCATTGATTTCAATGTAGATGTTGATTTCTTATCTCATTTGATTACTTGCACTAGTTGCATTGATTTCAGTATAGATGTTGTTTTCTAATCCTATTTGATTGTTTGCATTAGATGCATTAGATGTTAATCTTGAGGCTACAGATTACTTTAAAAAAATCAAGGTATATTTAGTAATAGGTAGAGGGACACTATTAAGAAATAATTAGCGATCAAAAGTTGTTATACCTAGAATTAAAATGAAAAAGCTGTGGAGAGTCAATCCTCCTGCAAAGTGCAAATTAATCCTTGACAAGATCATCTCCCTTCTTCATCACCAACTAATTACTAAAAGACAATTACATATATTCAAAATTACTAATAGAGTAATTGCATAAACAATGTATTCAAAATATTTATAAGAGGAAAATATATATTTATAAACATCAAAACAAATCAAACTATTCTCGGAGGAGATGCGATAATTGTTTGCAGAAATAAATAATGTAAATATTTTACATTATGTAATTATTTTACAAATGATGTAAATATTTTACAAATCTGGCCACTCATTAAAGAAATTCAAAAATACATTATTTCTTGACTTCGCAAAATAGACTATAGATAATAAAAAAAAATATCATCAAAATATTTTTGAAGAAAATAAAATATTTCTAACATAAAAAAAGAAACAAATTATTTCAAGAGTAATCTTGATGCAGTAAATTATTAAAACTACTCTTCAAGATATATTTTGTAATATTTGGAGGAACACTATTTAGAATTAATTAGTTGTCAAAAGTTGTGATACCTAAAATTAAATGAAATAGATGTGCAATATCAATCTTCCTGCAAATTATTGACAACATTGTCTTCCTTCTTCATCACCAACTAATTACTAATAAACAATTACATACACGTATAAAAATATAACACAACAATTATAACCTTCACAAACATTACCATCCAAATCCAAACACATAAACACACAAACTACTCAAAGCATCTAAACACTGACATACAAACGATTCAAGGAAAGCAACACAAACCAAAATAAACAAGAGAATGCTATGGTCATGCCAAGCAAAGAAAACATAATGTGAATTTTGAATTTTATCTCAAGCATATACATAATAATGATAACCTAAAAATGTAACATTGTTTCCTTCAACTGGAACCAGCTTAGATCCATCTAACACCAGATCTATCATGCACCCAGAGGGATCAAATCCCTTGAGGTGCAAACTTTTCCTCAAGTTCTACATGCCAAAAAGAAGGTTTGCACCTCAAGGGATTTGATCCCTCTCAGCGCATGATAGATCCAATGTTAGATGGATCTAATATTTGACTTGCATATAGCATTCCAACCATGTGTTTTAAGGTAACATGATATGCATATTTACAGTAGCCATTATTTCACATTTTCATTTTGATATTTTGAACATAGTATGCATATCATGTAGCATGCACTTTATAAAATAACAAGCATTCTTATGTGGTGTCCTCCATCCTTTGGTCATGGGATAGGCCAAAATAAAAAATTTGGGGTCATTTTTTAAGCATGACAATGCAACGATGGAGGATAATTTTGTAGCTTAATACAAAATTGAATATGGATGAAAGTTGGTATCAACAACTAGCGACTCCACAAAGAAATATAGGTGATTGTATTGAACTCGGGATTTCTGGTTTCATAGGATAAAAAAAAATATATATACCAAACCAACCCAAAATCCTGCTCACAAAAATGAAGTAGTCGCTCACCTATGTATTTGAAATCATCATAAAATAGATGTATCGAGAAACAACTTTTTCCAAAATCAATATAGAAGTCGTCAGTAATTTTTATATCTTGTTGTGATAAAAATGTCAACGTGATTTTCAAAATTCATTACCAATAATTGATACTTAGTTGTAATAACATTGTCCTCGTCTTTTGTGATAATTGCAGCTAGGCCAACTATACCTTCTTCTAAGCAATAATTAGGGTTTGAGCGCTCTCTGTGACCTCCCCTCGCACCTCTGGTTCAGGCCTTCGGCGCCTTGCTCGCCATGGCGGATCCACAACAACATCCTGGCGCCCACTCCTTCAAGGATATGGTCTTTAGTCGGCCGCCAGACCTGGCTTCATTCTTCATTAAGCTTACCTCCAGCGCCACCTTCTGTATGCCACCAGGAGGAAACTCTGACAAAGAAGAAACAACACATCTACATCAAAAAGAGTTGCCTAAGAGGAACGAAGACACAACGAAAAGGATAACCAAGGATACTCGGGCAGAAAAAGGCAAGGCCACAGACATACCCTTCCCTGCTAACGTAAATCCTTCAAAAACTCAGGAGAAGACGCAGGATCAGGGGAAAAGACTAAGAATAACTGCAACCCCAAAGCCAAGAAAATCCCAAAACTGGAAATCCAGGACCCCTGGGTAGCAATATAGAGAGAATACATGCAAGAACATGAAGTAATATGCAAGTTCATGGGCATCTGGCCAACTGAAAGAGCCCTGAACTAGTGGATTAAAAGCAAATGGAAACCCAAAGGGGAGACCAGAATTCAGTTGGGCTCCAAAGGATTCTTCGCAGTCATCTTTTACCTCCTAGAAGATAAAGACAAAATATTTGAAGGAGGACCCTATTTCTACAATTCAGCGAGTTTATACATGAGATTTTGGAGGGAGAACTTCACACCAAAAAAACAGGATTTTACGAGGGTTCCAGTCTGGGTATGCCTCTACTCCTTACCAACTAATTATTGGGCTCCTTCAGTCTTAAAAGGTATAGGAGATCAACTGGGGGAGAACATCAAAATGTCTGAAGGCACCAGAACGGGTCACTATGTTTTCTATGCCCGAATTTGCGTATATATAGACGTCTTTGGTGCCCTGCCAGAAGCAATTAAATTAATCTTCAGGGGCGAAGTCTTGCTACGAAGTATAGACTATGAACATAAATTTCCCTTCCGATGCAGGAAGTGTCATGAGCATGGGCATCTATTTTGAGACTGTCCAATGAATAAAACCCCTCATTCGCAAGAGCAAGCAAGTAAACGAAAATATAGTGAAGGATTTACTAAAGTCATCTCCGGGAACAAGAACAACAGGAAAAAGGTTATCCCCAAGAATAACCTATTTAAAGAAGTAGGCCAGAACCAGTTCAATGTATTGAATAGTACTCAGGAGAAAATGGATAATAACGAACTGATAGTAGATGAAGCAAGATAGGAAGAAATGATCCCAGTAGACAGCGAACATGATGAGAGGGATACAAATCATACCAACAGAGGAAAGGAGCATGCGAAAGAGGATACCAAAATGGAGCAAATAAAAACAGAGGAAAGCACCATAGAGGAAGCTCTAGAGGGGGTATACCTTGCAACAATTGCAGAGGAATGGAAACAAAAAGGAATAAATGCCATATCAGAACAACAATTACAAAAAATCGAAGGAGCTTATCTCCTCCAGGAAGAACTAAAACTCAAATCTCACCATCCAGCACAAGAAAGCACAGTTTCAAAGGGCATATTAGCAAATATTCTAGTAGAAGGACTCAACCTCAAAGGCTCAAGCTGAAAGCAAGGTCGAAAGACCACCAGTCAGCTCCTCCAAGAACTGGGCGCCAAATTAATCAACGAAGGAAAGGTAAAGGCTCTGGCTCTATACCCATCTCCATGTCAATGAATTGCATCTCTTGGAATATTAGGGGACTGAACAGTCCTGGGAAGAAACGTATCTTAAAAAATAGAATCATGTCTGATCATCCTGACATCCTACTAATTCAAGAAACTAAACTTGATTTGACTCACCCCCCTCCTTCTCAACTCTTGCTTCAAGCCATACAGCTCCTTGGCCAACACAGATACAGGTATGGCGGGGGGCATAATGACTTTTTGGAAAAACTTTAAATTCGACCTCATATCCTCTCTGGCCACTCATCATTCCATAATAGTGATCTTGAGAATCATAGGTACTAACGAGAGCATTTTCATAACTAATATTTATGCCCTGCACAAGGTGACAAACCGTATCAAAATGCTCCAAAACATTTCCAATCTGCTTGACCCCCTTCACCATCCTCTCAAAATCATAGCAAATGATTTTAATATGATAACTAACTATTTTGAGAAGAAAGGAGGTATCCAGAAGGTAGATAAGGACTCTAAGCTTTCCTCACCACCATTGAAAACCTCAACCTCATCGACATTCCCACCAGCAATGGCATTTTCACATGGAATAACAGAAGAGGAGGAGACCGTCAAATTGCCTCCCGTTTAGACCGCTTCCTTTTATCCGAGGCAACTTATCTTACCTCCTGGGAAATGGAGGCAAGAATCCTACCGCAAGCAGGCTCTGATCACTGGCTAATCTCTCTCAAGATTCAAATTTCCAATGGTCTGGAAAATAAACCTCTTAGATTCGAGGTCTTCTGGTTGGATCACCAAGACTTCATGGAAAAAATGAAACAATGGTGGACTTACACTCCCATCAGAACTGGAAACAAAATGTACACTTTCCAACAAAAGTTAAAACATATCAAAGAGGAAATCAAAAAATGGAATAGAGAAACATTTGGCAACATCATCACGGATAAAAAAAACTTGGAGCATCAACTGGAACTTCTCCAACAAAACATAATTGAAGAAGGGCTAATGGAGAATAGTAAGCAAGAGGAACAACGACTACAACAAAGCTGGGAGGAAAGAGCCATCCAAGAAGAAAAATTGTGGAAACAAAAATCCAGAATAAATTGGTTGAAATGTTGGGAAAGGAACACAGCTCTTTTCCATAAAACAATGATACAGCATAGGAGAAACAACATAATTCTGGCTTTGAAGAACCAAGATGGTCATCCCATTCACTCTCAAGAGGAGTTGGAAATAGAGCTCAATCACTATTTCAACTCGCTTCTCAAAGAGCCAAGGAATGACCAAGATGAGGACATTAAAAAAATCACCAAGCATATCCCAAAAATCCTCACGGAGGACCATAACAAAATGCTCCTAAGGAAAGTCTCCCTCCAAGAAGTGGAAGATGTGTTCATGGGAATGCCTAATGGCAAAGAGCCAGGTCCGGATGGTTTCACCATTGATTTCTACAAAGCTTGTTAGCCTATCATCAATTTGGAAGTGCATGCCCTTGTGGAAGAATCTCAAATTCAAAAGTTTGTCCTTAAAGCCCTTAACTCCACCTTCCTAACTCTGATTCCCAAGGGCATTTCTACTGATTCCCTAGACAAATTTAGGCCCATAGCCCTTTGCAATGTCATCTACAAAATAATCTCCAAAGTTCTCGCTAATCGAATTAAATCCATCCTCCCTCTCCTCATCTCCCATCAACAGTCTGGCTATGTGGAAGGAAGGCAAATCATGGATAGTATCATCCTCTCTCATGAGCTTATCCACTCTCCTATATCCCAAAAAAAACCTAGTATTGTGATTCATCTTGATATGTCCAAACCCTTTGGCAAAATTAGTTGGAACTATATAAGACAGGTCATGGTTGCATTTGGGTTCCACAAAGAAAGCATCAAGTGGATATGGCAACCCTTTAATCCTTCCAGGGGTATCAGGCAAGGGGATCCAATCTATCCCTTCCTCTTTGTTATAATGGTTGAAGGGCTAAGTCGCTCTATCCCCTTCGCAACCCTTTAATCCTTCCAAGGGTATCAGGCAAGGGGATCCAATCTCTCCCTTCCTCTTTGTTATAATGGTTAAGGGCTAAGTCGCTCTATATTTTCTTCCTTGCAAGATAAAAAGCTCTTTGGTCTCCAACCCCATGCCTCTGCTCCCCCATCCACGCACCAGCAATTTTTGGTTGATACCCTTCTCATGGGCCTCCCATCTATCAAATAAGCCTCCTCTTTCATGTCCACTATGTCGAACTTCTTTGTTGCATCTAGAACCTCCATCAACCCCTTAAAATCCAAGTTGTTCTTCTTTAACACTCTGCTGCCCATTTACAGGAACATCGCCAGACTCCTAGCCATTCCCATTAGTACCTTCCCCTCCACTTACCTTGGTGTTCCCCTTACAGATAGGCCTCTCTCCCAGGCCACTTAGGAGAACCTGATTAACAAGATTGAGAAAAGAATTGCCAACTTGACCTTCAGATATCTCAATTTGGCAGATCATCTTATCCTGGTCAAATCTGTTTTACAGGCCATCTCGCTCTACTTGTACTCGGCTATGGCAGCCCCAAAAGTGGTTTCAAACAAAATCAAAACCTTCATAGGAACTTCTTATGGAGAGGTGGAGAGGTGAAACAGAAATGGGCTCTGGTGGCATGGGAAAAAAATTTCAAGCCAAAAAAAGATGGTGGCCTTTGTCTTAGAGACATATACCTCCTGGGAAAGGCCCTGGGAGCCAAAAACTTATGGATATGGATTGCAAACCCCAACTCCCTTTAGGGAATCCTATGGAAAGAAAACTATACCCCCTCCCTCTCGCAAGAGAAAATCATTAGGCTCAATGGAAATGTCAAAGGTTCAGACATTTGGAACCAAGCATGGGAGAACAGGGATATCATTCAAAATCATAGTTTCTGGGAAATAGGCAACAGAAACAAGGCTCTTTTCTGGGAGGAGGTCTGGCAACAAAGTTCGGAACTTAATCAAGATCATTACTACCAAATCAAGGCTGACATGCACAACAGAGGGAAGATCAAAGTCAGCAAGTACTAGAAAATGAGTGACGAAAAGGACATATGGAGAATTTGGATGGAACAAGAGGATTTGACTCCCCATATGAACCCCCAAGCCTGGTCGAACCTCTCATCAGAACTACAAGAAATACAAATCCTCCTTGACTCTGTCGAGGATCAACTCGGATGGGGGGAAACTCAGCAGGACACTTCAATTTAAAAGAAGCCTACAGATACATAGACAAGCAAGATCAACTTCAACTAGAACCGAAGTGGAACGCAATCTGGGATAGGAAGCATTGGTCGAAAATATCTATCTTTCTATGGTTATTCATGCATAGAGAGACTTTAAAGTGGGACAACCTAAGAAGAAAAGGCTTTATTGGCCCATCGAGATGCCCTCTCTGCTAGCAAGAAGAAACAACCCCCAATCATTTGTTAAATGTATGCCCATTGGCATCCAATTTATGGGATTGGATTTCTCTAGTCTTCAATAGCTCTGATAGAGAGCCCTCATCCATTCAAAGTACCAACACGAACAAGAGACTTGTCTTCTCCTCACATCCTCTGGTTAACCACACATGGAATTTAATTCATGGTCTAATCTTTTGGGCTTTGTGGAAGGAGCACAATGCAAGAATCTTTCGTGGCATCTCCACCCAGGAGGAAATCATAATCTCGAAGAACAAAAGTGCGATCCGAGAAATAGTGACCTCTCTACCTACTTAGACTCTCAAAACCCCTCCCATCTTCTTCGAAGAGATATTTCTCTCAATGTTGGATCTCCTTCAGATCAAGGTCCACGAAGTCACCCCCCTCTCTAGGATTGAAAATAAAAATAACACCTGGAGGATGCCAAAGAATGGGACTTTCAAGCTCAACTATGATGGTGCAACTAAGGGGAATCCGAGCCCAACCGGTTTTGGAGGAGTCTTGTGAAACTCTAAAGGAGAGATAATCTGGATATATGAGGGAAATATAGGTTCAACCACAAACAATGTTGCAGAAATTCTTGCCCTTGAAAATGGCATCACCATAGCGCACAACCTAAAGCTCAGTCCTCTGACTGTAGAAGGAGATTCCATGCTGACCACTCAGATTGGAAAAAAACTTCAAGCGGGCATCGAGGTCAACAAATTTTCATAAAATTGTTGCCTAAACAAAATAATACAATGGATCAAGCAGGGAATTGACAGCATGGCATGCCTCCACTTTCAAGCAATCAGAAGGAAAGGAAATAAACTCGCAAATAGACTGGTGAATGATGGTACAGCTGGTACCCTACGCCTGAAGTCCCAAGCGTGGCAGGAATTGGAGGAAGGTGAACTCTGTCATCAATGTGCATCAATCAATGATGAAGATAATCACTCTACCAAACAATAATTTTTTGCATACCCTTCATCACTTTAAGGTCGATTCTTTGTTTCGTTGGAAGGACAGGTGGATGGAAAACGTGCATAGACTCATCCTTGGCTTGCCTGATTCTAGCGCCCGCATTACCACCTCTCCTCTCCCTTGTGTGACCGTCGCCTCCTAGTCACATCCTCTCTACTCAGACATTCCTCCACTGCCATGCATCAGAACTTCACATGCTTCCCCTTCCCACCCCTTCTCCTTTCTCCCTACCTCCCGACATCACCCGGCTTCTATATATTTACCCCTCCCCCTTCTCCCCCTCATTCTTCCCTCTACCTTTATCCCACACCATTGGTCCTTCGCACTTTGGTTCCCCTCGCTCCCTAGCCCTTCTGCTTCTCTCATGGCCCCAAATAATTGCTCCACCCATGGTTCCATTCAGGGAGATGTGCGCAATCGCGCAGCCTCCCGCTGGCAGTCCTTGGGTTCACCCCCCCACCACTCGCACAAAGACCTCTATAAGGCGCGTAGCTCTATGCTACGCGGCGGTGGTAAATCCTAAAACTCATCAGTGCATTTCTGAATTAGAAGCCCAAGCAAATGTTCACTGTAGAGAAGTCACTACTGAGGAAGTCGATGTTGACTTTGCCTAGATTTCGGACCCTGCTTTCACCCAAGTGCACAAAAGCATCTATGCACGAACTATCGAAACATGGTGGCAAATGAAAACCATCATGGGGTTAGCAATGCAAGAGCAGGAGGAGCACACCAAGGCACTGGAAACAAAGATTGACCAAAGTACTGAGAAGTTTGTGATGTATGTCGAAGCCATCCACCACTGTAGATTCATTACTTGATATGCACCGCATTACACTTTTATCAAGAATAAATCGATGACGAAGGTCCATTCGATTATTGAAGGATCCCCAAGCATCAAGAAAGAGGCCGTTGGGGCCTCCACATGTTGAAAAAACACCAGCGCGTAGCAGGAGGGAAGCTCTCAAGAGACTCCCATTCGTCTGGACGAGGATCTGGTAACCATCAACCAGGAGTGACTTCGTCAACTTCCTTTTTGTTTTTCTTCCTCCATGAATGGTTTTCTGTCGTGGAGAAAAATAACTTTTTATCGGTCATCCTCGCTACAATTTTCTTCTCTTCTCTCGGTTTCTATACTCTCAGTTTTGAGAATGTTGTAAAGAGGGTTCCTCTCGGTTTCCACCTCTGTACTCAAAACCCACTTTTGTCATGGTTGCACTATAAAAAAGACAATTCTATGGCCATTTCAGGGCTCTCGATTGGGTCTTGTGTCAGGCTCTCTCTCCCACACAACCCAAATTATGTAATTTGTCAGTTTCCACAGTAATATATTCTATCTTATTCACAAAAAGAACTATACTTTCTTCTATATATGTCTTAAAGAAAGATATATAATTGACATTTCAAATTCAACTCAAAAAGGGATTGTATAAACCACAAACAACAACAAGAAAACTCAAAAGCAAATGACAACTAGAAATAAAATAAATAACAAAAAACTAAGAAAGAAGAGTGGAGGAATGATCAAGATTGAATGGATCCGGAAGTTGTATCAATGTAATGTTTCATGTGTGCTCCATTAGTGGGGTATGATATAATCATGTCATCATCATCCTTCATGAGATATGAATTATTGACGATTAGAGAAATGATTTTATAAGGACCAATCCATAGTTTTTTAAACTTTGTATGCTTTCCTTTATCTACTTGCATGGAGTCCCACAAAAATACTTCTTGGTCTACTTCAAATGTAGCATCTTTAGCCTTATTATCAAAATATTTCTTAACAATACTTTTCCTCCCTTTCAATTCAATTTAAAGCTAGAGTTCTTTGTTCATCTAATGCCAATAAAGCGTGATATTTATTGATCAAAGCATATTCTTGGAATGCTTTAGTTTAAAATGCTAAGTGAAAGGAAGCTAATTGTAGTTTTATGGGCATAATAGCTTCCTGATTGTACACTAAATGAAAGGGAGTTACCCCAGTGCTGAGTTTAGTTGTGGTTTTGTCTGCCCATAAGGCATAGGGCAATAAAGTGTGCCATTGTCTGAAAATTTTCATTTGTGATTTTCTTAAGAATTTTGATCAAATTTTTATTTCTAGATTCAACAAGTCCATTTCCTTATGGGCCATATGATGAAGAGAAGGAATGTTTACAACCAAATTTGTTGCAGAAAAGAGCAAATTTGTTTGAAATGAATGAAGGTCCATTATCTAATACAATGTGGATCGGGGTTCCAAATCTAGGAAGGAGGGTTTCTTCAAAAAAGTTAATAACTTGGTCCTTGGTTGCTCTTTTGAGAGGGACTGCCTCAGACCACCTAGTAAAGTAGTATGTTGCAGTCGAGATAAAAATGTGTCTAGCTAAGGATGATGGATTAATGGGTCCAATGAAATCTAATCCTCATTTGAGAAAAGGACAAGTTGAGATGATCGGTTTCAAAGGGATGAATAAATACTACAATCTTCTTGTTACTCGCTAACATTCATCACAAGATTTTACAAATGTAAAAACATCACGAAAAATATAAGGCCATTAATAACTAGTCAAAAAAATATTGTAAGCAGTAGCTTTTGCAGTTAAATGACCACCAACATGGTCAAACTGATGAGTAGAACCATGTAATGCTTTAATAATTTCATTTGTAGATTTATCATTGACACACCTTAATAATATACCCTTTGGATATTTTTGAAATCTGATATTTCCTATGAATACATATTTAGAATCATCTAGTCTTAATCTTCTCCTCTGTATGTTATCTAAGTTTTTAGGTTATATTTGGTGAATCAAATTAAATAATATTATGATACCAAGGATGTTCATTTTAGTCTAATTTTTCACCTTGAATGTATATAATTCAAAAAAATATTCTTTTTGCAATTTAACCTCTTCATTATTTCGTAAACTTTTATCCAAATGTAAAGCTATATCTCTCCCTTTGATTGTTATGTGTTGTAGTGATAGTTAAGTCATGTCCTTGTATTTTATTTAACCAATGGGCTAATTTTTTAAACAAGAGGTTTTAAGATAATATAAATTTAAGTGTTTGTAAAGGAGTTCCAACTTCTATATGTTTACCAAGAATTAGATGCCTAAATAACTATTAATGAGTATTTCATCACTTCGTCGAAAAAGCTCTGACTCATAAATGACACAAGTTGTTCAAGCCCTTCTTGATTTTTTGTAATAAGATAGCAGAAATGGATTCTTTAGTAGCATTAGTGTATATAATAAAATCTTTGGTAAAGTCTAGGGTGAAAAAAACAAGGGTTGATGAAATATCATCCTTAATTTGTCGAAAGTCATTCTTAGCAGTTGAGTTCCAATGAAAGGTTTTGTCACTCTTTATCATGTGATTTATAGGTTTGACTATTCTTGCAAACTCGGGTATGAGCCTCCTTACAAAGTTAATCGTTCACATGAACGATTGAATATCTTTTTTGGATTTAGGGTGATGAAGGGTTTAAATGGCCTTTACTCTTTTAGGATCTGTCTTAATTCAAGAATTAGAGACTATATGTCCAAGTAACTTTCCAGATTTAACCCTGAAAACAAATTTTGAAGTATTCAAAGATATTTCATATTTTCGATAGCGAATAAATACCCTTCGTAAGAGATCAAATAATTGCTTCATTGATTAGAATATATAGAAAGATCTTCCAAGTATACTTGAATAATGACTCCAATCATATCATCAAATGCAACATTCATGGCCCTTTGGAAAGTGGCCCCAACAATAATATGACCAAATGGAATTCGGTTAAATGCATAAGTTAGGTTACGAGGAGCGTTGCTAGATGGGAGCTCTGCACACATGAGAGGAGTCACACAACCAAAGCGAGAGACTACGCGCAGCACCAGCGCCATTTCCCCAGGAGGGGGCCGCAAACTGGATCCGCCCCTTCCACCTGAGCTAGCTGTGTTCTGGGATCTAGTAGTGGCATGCAATAAACGGCCAACAACCGAAAACCAGCAGAAGTTTGTCAAAAGAATGGATTCCATCCCCACAGTTGCTCTGTCGACTGAAGAACCCTGCAAAGCGACATTGAACCTAGCAGAAAGAGGGCTTATTAGACATTTCACTAGGCTTTGGCCCTCACCTAACGCTGTAGATGCCTGGGTGCAAAGGAACTGTCGATCTCTTATCAAGAAAGGAATCAAAAGTCACTTCGTCGGCAAAGGATTCTCTGTATTTCTATTTGAAGCGACAGAAGGCAGGAACCTCATATTCAGAAATGGCTCGTATTTCATGGGGCCTCAGGGTTTGTATCTGAATCAATGGACTCCAGACTTCAATCTGACACAAGATGTGCCCTCGATTGTCCCTGTCTGGGTGCGCTTGCCCCATTTACCTCTGCATTGCTGGAACCCCAAATCCTTAGAAACCATAGGCAATAAACTTGGCAAATACATCAATCGAGCAGAAAGGAGGGACCAGTACTCCTGTGCGAGAATTTGCGTAGAAGTAGACCTGGAGGAAGGCCTCCCTGAAGCTATAAAACTCATGGTGGCTGATTGGACTCACATTCAAGTTTTAGATTATGAGAAACTCCCATTTAAATGTCGGCATTTCCAGGGCTATCGACACTTTGCCAGGCACTGTAAAAATAAATCATAGGAAGGGGTCGATAATGCGAAAGGAGATCAATGGACTCAGGTCCAGAAACCAGGAACAACTAAGCAGAACAACAGAAACAAAGGGAAAGGAGTGTTCACGGGGAGTGGTGGTCCTCCCAAATTCCAAGCGGAGGGGAGCTTAGTCCCTCCAAGATCAGACATTCCCACAAATCCCTTTGAAATACTCAGCACACCAGAAAAACTCCCAGATCCAATAGAAAAAGTGAATGAACAGTAGGCCATCACCATGAAAGAAAACAAAAGGTAGGAGGAAACAGGCCCTCTCCAAATCAAAACTCGAAAAGGTGTCTATAGTTACCCAACCTATGCAGATATGACAAGGAAGAAGACTCCAGAGATTTTGAGATCCTCGAAAGATGAGACAACTGAGAGGCCCTCGAAAAGAGTGGGGAGGAAATCTCACAGAGAAGCTAGAGAAGAAGAGGCGGAGAGACAAAAAATGCAAGGCAATCAACCCACGATTGAGATGTTTATCGGCAGAAATACTAGAAGCAGGCCTCCCAAGGGAGGTACTGCCCCACCCTCTACTAGTAAATAATGCGATTAGTCTCTTGGAATTGTAGAGGACTGGGGAATCCCTCAAAAGCTGAAGCAGTCAAGAACCTATTGAAATCACAATTTCCTGAGATCCTTATGCTCCAAGAGACTAAAATAGAAGGGGAAGCCCTTCTCGAACTCAGCAAAGTAAAATGGAAAACAAAAGCCAGAAAAACAATAAGTGCAAGGGGTTCATGTGATGGACTTGCCACTCTCTAGGAGGAAGACAAGTTTCTACTTGAGAGCTCCTTTCAGACGCAGCACTGGATTTACACCGAACTCTGACACCTTCCTAGTAAGATTACCTTTGCTCTCTTTAATCTTTACGTACCTGTCCTCTATGCAGAAAAGAAAGTCTACTGGCAAACCCTCACCAATTTCCTTGAAGCTTACTCCCTCAAGAATATAATTCTAGCAGGAGACTTCAATCTAATCCTTAACCCAAAGGAAAAAGAGGAGGAACCGGCAGCAGGGAACACTTCCTTCCCTTCGTGGAAGATCTAATTCAACAATGTGATTTACTGGAATTTAGGCCTAAAATAGGGCTTTACACATGGACAAATAACACAAATGGGGTGGAGCACATTTCAGCCCGATTGGACAGATTCCTACTTCAGAGTAGCTTCCTCTTCGAGAAGAAGATCATTTCCACAAAAATTCTACCATAGTTGACTTCAGATCATAAACCCATTCTTCTTCTGCTAGAAGAAGAGGAAAATTTGGGGCCAATCCCCTTTCATTTCAGCCCTCTCCAGGCAGGCAGAGATGGGTTTATGGAGGCAGTTAAGAAGGCCTAGTCCATCCATGTTCTTGGATCACCCAGCTATGTCTGGGAGAAAAAGCTAAAAGCCACCAAATCAACCTTGAAAGAATGGATAAAAAATCCCACAGACTCCCCTACTAGCCATAGAAAACAAAATATGAAACAATTGTTTGATTTGCAAAGGGGCCTGGAGCTGCAAGACATTACCTACTCAGAAATTCAGATCGAGCAAGAACTCCAAAATATCACTCTCTAATCATTCATAGAGGAAGAAGAATCCTTGAGGCTCAAATCACGCAATCTCTAGCTCGTGTCTGGAGACGAAAATTCAGCCATCTATCACAAGCAAATTCAAACTCGACTTTCTAGAACCCACATTGTTGAAATCACCTTATCAGACGGGGCTGTTCTCAAAGGAACAACTCTAATAAAAGAGGTTGCAACCTCTCATTTCCAGTAGCTGTACAAAGAAGAAGGTGCAGATGATGACGAGGAAGCACAAGACTTTCTCAAGCATGTTCCGAGACTAGTTACCAAGGAGGATAACTCAATACTATTAAAGCCCTTCACTGAAGATGAAATCAACAATGTCATATGGAAGATGGAACCAGACAAAGCTCCAAGACCTGATGGGTTCTCCATCCATTTTCATAGAATCTGTTAGGACATCATCAAGGTTGATTTGTACCGAATGATCAAAGGCTTCCTCTGAAAAGCCAAAGTGGGAGGAAGCACAAACTCAACTTTCCTAGCACTAATCCCAAAAGAAGCGAACCCGGTGGTGTTTGACCGCTTTAGGCCAATTTCACTATGTAATGCATCCTACAAAATACTCACCATGCTACTTGCAAATAAAATAAAGCCGTTGCTAGAAAAACTCATGTCTCCCAACCAAGGTGGGTTTGTCAAAGATAGGCACATCCTGGACAACGTGATACTAGTGTAGGAAATCATCCATTCCAGCCATCAACGCAAAGAGCAAGGTATTCTCATTAAGATGAACATGGCGAACGCCTTTGACCGAGTAAGGCACTCTTTCCTCATCCAAATTCTTTCTGCATTTAGTTTCAATTATGATTTTATAAAATTGATTAAAGCATGTATTGGAGAACCTCGGATAGCCCCTCTAGTAAATGGCAGGCTGACAAACTACTTCAAAGCTTCGAGGGGCATTAGGCAAGGCTACCCTCTGTCCCCCTTCTTATACATTCTGATGGAAGATTTCCTTAGCTGAAATCTTACAGTAGAGAAGCTCAATGGGACAATTCCAGGCATCAGGGTGATAAATGGAACAACACCAATCAATCATGCCTTGTTCGTTGATGACTCTATCCTTATGGGAGGAGCCTCCATTAAAATTGCAAGGACCTTCAATGGAGTAATCCAAAGCTTCTGCAGAGTCTCCGGAGCTATGGTCAATAAGAGGAAAAGCACAGTGTATGGCTAGGCAATAGACCAGCAAACTATTCTCAAGATTGCCCAAGCCCTGGGCTTCACCGGCTATGTCTCTTGGGACAAATTCAAGTACCTAGGCTTGCCTTTAACATTGGAAACCAACAAGGCCCCTCATTGGATGGAAACTATCAGTAAAATCAAGGAAAAAATGATTACATGGGGTGGGCAGTGGCTCACCACAGCCGGGAAGCTCATTTTTTTTAAATCAGTTCTCTCCTCCCTTCCTATCTACCAGGCTTCGTTTCTTTTAGCTCCAAAAATGATCACCAAACAGCTATCTAAGTTGATTCGACATTTCCTATGGCAAGGAGGAAAGGGAACCAAAAAAAAAAATTACCTTGTAAGCTGGGACATAGTGAAAAGGCGAATATCTGAAGGCGGACTACAGGTAAGAGATCCCAGATTGGCCAATCTGGCTTTGGGAGGTAAGATTCTCTAGAAAATCTTCTCAAATCAAAGACATCTTGTAAGTCAAGTTCTAATTAAAAAGTACCTGCACGGACTCTCAGTTAATAATATGGATGAAGGAGCTTCCTACAAAGGAACCACGCTATGGAAGCCTTGCAACCGAGGTTGGGAGTTCTTTAAAGACCATCTCCATAGAACCCCAGGAAATGAAAAAAGAATTTGGCTCTGGGAAGACAAGATCATGGGCCTCCAACCCCTAAATCTTGCCCCTGAAATTCCAGATTTGCGAAACTGGTTCATTCAGAAAGGTATTCACAAGATTGTTGATATATGCTCTTGGGACTCTAGATGGAACTGGAGCAATTGGGCTTTCCATCGCCCCCCTGACTGGATGCTCCCTCAACTTCATCTTTTTCTAGCTAAGCTCTCTGGTCTGGCTTCTGTGCATCTCCACTCGAGGGACAAGTGGGGCTGGGGGAAGACCGGAGCTTACTCAGCACGGCAGGGCTTTGCAGCTCTTCAAGAACAACAACCCCAGATCCACTCTACAAAACTTTGGCAGCATGTTTGGGACCCCTTCGATCTCCCAAAAATCAATTTCTTTTGCTGGATTCTCATGCACAGAAGGGTCCTCACTAGAGATAATTTAATGAAATGTGGAATTATCAGTCCCCATAGATTCCCTCTCTGTTGCACGACTCAGGAAACGATTGAACATCTGTTCATCGACTACCCCTTCACTCAAGAAGTCTGGTTGCAAGCAATGTTGGGGCTAAACACCCAAATTCCAACACAGCTTTCAGTAGTTAGTCTCTTCATCTCATGGAAAGAGCGCTATCCTCACACTCTTAAGAGAAAATCAACATGGGCAAAAATCTGGAATGCAATTCCAAAATACATCCGTTGGGGAATTTGGTTAGCTAGGAATGAAGCCATCTTCAACAACATATTACAATCCACCAATATAGTGATTGCCAAAGCCAAAGCTTTGCTGTTGGAAACTTACAAAAATAGACCCCATAAGTCAGACAATACTCTCCTCCCCGAAGATCTCAGATGGCTAGGTGAGTCCCTGAGGCAGGCCAGTAATAAAAAGAACCCCACCCGGCCTTGCCTCAATCCAGAGTGGCGGCTTCAGATCTCTGAGTCGGACTTTCAAAAATGATGGAAAAAACAAGGAAAAGTATCGATATTCTTCGATGGAGCCTCCAAAGGTAATCCAAGGATATCAGGGGCAGGAGGAGCAATCTACTCCTCAGACGGGCACAAAAAGGACACCTTCAGTTGGGGCCTAGGACAAAGCACTAATAATCAGGCCAAGATTCTAGGACTGCTCAAAGCATGTCAGCTTGCTCAGGGGAACAGAGGATAAAACCTTCAAGTGTTTGGGGATCTGTAAATCTTGATAAAAATCCTAAACACTGGTGATCATCTCAATAGCTTAGCGCTCAACAAGACTCTTGAAAGAATAAGAAATTTGTTGTAGAACTTCACTACCTGTTCATTCTTCCATATCCTTCGAACTCTGAATAAGGAAGCTGACATAATGGCAAATAAGGGATGTCTATTAGCACAAGGTTCTCTGTCAAAGAACGATGAAGCAACGGAAAGGCATCCAATTCCTTAACAGAGAAGACTAGCAGAGCAAATTCAGGGCAGTTACATTCTCCCTATGCAATATCTCTACCTACATGAATGTCCAATGCGTGGCGCAGGCAACATACACCCAAGCCTCATTCGAATGCTACAGACCGATGTTGATCCATGGCCTTGACACACACAGACAAACACTTTCTCATTCAAATTCTGTAGATAGACGTTGATCCACGGCCTTGACAAATACAGACAAACGTTGTTTAAAAGAAGATGATCACAGTCGATGCCAGATATTGATCCATCACTACTCCAACAGTATAATATGAATCTCTCATCGGGCTAGACAGCTAATGCGACTTAAGCATTTAACTCTCAACAGTGAGGTAACAAAACGACCTAGCACTTTTTTCATAAACAGAGGCTATAGTTTGTCGAAGATGTTGGAACCAATTTTGGGCAATGCCAAGGTCGTCCTACCCTAATAGAGAAAAGTGAAAATGATCCACATATGTCTCCCTTGCTTTTATATTCTGCGCTAATCAAGGAACTGTAACTTATCCCATAAGAATCAAATGTATCAGTGAAAGTCCAATGGATAAAGTCAGATTTTGAGGCTTCTAAATTGCCAGAAATCACACAGCTGAATGTAATAGAGTTGTTTGGCTCAGGCCCAACCTTTCTTCCTAATAAAACTCATCCATTCTTATTATAGAAAAAAATGCATAAGTTCCCCACTTGGTGGTGAAGGTAGTCTTGTGCCTAGAATTTTTCTTAAGATAAATCTAATTGTAGCCCAAGAATCATTCTAAGAGTGACATCATATGAGAACCAACTACTTGTTGTAGAAGTAGTTCCATCTTTGGGAGTGGAAAGTTGTCTTTCACATTGGCTTTATTGACGGCACAAAAATATACACATAAGCGAAATTTACCATTATTTTCCTTATTATACATAGATTAGCTACACACTCATAATACTTGATTGGAAAAATGATATAAGAGGAGAGCAAATTATATATTTCAACACTTATAGTTGCCTCCAAGGCAGGGTTTATGGGTCTATGTTTCTATCTTACATGGAAACGTTCTTTCTTTGTAGGAATTGCATGACTCATAATTGTTGGATCAAAACCTTTTAGGTATTTGTAAAACCACACAAATACATAAAAAATTCACAGAAGAGATTTAAAAAAAATTATGTTTCTTCAACGAAACATGTTTTGACAAGTATAATATTTTAAGTTCGTTTTCAACACCTATATTAACTTGAATAGTTTCATCAATTATTTTGTTGAATGCATTATTTGGGATTTCAACCTAAGTTGCATCACTAGGTGAGAAAGTATCTTCTAAAGGAGCTAGACCCTTGGGATATTTGTTATGTTCCAGTTTTATGACCCGATAGGGTTCTTGAACTTCACTAACAAGGAAATCATGAAGAGTATCATCATCTTCAAAGGTTTGTCATGACTCTTCATTATCAAGTAGGTGAAACCTATATAAGGATGTTATAGGACAATCTAGTTTATTAGACATATCAAATCTATCAGGTCTTGCAGCATATGTAGCTATGTCATCTGCAATGGTGTTCATACTTTGGATTATGTGATTAATATTAAAACTATTGAAATTTGCAATGATTTCTAAATCCAAACTAGTACATCATCTCATAATCTTATTGGAAGGCATATAAACCCTTTTAATCAAACTTACAATCAACTCCAAATCTCCAAAAACAGTTAGGTAATTTTAGTAGCCAAGCTTAAGAGAATTATTCAAACCAAGCAGCAAAGCTTCAATTATGATATGTTGTTCGTACATGAAAAATTTAATCTGTTAAAAAATGTGTGCATCTTTCCAAGAGGATTTCCCAAAATGATTCATGCACCATTTCTTGAAATGATGCCCCATTTAAAAACATATTCCTAACTTGATGTGAATTGTGAGAGGAATTAGAATTATTTCCTCTTTCAACTTATTCTTCACAAAATAGATTAGATTCCAAGATCATCTTCGACATATTTTACTAAGGGTTGAGGAAGATTTTCAATATAAGGGACTATTCTTTCCTCTCTATAGACTATGATATTCTTAGGTCCCTAGGGTATGATGTTATGTGTACCATCCATGGAGTAATATCCCCCAGTTAGATATTGTGAATCCATTCTTATGATAATGAATGGTTACTCACTTCCATATCTATAACTTATATGTTGCAGGTGGTTCGTATCTCAGGGTGAGAACACGTAACCAAGGTAATGTCTTTAACTTCCCTTATGGTTGGTTTCTTTTGTTTATTAAAGGCCAACATGTTCCTAGATACTTTATTAGTACAAGACAATCCTAATTCCTCCATTATGGTCTTAAACATGACATTGAGGCCTAATTCCCCATCATTAAGACAGTAGTGGGAAATGTTGTCGAAGATTTTCTCAAACACATAAAAAGGTGGATTCTTGGGTTGCTTATAATTAGTCACAGTTCCTACCACTTCTTTTGTAGAACATTCTAATTCATATTTCATCTTAGTAATGGTTATGAATGGAGGTTTGAAATTTTTGTCTTGTTGATTAAGGTATACTTTCACTTTTTCCATTAATGACACTTATCACTACTATTTATTTGTCATTGTTGATAATTGACATTTCTTGTAGTAGTTATAACAACGTCCAAAAGGTATTATTTGAGCTAGTTGCAGCAAGTCCAAGACTATATTTTGTTCTTTAATATTTTCATTTGACTCGTGTGGTTTATAAAGAAAACAAAGAACAAAGATTAAAACCAACAAAATCCAAAGAAAAAAAGAGATGAGATCAAAGACAAAAATAGTGTAAGAAAAGAAACCCAGTGGTCACTTTACGTTCACTAGTATGGTCGCCAAAGAAATGTTGATGTCCAAAATAGAAATGTTATTCATTCAACATTTTTCAAACATTTGGTGGGGTAGACCAAGAAAGATGAGAATGTAGCCCAAAATTTATATCCTTCTTTATATATATTACAACTTCTAAATAACTACTTATTATATGAATATAGTTAGCATTAGTATGGTTGTCATATTTACATGCACACACTAGCCATAGATATTTATAGAAAATCACAAAGGAAAAAGAATCAAAATGTCTACTTTCACATGTATTCATAAGTATGAAAGATAGAAAATACATAGCATGTTGTTATGGTAAGTAGTTATAACCATGTATGAACCTTTGGATATCACCAGAGTCAAAACTGCTCCCGCGGTGCACTCTCCCCCTGATATCACCCCCCCATCCTTCATTATGTGTGTTCCTCCCATGGCCCCTCCAGAGTCTGATCTGGATCTGGCTTACTCTGTTGTTGTGCCCCCCTTTGATGGATCTTCTCTGGCTTTCTCCAACCTTATCTCCTCCTTCCGCCCTCCTTGCGATCAACCTGTTGTCTCTAAGTTTATAAAGAAACTTAAAGACATCCCTGAAATAGTGTTGCCTCCTTCATTTCCCAGAAAAGTTGATATTTTTCTATCTGAGAAGGGACTGGTCAGACAGTTTACTAGTCTAGTCCCTCTCCTAAAAATGGGTAGAGAGAAACTGGTATCCTTCCACATAAGGAAAAATATCTATTCGTTTCTATGGAAGAGGTTACTTCACTTTTTATTTTGAGTCTCGAGAAGACAGAGACCTCATCTTCAAAAAAGGTCCCTACTTCATGGATTCCATAGGCTTATATTTAAACATATGTACTCTATATTTTGGGCATCTATTAGCAAAATGACCATATTCATGACATACCTTGCATTTGAATGGAAGTTGTTGATAATCCAGTTGTTGAATGTGTGTCCAATTGTCCACCTTGATCTTCAGTGCTTCAGGTATCCCCTACCCGCCCCCTACCCCACCCCTCCTTCCTCGCCCCTCTTCCCCTAATCCCCCGCTTAGCCCCCTCCCTCCTCCCTCTGATAGAATCCTGACTAGAAACCAGTCAAAAGAATCCCTCTTCCTTTCTGATAGTCATAAGAGGCTTGGAAGGAAAAAAAATAAGGAAATAAGGGATGAAGCAGCAATAAAGGAAATGGCAATGGGAACACAGCAACCAATGGAAACATACATAGAGAAAAGTGTTGGAAACAAAGAAAAAACAAATCAGAATGTGAGAGGGAAAGGCCTCTGTGCTCCATCAAATAGTAAATAATGAATATGGTCTCCTGGAATTGTAGAGGCCTCGGGCACCCCTCGAAGGTCAATATGGAAAAATACCTTATTAAATCTGAATCCCCAGACTTCTTCCTAATACAGGAGACCAAATCCTCTGAACAAGAGATGACCCAAATAATCCAAAAAAAATAAAAATGGTGCAGGAACAACTATAAAAGAAATTGGTGCTTCCTGAGGCATATGCACATTGTGGAATCAACATTACAAGAGTTTTCTTTCATCAGAACGAGGGGATCAAAATTATGAAAACTTCACAAGTCACATCCTAAATTAATCACAAAAGATACAAATTATGTTCTAACAGAAGAAGTGGATGAAGATGAAATTCACCAAGTCATTTGGAATCTTCAACCAGACAAATCTCCAGGACTTGATGGTTTCCCATCTCTTTCTATCGCTCCTTCTGGCAGCTCATTAAAAAGGACCTTTTAAAGATGATCCAATGGGTTTTCAAAAAAAAAAAAAATTGGTGGAAATACCAACTCCACTTATCTTGCCCTCATTCCTAAGGAATCCAAGCCCTCCTCTTTTAATCCCTTCAGACCCATATCCCTTTGCAATTCCTCCTATAAAATTATCTCCAAAGTTCTTGCTAATCGGCTAAAACCTCTCCTCCCCAACTTGATTTCTGAAAACCAAGGAGGCTTTGTCCCTAATAAGAAAATCATTGATAATATAATGTTGGTACAAGAAGCCATCCACTCTAGCATGTCTAGAAATGAAAAAGGCTTCATCCTAAAACTAGACATGGCCAATGCCTTCGATCGTGTCAACCACTCTTTCCTTACTGTTGTTCTCCAAAAGTTTGGATTCTCTTCCGACTTTATAGCCCTCATTACAGCTTGCATAAATGGGCCCTGGATTTCCCCTCTAGTAAATGGAAGACCTGGGAACTTTTTCCAAAGCTCAAGAGGTTTAAGACAAGGCTACCCTCTCTCTCCTTTCCTCTATATTATCATGGCAGATTCTCTTAGTAGAAACTTAGAGCACAACAGGCATAATGGCACCATAACAGGCATTTATTTAAGTAGGGGGATCAAGAGCATCAATCATTCACAATTTTTCAATGACACTCTATTCTTAGGTGGTGCCTCGTGTATTGTCGCGAAAAGAATAAAAAAATCTTGGAAAATTTTTTGGAGGTCTTTGGCTGCCTTCTAAACAATCACAAATGTAGCATCTATGGTTGGAATACAACAACAAGAATTCTTCAGTGCATTTCTCAAATTCTTGATGTCCCCTTCAAAGAAAATTGGGATCACTTCAAGCACTTGGGACTTCCAATATCTAAGGATAATTTGAAATTGGAGATTTGGACTTCTTCCATTGAGAAAATGAAGAATAAAATTCAAAATTGGGGCACGCAATTGCTTAATCTAGCTGGGAGAGTTATTTTGATCAAAGTTGTTTTATCATCCCTTCCATTATACCAATTTGCACTCATTCAAGCTCCAATTGGAATACAAAAGAAGATTGAACTCATTATAAGAAAATTCCTATGGCAAGGGGGTAAAACAGAGTAAAAAAAAATCAGTGTAATAAATTGGAAGTAAGTAACAACTTTGTATGAGAATGGTGGCATCTCTATTCGGCTTTCTAGACTGATGAACATCTCTCTCAGAGAAAAAAAATATGGAGATTCATAACAGGAAAGCCCTCCTGGTGGAAACAAGTTTTGGAAGCAAAATACTTGAGCTCATCTCGTCATCACTTCCTTACTTCAAAAATTCCCATCATGCCTTGTTCGCACATTTGGAAGCTCATTAGAAAATCCCTTCCTCTAATAAAGGAAAATACTTCCAGAGTCCCGGGAGGTGGACAAGATATAAATTTGTGGAGAGATAGCATCATGGGATCTTCCCCTCTTTTAGACATTCAAGAAATTCAACCTCTCATGACATGGATGAAAAACAAAGGAATAAATACTCTTGACCAAATCTCATCTTGGAATCATGAAGATAATTTGTGGGATGGATGGCTTCCTCCAGCTTTCCCTCTTGACCTCAGCAATCAATGGAAACTGATAATCTCAAATCTTAAGGGAGCAACGCCTATAAGTCTTGGACAACAAGACAAATTTAGATGAAACCCATCCAATGGGGTCTTCTCAGTTAAATCAGGCTATAAGAAGCTCCAAGCAGACCTTGGTCTCCATGATTGGCCTCTGTGGAAATCTGTTTGGAAAACAGAAAGCCTTCCAAAAATCAAAATTTTTATGTGGATAATGCTCAAAGGAAAGATACTTACAGCAGAAAATCTCAAGAAAAAAGGCATCCATGGGCCCTCAAGATGCCCGTTGTGCTGCAATAATGAAGAAACAATTCAACATCTTTTTCTAAGCTGCAAATTTACTAAAGATTGTTGGCTGGCGCTGATTCATCCAATTGAGGTTAACATCAATTTCAATCTCACCCTCTTGAAATTCTATGTCAATTGGAAAGAAACCTATCCTTACTCTTTTAAGAATAAAAACTTGATAAAAAGGTTTTGGAGGTGTCTCCCTTCATTTATGTGCTAGAAAATATGGCTTGCCCAAAATAAGCAAATCTTTCAAAGCAAAAAGCCGGAAATCAGGAAAATTTTAGCCAAATCATGGGGGCTAGCTTCTGAATTTATTTTTGCTAAAGGAGTAAAGAATATGGACAAGAGCATTCTCCAACATGAAGAGAAGTCATGGATCAATTTTGTTCTGGAAAAACCTCAAGTTATGGGTTATCCTCCTTCACCCACTCTTTGCAAGCCAAAAGATTGGAAAATCTGATTGAAAGAAAAGGAATTTTGATATGGATAAATTCCTTGAAGTGACCATGTGTTTTTTTTATGGAGCTTCAAAATCTAATCCAAGTAAAGCAAGTGCAGGTGGTTATATTTTTTATCATGGAAATGCAAGCTCAATCTCCTTTGAGTGGGGACTTGGAATAGAATCAAATAATAAAGCAGAAGCATACGGGTTTCTTCTGGGATCCGAAATTCTAAACAAAAGAAACTATATGAATCCGATCATTATTAGGGACTCCTCAATATTAATCCAGCAAATGGTTTCAAATACAAAACCAAAAAATTCTGAACTCAGTTAGATTGTCACCAGAATCCATCATCAGCTAAAAAACTTGGGAAATGTTTCTTTTTTCCATATTCTAAGAGAGCATAACAAGGTCGTTAATAAACATGCAAACAATGTGTGCGCTCGACCTCGAGGAGAAGTTAAAATTAACAATGAAATTCACTCCAAAGATATTCCTTAGCTCCTCGTACCCTCTTCCTCACATGCACATTCCTCACATGATCAGAAAAGACCTCAATATCCCATCGTACTCGCATTCCCTGGTCAGCATCATTATCTGGTCATCCTCCTCTCTGGTCACAGCTCCCTCCTCAAGGCAGATTCGTATCATCCCTCGATCTTATCTCTCTGCCATTCTCTCTTCACTATGTTGTGGTAATCATGCCCCCCTTGGACCATCAAACTCCACATTTGACCCCTCCCTTCTATTTATCGCTTCCTATGCCTCACTTTCTCCTTGTTCTGCGCTTTCCTCCCTTCTTCCCCCATCCCTGTGCTACACTTTCTCCTTGTGCCTTCTCATCTGCCCTTCTCCCCTCAATTTTCCCTTCCCTTCCCTTTCTTCTCCTCTTCGTATCCACAGCTCCTCTGCCTCTCTTCTCATGGATCCAACTGAAATCTTTCCAAAGATCCAAACATGCAGCCATTGCAAATCTCTTAAGGTTTCTCTAGACCATATTCGAGCTATGCATATTTAGTTCAGAGACAAGACCAAGACAGAAGTTGCGCTCCTCTACCGTCAATGTAATGAGTACAAGAAGCAGTTTGAGCAACTTAATAATAGGTGTGCACACTTGGAAAATGTTGCCACAGTTCTACAAGATTTGGTTGCAAAAAAACCAGAAGAAGGATCAAACTCTTTGGGATGCAGCAGCAACAATCAGAAGAAAGAAGAAAAATCATTCAACAAGGAATAACATAAAAACCAACAAATGGATCGATTCAGATCTCCTATCAAAACAACACAATATACTTCTTGTTATCAACTATCTATCATAAATATTTTTCCAATATGCTCTGTAAATGTATTTTGCTTCTCAAGCAGTTCGTCAGATCCTACAAGCTAAACGCAGTAGGGAATTTTGGAATCTCTAGTGCAAATGTAAAGGCTGAAATGGAAGGATCAGGGATGAATTTTGTTTCTTCACCTCCCTTAATTTCTTCAGTTGTATGTATGAGGGAGCTGTGCTCTCCCTCCTTTTTTTGAATGATATCAACATAATCATTTTTGTTAAAATATATATATATATATTAAAAAAAATAAAAAAATTAACCATGTTAAATGAATTTTAACAATATTTACTCCTACTTCTATTTAAGATAGAAATTTATCAACAAGAGAGACATTATGTACAAAACAAAAGAGACTTCAATTAAAAATATGAAGAAAATAAATAGTAAAAATAAGACATAGGATGGCAAGATAAGGAAAAGATCCTTCATTGAGAATATTTGAAAATTTGTTGAGATATAATGGACCCGAACTTGTCCACAGGGTCTTGGATAGACGGTGATCAGGTGCTTTGTTAAGGCACTCCTTGATGTGAAGTCATCGGTTCAATTCCCCACCCCGATCGGGGTGATATATTGGACATGATGAAGATGTAGTCCTGTCAAGCTTACAAAAACAAAACAAAAAATGAGCTCGAACTTGAAAAATTATGAGTAATCTATGACAACAATATTCTTTATAAATGAAAACCTTTATAAATCATAAGTCAAATGAAATTATTAAAGAAAAAATATAGCTTTGGCCTTGCTACAACTAGCTCAAATAAGACCTTTTGAACATTTGTATAACTATTGCAAGAAATGACAATTATCAGTAGAGACGAATAGACAACAATGATAAGTGTCATCAATGACTAAAGCGAAAGTATAACAAAACTTTCAAACCCCCATTCATTGCTACTTTTTAAAATAAATCCTATAACAAAAGTTGCATGAGACTCAAAATATCTAAAACAACTCAACAAATTATCTCACAAATGAAGAAAACATGCTCATTCATATCATACTCTATGTGAAGATAGCCCCTTTTTTTCCTTCTCGATGTAAGTATTTGTAATTGAGCTTTAATTGGTATGATTATGCAATCGTTTAATGATTTTACTTTTACTCAAGTTATCAATAAACTTGACTCACAAATAGGTAAGAAGGAAAATAATTAAAATGATGGACTCTTAATAAATAGGTGACATACATGACTCTAGAGAGAGCGACCCACTTCCATAATATTAGCATATCATCATATTTCAAAATACTTTTAATATATATATATATATCATGCACGATAACACCTTGTGCCTCCCACATACTCATGCATTCCATTATGGTCAATCATCAAGTGATTGACTTTTGTTCAAAGATTCCTATATATATATCAAAAATAAGTGCATAAGAATTGTCCATATATGTTTAATCGTCAAAAATAAAAATCATCATAGAAAAAAAAAAACAACAACAACAACAACACACTACAGTTGAAACTTAATAAAAGTCCAAAACTTAATCAGTTGTCCTGTAAGTCAAAAGATGTATGAAAAATAAGTTGAGTTATATGTTGTTTCAAGAAAAATATCATCAATTGTAATAATTACTCAACTCATAGATGATCCTACAAGGTTCGCATTAGACATGACCTCTTTTCCATTCTCTCCTTCTTTAGAAGGTGCAAGTATAGAAACTTGATCTAAATTGGAGTGTTCAGGATCAAAGGTATGATTTTCAGCATTAGGTTTGGTGGCATTTACTTGTAGAGGACCAGTACTAGCTTGGTCAGAAGATTTGAAAGTTAGGTGAACAATTGGATTATCAGTAGAGGTAGCAAAAACATCAATAGGACTAGGATCTACAACTAGAATGACAGTACGCACAACATCTTTAGGGTTAGAATTAGGGCTTAATGATTTTCATGGGGAGGACTGAGCATAACTTTTTGAAAAGTGAGTGTGATTAGACATATGGCATGTAGGGCTTGCAATAATTTGTCCCAAACCTTTGTCTTCCACATGAGAAGGATCGGGTAATGGATTCCAACCATCGTTTAAATCATTATCCCAAGTATTAGTGATATGGTTTTGCACAGGAATATCATGAACATTGGGATGAGGTTGCAAAGGAGGAGGAGAATTTATTTGAAAAGCTAGAGGTTGGTAGGTGATATTAAGGGACCTTAGAAACAAATTCCCAATAGTCGCTAATTGATAAAATTCCTCTGAATCTACATTAAGATGAACTGAAAAATGAATTTTCTTGTTTCTACCACTTTCTCATACACCATGAGGCATATTTCCTCTGCCTCGGCCCATTCTTCTTGTGCAATGAGAACGAAAGCTCATATTTACAAATATGAGATACACAAATCAACAATAATATATAACTAAAACAACAAGTTACCATGCAAGAGCTATAACTATACATGTTAGTTCCTGAATCAACATCAACCATTGATCACATAACCCTAACCAATCATTAACCATCAATAAACACAAATGATAACTGCATTCACTATTTTCATTAAAATTCACCACCTTTTGTGCATGCCATACCATTTCATTTAAGATTCTTGGTGGTGGCTAGGCCACATCACTCACACCATGTTAAAAAATGGTGGGTAAATACAATCATAACATATAATATTGTTCCATTCATAGGTGACTCATCATCTTGGTCATTCCTAATTCACACCAAAATCAACACATCAAATTTCACAACAAAATCAACACATAAAAGCATGTTCACCACGTGTATCGAATGCATGGGCAGGGATTAAGTCTGACCATTAACTCATGCATTAAAAGACTAAAAAACAAACCATGCAATGTATAACCTTTTGAAATTCCACTAGCACCATATCATTCCCGCATAACACTTGATACATATTCTTACCAAATTCCATAGCCAAAGTCCATAATATAACTTTTGAATCATGCATGTTTCACCACATACACATATAACTTTGCATCATTTTTATTCAATGAGTTGCATCCCATTATGGTGAATATATATATATATATATCCCTTTTAATTCATACAACAATCAACTTGTATGAATTTACTCTTCATGTTGTATGTCTTGTACATATATTTGACTTGCATATATCATTCCAACCATGTGTTTTGAGGTAACATGATAAGCATATTTACAGTAGCCATTAGTTCATATTTTCATTTTCATATTTTGAACATAGTATGCATATCATGTAGCATGCACTTTATAAAATAATAAGTAGCCTTATGTGGTGTCTTCCCTCCTTTGGTCATGGGATAGGCCAAAATAATAATAAAATTGGGGTCGTTTTCTAGGCATGACAATGCAACGATGGAGGGTAATTTTGTAGCTTAATATAAAATTGAATATTGATGAAAATTTGTTTTAATAGTAGCAAACTCAATTTCACCATATTTATCCGTGAGGCTTGGGTAGATCACCCTAGAAGAGATACCTTGGAGGGTTTCTTTACTCACTTGATAATGGAATCACATTTGGTTGATATGGAACCTACCAAACCTATCCCTTCTTGGAGGAATGGAAGAAAAGATGAGGACAATTTTTAAGTGAGTCGATAGATTCCTCATCTTTGAATGTCTTATTGATGGTCCCTATCTTATTAAATTGTGGGTTTCCATGGGGGTATCTAATATCATATTCCAATTGTGTTGAAAATAGATAGAAAAGAGTTGAGGCCTCCCTTCCACACTAGAGTTTTATCTCTCCTGGATTCAGGAATAGGATTATAAAAATATGGTCTTTTTGATATGGACCCATTTACGAGACGATTCTGGGATATCCTTGATGCAACCATTTGTGGATAATTTGGATAAAGTAAAAACAAATCCATAAAAGAATGGGTCTCTTCTTATTTTAAGAAAGAAAAAGCACTTATCCTCGAAATTGAGCCCAAAATGGATAAATTGACTCGAACCCGCTTTAATAAAGAGGGGGTCTCCCTAAATCCTCTAATTGCTCAAATACAAGATGTTTTGGGAAATGAGGAAATGAGTGGCATCTCAAAAGCAGGGATGTATTGATAAAGGAAGGATATAACAATACTAAATTCTTCCACATACACACGAACTTTCTAAAAAATCTTAACTCCATTTGGGAAGTCACCGATCAAAATGGATTGCTTGTTAAATATTTGAAGACAAGGTAGAATTCGAGAAGGATTAATTTGGAAATGTATTTAAGGAGCCTTCGAGTTGCCCAATTGAGGAAATCATAAATATAATTTTCCTCTTACCAAGGGTTTTTAAAGAAGAAATGAAAATGACCCCCTTATTAGTTGATGTAACAAAAGAAGAAATTATCACCACCCTCTCTTCCCTTCAAAAAGGAAAAATCCCAAGTTTAGATGGTCTCGTTGTCTATTTCTACCTGGGCTTCTACGAGCTCCTAAAGTATCATCTTCTTAAAGTGGTTCAAGAGTCAAAATAATCTGTCAAAGTCCTTGATTCATTCAATGCTACTCATTTGGCTCTCATACTAAAAATGAAGGAATCCTTCTCCTTTTAGGACTACAAGTTAATGTCATGTAGCAATTTCATCTAAAAAATCATTCCAAATATAATTGCTAATAGGCTCGGGCCCCTCCTCAACAATATCATTTCTAAGTAACAATTTAGTTTTATGTTTAAAAGACAAATTCATGATGATGTTTCTTTAGCCTAGGAGGCCCTCTACTCTATCAAGAAAAAGAATATTCCTTATATTATTCTTAAATCAAACCTCTCAAAATACTTCCACAAATCTAGCTAGGTCTACCTCAAACTTGTCTTGATTCAAATGGGCATGCATGTTCCCATTATCAACTAGATCATGGGCTACAAATATTGTATAACATGATTCGTACAATATCATGTTATACAATATATATCTCATTGAAAAATGCCTAGACTGAATACACATATTTCATGGGTGAATACCCCCCCCAACCCCGTGGACCACCTAGATGCACAAATGAATAGATAGTTAGATTTGTATTCGTTCTCACCTGAATACCCCATCTACCCTCCTACTAGTCTTCCTTTTTCATGACCCTCATTAATGGATCCCCCTCCAATTTCTTTCTCTCTTCAAGAAGGTTAAGACATGGACACAACCTATCACTCTTTTTGTTTCTTCTAATAGTTAAGGGGCTTAACAAGCTAATTTTAAATTCTAGGATAAGTGGCATGTTAAAAGCAATAAAATTCACCTCCTCTAAAATTTTTCTCATTTGTTATTCATTGATTATGTCCTCCTCTTTGGTACAACCTCTCCTCGAAAATTTAAGTCCTTAAAAACATTATGGACCTTTAGTATCTTTCTATAGTTATGGATATTAATGTGTTCAGGTCTAACACTTGTTTTCAACTTCCCTCGGGAAAATATGCAGCCACAATTGGACAATATGTTTCCCTTCTTGCATAAAAACATTGACGAAGAAGTTAAAACATCTCAATTTTCTATTTTAACCTAATGCCTACACTTATGTGGACTATATATGGTTATTCAAAAAGATTGAAGCCATAATTTCATTATGGATTTATAGATATCTATCATGTGGAGGGTGATTGATTCTCTTGCAATTGTCTTGGGAAGCATCCTAATTTACTAGGCTTCCATAGCTAAATTCCCCAAAGGAATCCTTATGAAAACAAGAAAGATTAGCCTCCATTTTCTCTCAACTAGAAATGGGAATTCAGATGACATTCTGCTAGTAAAGTTCTCTAGTATTACTCATTCTAAGAGCTTGGGGGATTAAAAAACATTAACCTTTTCAGTGAGGCTCTAGCTATGAAAAAACTTTGTAGGCTCATTCATAATAGATCGCTCTGAGAAGGATGAATTCCTTGAAATATTTTGCAGACCTTTCAGTGGAAGAATGGTTTCATTTATCTCGTAAATCAACCAAAACGAGCTCAGTTGTTTGGAAATTATTTGTGGAAGCTTTCCCTCTCATTGGCAACTAGAAAAATGTGGATAATCAAAAAAGTGAAAAAAGTTAGAATAGGAGAGGACCCATGGGTAGGAGCTAATTAGGATTTCAATCCCTTAGAGGATTTTCTTGCAAAATTGCATGATCAAAACATTTATATCCTATGGGATACCAAAGCTCCTAATCATGTTAGGCATTGATGATTTGGATGGAAGTCTCATTTGGATCTTGGTTTAGAAGGTAGACTCATGGTAGAGAGGAAACACTTTGTTGGTAAACTTTGCTACAATTCCATTAATTTAATCAAATAATAGGATGATACCATGTGTTGATCTAAAATCCTCACTCTGGAGAATCCATTGCAAAAGTTGGTTATAAAGTGAAGCTCGACATTGTCTTTCATAGTGAGAAACCTTGTTGGTGGTATTGTGTGTGGAAATTGCATGCAATGCTAAAAACAAATATTTTGATGATGTTGCCATCTATGGAATTTGATATTCCTTTAGGTTTCTTTCATGGCATAAGCTAAGTGCATCTTCCTCTATACAATATAGGTGTGGTTCTCTATTTAAATGCCTCCCACTATTTTCATATGATGTGCTATTGGTCATGAATCCAACTTCAAAGATGAGCTTTCCACCTTGTGGACTTTGTTGCACTTTGCCAATTCTCATAAGGTTATTAAATTGCAGGTTTGGGGTGTCTCCAAGGTGGTTACAGATTATGATCATAACAAATTCAAAGTGTAGCGTGTTTGTCTTCAGTCTCTATTGAAGTAGATCTACGACTCTATTCTTGAATTTCAATGCACATTATTTTCCCATATCTACAGGGATATAAACTCCAAGGTTGATGAACTTTCCAAAGAAGCCTTGAATTCCCTTAATGGACCATTCATATGTCATGAATACTTCAATGGCCATGTTCTCGAGGACATGTCTCTCCATTTCTAGTTTATATTTTGTCCTTCAGTTTTTAATGCCTCTTATGAATTTGTATTTGTGATGGTATGAATTTATATTTTTGCAAGTATGTAGATGAAGAATCTATTTTTTGTAGTAAATCTACCTCTAAGTCAAAAGATTTTATATATTACTTTGTTTGTATGTTTCTTAAAACAAGCTTCCTATCTTTCTTAACTCTAGACTAAGCTCTTTTGTCTAGTTCTCTTTGGCATAAATATGTATATTATACAATTGGAGTATACCTAGGGGGGATAATATGGGGTACAAAGGGAGGTACCCAAGGGAATAATGTAATAATGGGATGGGCCATAGTAATAAATAAGGTGGTTAACCCATATCATGTAAGGGACCACAAGTAGTTAGCAATAATGTAATAAGCTTGTGGTATTAGATAGATGGTATTGAGGGAACCAGGGTAATGACCCATGGTATTGTATGTATGAGGCATATATAGAGGCTAGAGACTCCCCATTGAGAGATGTCAAGGATTATTGTATGAACAGGCATATGGCTTGTGGATTGTTCTCCTTCCTTCCTGTAAAAAAAAAATCTTTGCTAGGTTTTGTGCTTGTCTGTCTATTCACGGTCAAAGAGATCACAAATGGATTTTGCAACATTTTCCAAGTAATTGTCCTTGGATAACATTTAGAATGTCCCTGCCACCATTTCCATCTTTCTTGGTCCAAGTAAAGGTCTCCCACACGTAGTTTAGTTTCATCATCTATGATGTGATTCAGAGTGAAATATGTTCAATTTGTGCTACCCATATGCCGGATTAGAGCCATCAAATTTTTACATCTTCATCAAATTCTGATCTAGGCACTGGAATTTCATATTCGCACTGCAGTTGTCCCGCCGTCACAAAAATTTATGAAAAAAGAGTTGATTTTAAATCAACGATATCTGCCTCATTCGTACTCTGATTCGATCAATTTTTTGTTTTGAAATTGGGTATTTTTTCACAAAGAACTCAGATCTACAATTAGATTCTGCAAATATTGCCCCAAAACATACATATCAGATCAGATCTATAACAAGTGGTATCAGAGCACTTTCTTGGGCAAAGTGGAGAATTTTTATTTTTATTTTTCAGGAACTTTTTGGGGCGGCGAGTTTGCAGATCAAATTTGTACATTCTAGTGCAAAATTTGCAGAATCTCATTACAGATCTGGGTTCTTTGCAAAAAAATACCCAATTTGAAGAAAAAAAATCGGCCGAATCGGAGTCCGGATGAGGGAGATATCGCTGATTTAAAAATCAGTTGTGTTGCAGACATTTTTCGGGGCGGCGAGTTTGCATATCAGATCTGTACATTCTGGTGCAAAATTTTCATAATCTAATTACAAATCTGGGTTCTTTGCAAAAAAATACCCAATTTCAAAGAAAAAAATCAATTGAATCAGAGTTCGCATGAGGGAGATATTGTTGATTTAAAATTAGATATTTTTCATAAATTTTTGTGATGGCGGGACAGTTGCAACACGAATTTGAAATTCCAGTACCTAGATCAGGATTTCTATCACATGGGAAGATGCAAAATGGTTGTTCCATTTCCGAAAATAGGTCATAATAGGGATTCTGAGCAATATTGACTAAATTGTGACAATTTCAAATTTTCACCAAGTAAGTGAATTTTTTTTCTTAAACCCTCTTCATGGCGGTTCTATATTTTAGAGGAAAAGATAATGGTCATACTATTGAAGAATACATAAAAGAAAAAAAAGTCGTTATGGGAAAAACATTGGAGATTTTTGGTAGTGGCTAATTTTACAGATGAGGTGGCCACATGGTGGGAATTACTTAACAAAAAGAAGTGTTCCAAACTGCCTGATGAAGAATTTGAAAAATTCCTTTTAGACAGATGGTCTCATGCTAAGAAACAAGATAATGAGAAACATGTGGGGTTATTTTCTAGTGGTATCTGTTTATTACAGGTTCATGGATATATTCACAAGAAGAAGATCATTGTGTCTATAAATCCTAGTTGCAAGCAAAATCTTATAAATGTCAATTTGGCAAAAAAATTGCAAGTTCCACCAAAACAAATGAAGCACACACATGTTAATAATGAGGAGGTGCAAGTTTATAAAGATTTGAAGATTTCTATGGACAAGTATGTATTGCATTCTGATTTTTATGCTTCAGATATGGCTAATGTGGATGTTGTTTTGGGATACCCTTGGATGGAATCGGTGGGTACTATCAATATTAATGTGCAGAAGAAATTCCTGAAGCTCTGGTATAAAAAGAAGAAAATTACATTACAGGATATTTCAATCAATAAACAGGTAGAGTCCAAGGAGGCTGAAGCAGAAGATGTTCCAGGGACTAACACATCAAATGATGAGCCCTTAATGGTCAACAACTAAACACAAACATCAAACTAGGTACCAGAAAGACAGGGAGAATCCAAGTAGGCTGAAACAGAAAATATTACAGGTACTGATACATCAAATGAGGACTCAGTGGTTGAAGTAATATTGGAATATAAGAAACAACAGCAAGCACCACAACATGTACCAGCTACCAATCAGGCTCCATTAGGTGGTGAATTAAAGAAAAAGACATCGTTGGTTAAAACTTCAGCATATCACCACCCACATCACCCCGCAAGAAAACAACCAACAAGATGGAAACAAATTAGCCACAAGGACAACAACCCCTGCATGACAGATAGAGAGGGGCGACGATCCACCTACTACACATCAACACAGAAGAGCCGCCAGAGTCAACTTCCATCTCAAGCGAGCAAGGCACCAGCTAGATCGAGGGTTCACCTTTCTCTGGGATGGCTAGATGCACATGCATGGTACCAGTGGACTACTCTTTTGAGTAGATCTTATTATTTATGTTCTTCTTATGTTTCGGGGACGAAACATGTTTAAGGGGGGTGGAATGTAGTATACCTAAGGGGGATAATATGGGGTACAAAGGGAGGTACCCAAGGGAATAATGTAATAATGGGATGGGCCATAGTAATAAATAAGGTGGTTAACCCGTATCATGTAAGGGACCACAAGTAGTTAACAATAATGTAATAAGCCCATGGTATTAGATAGATGGTATTGAGGGAACCATGGTAATGACCCATGGTATTGTATGTATGCGGCCTATATAGAGGCTAGAGACTCCCCATTGAGAGATGTCAATGATTATTATATGAACAGACATATGGCTTGTGGAGTGTTCTTCTTCCTTAAGGAGTGAATGTATGGTGTTGCCTTACCTTAAGGGTTTGATTAATAAAGTGAAGCATTTCTATCTATATTCATATCTTGTTATTTTTTGGGTTTATTTCTATTATCATATATTTTCAGATCAGATCCATAACAACTTCAATGGCCATGTACTCGAGGACATGTCTCTCCATTTATAGTTTATATTTTGTCCTTCAGTTTTTAATGCCTCTTATGAATTTTTGTGATTTTATGAATTTATATTTTTGCTAGTATGTAGATGAAGAATCTATTTTATTTATTAAATCTACCTCTATGTCAAAAGATTGTATATATTACTTTGTTTGTATGTTTCTTAAAGCAAGCTTCCTATCTTTCTTAACTCTAGACTGAGCTCTTTCGTCTAGTCGTCTTTGGCATAAATATGTATATTATACAATTGGAGTATAAAGTTTTTTTCTTCTTAAATAAATACTTTTTTTTACTAAAACTCAAAGAACTTTCCTTGTTCTCTTATTTGGCATGAGCTACCATTGCTCCTTGAACTTCTATCGACCATCTTCTATAAAAAAATAAAAAACAAAAGAATCATCACTTATAGAAATTATGAGATACTTTTTAAAAATAAGATTTCAAGGCATATAATATAACAATATGCACTAGGTCCAGACGTGAAGTTCTTTGATATTATTTGTAGTTGTTGTTGGTCATGAGTTTGAATCTCTTCGATTCCCTTGGGTGAGACCCCATAATCAGGGCAATAGGTTACCTAGTTTACCATCCATGAAATGTGCGAAAGTACGTTGGGGTTTCCCATGCTTTCCTTCCAAGTAATATATATGTGTGTGTGTGTGTGTGTGTATTTATTTATTTATTTATCTATTTATTTATTCCTCTTTTCCTGGGAATATTTATAGTGGGGAACTGTCCCTTGATTCTTGGCTTGTTATGATTTAAAGATATTTTTGCTACTAGACAACACTTGCAACTAGTTTGTTGAGACAAACTCTATAAGATATAGTGATGACTTTGTCTCCAAAACCATATCATAATCATCTCTGTGTTAGTAATTAAAAAGGTAGTCATCTCACTTGATGCGGGAAGGAAAAGAGGCACCTTCCAACTGCACCCTTGAGCCTGCTAGCCTGCGGTTATAGCCAAAAATTTCCTTTGACGAGCCTGCGGTCGAAAACCAAAACTTTAGAACACATGCGATCTTTAGACCCTGTATTTTCATACCTAAGAGAACCTCTTTCCTCAAACTAGCTTAAGACCTGTGCAAACCAACTTCAATGAAGAAGAGAAGAATGATGATGCTTAGCGATTTCCAAATGAGCTTGAGGTCACTTGTATTTATAGGATTCTAAGGGTAACCAATTTCCTATTAGGGCCAACCTGTCCAAATGTGCATATGGGAGCTTTTCTTCATAAGTACACTTTCCCTTGTCCAAATTGAGCGCCTCAATAGTTAAAATTGGTCCTCTCAAAAAGAGGAATCTAGTCCCATGGTTAAAATTTGTCACTCAACTGCCAAATTAACAAGATTTGTGTGTGGTGATCGAGCAAAAAGTTATATGTGGGTCTAGTTTGAAAATTGGATGAAATGTGGCCTACATGATTTGAATTTGTTACAGGTGAATCCAGTGTGAAAGATTATGAAATGAGGTCCACAAAGGGTCTGAGGGTTGAAGCCTTCAGTGAGGGAGTGGTAGATTCCTTTCGGTGTTAGTCGTAGAACTTGCTCAAGGAGTAGTAGATTCCTTCCAATAGTAGTTGGAGAAACAATAGGAGGTGGTAGCTTCCAACGGGTAGGAACCTGCGCACTGGTAGAATTTTGCACTAGTGCAAGCTGTAAAAGAAAATTTTATTTATAATAATAATAATAAGACAGAGACAACATCAACAGTGGTTTTCTCAGTTGGGTTTTCCACCTAATATCTGATGTTCCTATGTGATGATGTGTATGTTGAACTTGTTGTTGTTTTTCACTACTATGGTTATCATGCCTTTATGATTATATGTTTCTTATGGTTTACTGCTTATGCTCTAATCTAATGTCATAATGTACTACTAGTTAAATGATGATCCAATTAACATTGCAAAGAAAAGTATAAACTGGGTAAAACTTGAATCAACATGAAATATTGATTTATCCCCCTCTCAGTATTTCTAACATATTCTCCAAAAGGGCCATTGGGTGAAAGGCTCCTTCTCTTTAAAAGAAGCTTACAAAATTAGAAGGACGACCAACCATCCACAAGTGGAAGAAGTTATGAAATCTTAAACTCTGGCCTAAAGTGATAATCTTTATTTGGTTTCTCATGCAATTTTTTTTTTTAACTTGAGACAATCTTCAAAAAAGAGGATTTCAAGGCCCAACTAAATGTTATTTATGTGGTGACAAGGAAAAAAATGTAGAGCTTCTCCTAACTAATTGTAACTTTATTGAGACATCGGATAAAATAACTATAATTTTTAGATAATCGGATCTTAATAATCGCAATATAATTACTACTCTAGATTGATGGAGGTTGGGACCTTTTCAAAGTTCCATAGTCAATAGGGTTTGGTAGTTTTTCCCTGGGTTTATAGTATGGGAGGTATGGGAGGATATAGATAGAATAATTTTTAAAGACCAAGCAAAGAAGATGGACAAAATTTGTAACTCCATTTTGGTCAAGCCAAGACTAGGAGTGCAACTCCAAAGAATCACAAATTTTGGCAATGATGAGAAGCAATAAATCTATTTCCTCCCTAATATCCCACCCCTGACCAAAGTATTCTAGTTTTGATTAATGGAAACCACTGCTAGAGGGCTGTGTGAAGCTAAATTTTGATGGAGCCTCTAAAGGCAATTGTTATGAATATAATACATAAAAATAATATAAATAATTAATAATCATAACAATAATTAAATAAATAATAATTAGTTACTGAAAAGACATGTCTTAAGGATATGTTTGTTCATGAAATGGAACTTGCCTAGGTATATAAGGAGGCTCTCTTTTGTAATCAATATCTCATATCTCTTGTGCATTCCAACATTTCTATATAAATATTGCTCGTTCTATAATGGATACTTACATATTCCAAGTGTTATAGAGTATTTAACTTATGAGTATGAACTTTGTTCATACAATGGCATCAAAGATTTGTTGGTTACATTTGTGTCAGAGCCATATTCTTTAACCCCAGTCATTGGCCAAACTTTTACTGCATACTCGAAAATTTTAGAGTTTCTCCAGTGCCAATATTCTAACGAAGCAACAAAAAAAATATTTGGCCTTTGGCCAATTAAAAATAAATAAATAATAAAAATTGGTATTTCTCCAATTCAAAGTTTACGGGAAAAAAAAGAGAGAATATATAAAATATAAAAGAAAAAAAATATATATATATAAATTATTAAAAAAATCAAAATATATATAAAAAAATAAAAAATAAAAAATAAAAATAAAATATATATATATATATACACTGTGGTGGTCAGCGACTGTATGCAACCGCAGCCACCCAACCCTTGAAAAACCCCCATTGTCACTATTTGCTCTTATCACGTCGCGGCTGGGTTTCTTCCCCAGTAGATTATAGTTAAGTTTGTATGTGTTATTGCAATTGAATATACACAACAAAACAAAATTCTTCTTCCCCAGTAGATTATAGTTAAGTCTGTATGTGTTATTGCAATTGAATATACACAACAAAACAAAATTCTCTACATTTTTCAAACAATGAAACTACATTCGCTTGAGTTGGGAAAATTTTGAAATTTTTTCTCTAACTATTGCACTACAAATTTTAAAATTGAACATTTAATTTTCACTATGGCTATAGCCGATTTCTCCCCTACTTCTATACCTTCGGCCATTTCTAAAAGTCAACTCGGAATCTTTGTAGTTACAATTCAATCAAAATCCATACTATCACATCGGTAAGGTTATTAATCAAAACGTCGTGATTATTCATTAAGTCATAGGTTGAACTAATTAATTGGGCCAATGTAATGATCCATACCTTACTAATCAAAATGTTACAATTATTCATTAAGCCATAAGATGAATTAATTAAGTGGGGTAGTGTAATAATTGCTGAAGGATTCCATACTTGGGGTTCATAACCCTATTCGTTAGCTATACATACTCTAATCCATATCTCAACGTTTAATTTTGATGTTCACATCATATAGTAAATTAAAAAGCCGCACATTCTCAAAAAAAATCTCCAACTTGGATACAGTTAGGTCTATTCATCACACATTTTAATTTTTGAAGAAGTTGAGGCAAGGATACCAAGGGTTGAAGTCTGACACATAAGTGGATAACAAAAATTATTTATATAGTAATCAAGTTTGGTATTAAGTAGAGACACCAATTAGTTTCCTAGGTTTGTTCTTATAAAATATCAACATTCTTTTATAAAGTTTACAAAAAAATAAATTATAAAAGAAGTTTGAAGTTTTATTTTTTTTTAAAGTTACTTTTAAACCCTAAGCTCATCTCAACAAACACAAAATAGAGTCAATCATTGAAAATAAAATAATGGAGTTTATAACAGTAGAGAAAGAAAGATTCTCTTGTAAAGGTGACATGATCTCATGTTATGGATTATGTACATTAAAGGGGAATATTCAAGAAAAATATATTAATATCATTATCAATGAGAACCGTGAGGAAAATTACATTAATGTCAATTTAGCAAATCAAATATTAGTACCAGGATCAGGTATAAATGAGAATAAAGAGGTCTCTTATTTTGAAGAAGAATAGAATATTAAAAAATTGCAAATAATAATTGATTAATATGAATATGTATCTCAATTTAGTGTAGCAACTATGTTTAATGAAGGGATTGACATAGTTTTTGGGTTACCATAGTTTAAAAAATTGGGTACATTCATGTTAAACATGCAGATTTTTTTGTTGTTGTTGTTTCCTTATATGAAGAAGATGATCACATTTCAGGACATGATAATGAAGTCAGACTTGGTAATGTTGTCATCAGAAAACTTTAAGGATATTTTGGAACTAATGCTTCAAGAGAATCAAAAAACAAAGAAGCAGAAAGAGCTTGAAGAAGTCATATGCAATAAAAACGAAGAAAATTCTCATTTGAAAGATCATAGTAGAAAATTGCTTGCACAAGTCAGAAAGTGTAAAGATACAAAGCACAAATCATAACAAGAAAGGAAAGCTTCGAAAAGAAACTCAATGAGAGTCTATCATAGAAAGAAAAAAAGAAAATTTGCACTTAAAAAATCTTAATAAAAAATAATAGAACAAATCAGAAATTTAAAAGATGAAAACATTGAATGCTAAAACACTGAAAATAAGGTTGACAAATTGGAAATTGAAGAACTCTTATGTCTCAAAAATCATAATCGAAGTCTACTCACTCAAATTAAGAAATTTAAGATGATAAAAAATCATTAGAAAATAAATTAGAATAACTTATTATGAAAAAAGTATTGAAATATTCAAACGTAACAGCGCAAGTTGAAGAAAAATAAATGAGTATTGATCCAGTCAATATCACAACACAAAAAGAAATATCAGTTGAAGTGAAAACATATTTAGATGTTGCAGTTTAAAAGATGAAAATTCCAAGTGAATATTATGTAACCAACTCAAGAACATCAGTACCTGAAGTAAATTAGGAAATTTCCACACACACAATAAGGGAAAATCAAATCACAAGAACTCCTTATCGACATCTAAATCACAAGGGAAAACATTTCAATCTGTATGCTTGTTTGTATCACTTAGAATAGAAGCAACAAAATTATGTTCCGAAGAATATTGATGTCTCCAAAATCCATTCTCACAATAATAATTTATACCACCTATCAAATATTTGCAAAGTTCCATAAAAGATAGATTAAGGATGGCTACTTCTTAGTTTGACAATTTTGTTTATTACTCAAAGGATCATATCATCTTGTATCATCAAAGATGACAACTCAAAGAACTCTAAAAGATACAAATAAATTACAAGACAAAGAAATAGATGGCATGCCTTGTCAGCAATAAGCTTTGAGGACAAAGCTTTTCTAAAGAGGAAGGCAATGTTATGAATATAATATATAAAAATAATATAAATAATAATAATAATAGTAATTAATTAAGTAATAATTAGTTACTGAAGATACATGTCTTAAGGACATGACCGTTCATGAAGGGGAACCTACTTAAGTATATAAGTGAGCCCTCATTTGTAACCAATATCATATCATATCTCTTGTACATTCAAACATTTCTATATAAATATTACTTGTCCCACAATGGATACTTACATATTCCAAGTCTTCTAGAGTATTTAACTAGTGAGTATAAACTTTGTCCATTACAATAATCTTGGCTCATCTACCTTTGGAGGGGTTTTCAAAGATGAGAAAGGACATATAGTTCATTTTTTTGCGGGGAACCCAAGGAAGGACACTAATAATGTAGTGGAACTCTCAGCTCTTGAATATGGTTTGATAATAGCCAATCGTTGAAATTTTCAAAAATCAGTAATTGAAGGAGACTCTAAAATTATTATATCGGTGTTAAATAAACTTCAAAATGGATCTTGTCTAGCAAAAATTTCAAACAACTAAAGATTAACAACATGAATAAATAGAATCAGAAATATCTTAGCTTTAATCTCATTCATATTCATATCACATATATTAAGGAAAGGAAATATGCTCACTGATAGACTAGCCAATGAAGAACTAAATTATAAAAATGAGGTGTTGGATCAGGAATGGTCAGAACTTGAAGCAAGAACTGTCAAAAATGTAAGTGAAGAAATTGCAAGAAAACATGAGACTCCCAACAAAGGGTGCTTAAACGATGGGGTAGATTCCACTAATTCAAATGAGGGTGGAACATATAATGACAAGGGGCAGGGCTTCCACCAAATGGCATACTTCATGGATGGTAGTACAATTGCAATTAGGACATCATATGCTCTTAGCATGGGAGAGGATAGAGGTAAGGTTACCAAATGTGTGGGAATCTGGGGAAGGACAACCCACTCTGTACTCAGGCTCAAGGTGTCGATGAACAATAATCATGTATGAATTAGGGTGGAGTATGATGATACTTGTTAGAAATCAGAGGGGGTGAATCAATAATTTACAATTTTTATTTCTTAATTATGCATTCAGTTGTAAACCATTTAGCAACACATGAGAATACAACATTCACATAACATTTAAACGCAATCCTTTTAACGTGGAAACACTTATGGGAGAAAGACCACAAAATCTTGATTTGTATTATGATGTGAATCAAAAGCACCAACTCTTATTACATCAAGTATTTGTGAATACCTACTCACAGGAGGCCGCAACACCCTCAAAGCAGCAAGCACCAACTTTCCTAAAGGCATCAACATCTAATAAGTGTAGGCACCCACCTGCTACATCCAAGAGTTATATCTTTCATGGGATTTCAAACTCAAAACTTTGGCCAACCACTGCAACTTGGAAATGTATGATATGACACTTTGTCTCTATGTTGCTCCATTTGCTTTACCCAACTCTCTTAGTCTCAGCGAGCATCAAGTTTATTGATCTCACGCTATTGTGCTTTCCCTTTAACTCACACTCTTCAACAACATCACATTGCACTACAAAATCTCAACACACTCTATTCCACTAATACATAAACTCGACCTCCACAACACTTCTCCACAGTCGCACTTGTTGTTATTTTCCAAACACACACACACAACATGCACCCCCACATAATCTCAACATTCACAATTCATTATACAACCACACAAAGAGGAAACTCAATAGGTCTTTATGCAGCATGAGGAGGAGAAGCATTGAATTTCCCATGGCTCGAGGTGAAAATTGCAACAAGCTAACAAAGCACCAAAATTTCTCATACACAACTCATTTTGTTGAGGACTAAGTTGTTGTCCATTCATAGGACTTTAAAAAGTATTCATTATCAGCCTTCACCTCTCAAGGAATGTCTCCATTAACTCCTTTATGGCACAAATGGTACTTAGGTATGGATCACTCTGTTTCGGACCAGAATTCCATCTTCACTTGCATACCTCAAAGATTTCTACATTAATTTCTTCATTATTAAACGCAATCTTCCATTTACTCCCTACAACCTTTTTAATGATGGGAACACTGCCTACCATGAAGCGTCCATAAATGAGGCCACAAGAAACACTGCTTCATTTAAAGCCTTATACTAGTATGCATTACACCTTTTATTTATTCTACTCATTGACTGCAATTCAAAAAGCATACACAAACTTGTAACTGATTCAAGTCCTTAAGCCCTTTAGCCCTCCTGTGTATGTGAACAGGTGCACAAATTGGAGGAAAGTAGATGGAGGCACTTAGCTTTACCCTTGGACAAAGCTCAGGCTCTTAAGGCTTAGTGTCATATGTCTCAGAGGCTACACATGTCAAACTGTCACGTCATGTGCTAACATCATCAAACCATGTCATCTTCCACTAATGCACCATGTCATCTCTATTAGCCAACAGGGTCATGCCACATGTCTCTATGCCATGTCATTAATACAGAAGAAAGGGGGTACCAAGGCTTGTTTGGGGATCCGGGGAATTTACCTTATATGCCTTTAGTATCTTCCCGAACTAGCATTGGCCCGAATGGGCCAACTGAATGGTTCCCATGCCTGTTTGGGCGTTTGGGACTCAAATGGCCTGAACTAGACTGAATGGCCCGAAATGGCTCTCTACCTTAACTAACTGCTAGAATTTAAAAGTCATTTTCTCATGAATCCTTAGGAGATTTTCTAAGTGCCATATACCATTGGAAAGGTTTGTGTATGACCTATCCATCTGAGCAATTTACAGGAGTATTTGAATTGATCCATTGCACCAAAAATCCCTTCAAATATAGGTCATTAGCCACTACAATTCTGCAAACATCAAACACACATCAATGATTGTTTGACATAAATGACTCCTCATGTGCCTCTCCAACAAGCTCCCCCTGAGCTTAATACTTATTTATGTCAATGACTCCTTTGAAATTAATAACAACACTCTTTGACATTGATGACAACACTTTTTCCAACAATATCCCCCTTTGGAATTGATGGTAACATTTCCAAACATTTTTGAGACAACGATGTCCACAACATATAGCAACGCTCCTCCTGAAACCTATCAAGCTATTCACCCCTTGATAACACTCCACTTACAATGTTTGGGGTATTTTCCTTTCAACATTTTCTACTCCCCCTTCGACATTAAAGGTAAATGGGTACGCATGATGCCATCTCCCCCTTAAGACGATCAAGACTATATTAATCTATTCGGAACACGTGGTGTAATTAGGATCCTAATTGGGGTTCCACTATTGTGGGCCAATTTTTACATAATCTGAAACAAATCAAACAAGCATCCATCACTTGTTCGGTTAAAACAAGGATAGAGGAACAGAGGGAACTCATGTTGATTGAATAACAGCTACATAATATTTCAAGCACCTACTCTGAAGGTCATGAATCTTCGACCTCTAAGGAAAACTTGCTTCACCTTGAGACACTAAAAGCATCCATTCTGGTTGAACAAGAAGCTACTTGGAGACTGAAGAGCAGAGCCATTTGGCTAGAAGCGAGTGATGATAACACAAAGTTTTTCCACATTACTACAAAGGTCGTAAGAACAACAACACCATTTGGGGCCTACAAGATCAGGATGGACAACTACATACCTCTTTTGTAACTCTTGCGAGTAGGGGTAGGGATCATTTCCAACACCTCTTCAAGGAGCCTTCAGGAATCCCTATTGCTGAGGTGGTACGCACTACTCTACTTTTCCCCCATTTACCCTCTATGATGACAATGAGAAGATGATGGCACCAATCATGAAGGATGAACTTCTATCGGTCCTCAAGAAGCCTCAAAAAGACAAAATTCATGGATCGAATGCTTGGTCGATGGAGTTTTTTCTTAGACTTTTTGAAATACTTTGTTGTGACCTCTTGAGAGTTGTGGAGGACTCTCGAACACATGGAAACATACATCAGGCTTTCAACTCCACATTTATATCCCTGATACCTAAGAATGACAACTCTTCCACTTTCAAGGAGTTCCGACCTATTTCACTTTGTAACTGCATTTACAAGGTCATTTCTAAGATTACCGCCAACAGATTAAAGCCTATTCTCTCCAGGAACATCTCTCCAAAACAATTTGCCTTTTTGTGGGGTTGCTCAGGAAGGACTCCATAACATTAAATTGAAGAAACTAAAAGGGGCATTATTAAATATTGATATATCCAAGGCATTTGACCGTGTCAGTTGGACATACATCAAACTTCTTCTTACACAGTTGGGTTTCTCTTTGGACGTCACTCGATGGATTATGAGTTGTATATCTATAGTTTCCTTTGTTGTACTAATCAATGGATCTGTCTCCCCTTTCTTCGAAGTGGAAAGCGATCTTCGAGAGTGTTTCCCACTTTATCCTTTACTTTTCCTTCTCATGGCCAAAGGTTTGAGTAGATCACTTGTTGATTTGAAACATAGAGGGATTCTTTTTGGCATTGAGGTGTCTAGAGGTTGCACCATTACTCACCTCTTTTTCGTGGACGATATCCTTATATTTTGCAATGGGTCACAAAGGGATGGTTCTTTTGTTATGGAGGCCCTCAAACTCTTTGGTGATGCCACATGTATGATTATAAACCATCTTAAATCCACACTAACCACATACTTTTTAAGTCCTTATGATCTTAGTTTCTATTAGAATATTTTTGTTTTCACATTCTCTCCCATGGACTAGGGTCTCAAGTATCTGGGCTTCCTGCTGAAACCAAATGACTACCTCATTTCTGATTGGGAATGGATACTTTTGAGAGTGGAAAAAAAATAAAACATTGGAGTTTTAGGTGGCTCTCTTGTGTTGGTCGACTTGTCCTTGTAAAATTTATCCTTGAATCTATTATGTTTTAGTAGCTTTCTCTCTTGTGGGTTCCTAAGGGAACCCTTGGTTGTCTTAAAAAACTATGCTACAACCTCCTATGGGTTGGTTGATCTAGAGCACAGGATTTTCCTTGGGTTGCATGGGACCGTATTTCCCTACCAAAGGCTTGGGGAGGCTGGGGCATAAAAAACTTTACTCTTTTTGTTGAAGCTCTGTCAACTAAAGTGGGCTAGAGAACCATCACAACTAACCAAATCTGGTCCATGGTTATCTACAATAAATACACTTACCCTTTGTCCCTTCAATGCTGGATTTGATCACCTGACGATCCCCCCAATTGTTCTACTGTTTGGAAGGCAATTATCAACTCTTTTACCCTTATATCTGATGGACTGGCTTAGGAGGTCGATAGGGGTAATTGAATTTGTTTCAGACTAGACCCATGGGTGGGAAGTAAAGATCACCATAGACTACCAAAGGTCATCATTGTTTTCCTGAGGTGTTAGGGGTTTTATTTCCTCGGCCAGATCAGGGCCCCCGATCAGGACACACTTCTACCATACGCTTGGATTTCTGGAGCTCAGTTATAGTTAGTTGGGGATCATTTATAGACTTGGTAGAACTACATCATCTCTTTAACAAGTTCTCACATTCGTCTTACTGAAGCCCCAGATGAATTGATCTGACAATACTCCTCAGATGGTATATACACACCTCGTCAGGGTTATCTTCAACTGATCGCAAACAAGGTCCTAGAACATAGTGAATCACGGTGGACCAGTATCTGGAAAATTCGTTGTCCAACAAAGAAAAAACTCTTTATATGGTGTGTTCTTATGAACAAATCTCTTACTTGGGACATCCTACAACGTAGATCTAGGATCGGGCCTGTTTTTTGTATATTATGCAGAGAACAGGGTGAGAATATCCTTCATCCTTTTAAACATTGCAACTACAACAAAGTTGTTTGGTTGATTTTTACCAGTTATCTTGGGTCCCAATACGATTGTCTGATTGGTGATACCATCAAGGAGACCTAGCTACTTTAGTCACAGAACTCGAACACTTGAGATAAATTATGTCTCCCCCTACTTGGATGTTGGGGTATATGACTGGTTCGGAATCAGGCTACTTTTCAGGACAAATAACTTCCACCAAAGATCATTGCTACGAGATCACACGCTCTCTTGGCATCTCTTCACAAATAGTTTATCACCCATAGGCACAAGATTATAAGAGAGCTAAATATGGATAAAATTTTACATAGGGCTTTATTCGACAGTGCATCACAAGGTGAAGCACGAAACTGTGGTGGAGGGGCGTCTCTATATCTAAATGATCTCCACTACTACAAGATTATGAATCGCATTCAAGGATCGAATAATTTTTCAGAATTGTTGGCCCTTAAAATACTTACCATTATCATTATCGACCTTGGACTGGGCTCCATCAACAATTTTGGGGATTCACTTATTACCATACATTGGATGAATGGGACACAACAATGCCACATCCCCCAGTTACGACCCCTTATCAATGAGATACACAGGTTGACATCTACTATTGCTCATATATCTATTACACATGTTCATAGGAACACAATCTTATGGCAGACTTACTCTCCAAGGAGGGGCTCCGACTAGATAGGGGAAAATTATTGATTCAGGAGTATCAAAACGGGACCTTTTTTGGCTTTCATCACCAACCTTTTATGGAGGCACAGATATAGTATGGGGAGAGGCTGACCTCTACTCTATTTACTATTTTTTGCATACTTTATTTTTGATACATATATTTTGCCATCATAGACTGTTATATTTGTTTTTCGTAAACAACAACAAATATTGAATATGTTATGCACGAATTATCTTAGAATGTATTTTATATGCTTATGACAGAATATCAAATCAACAATGAATATGCATATGATGATGTAAGGCTATATTTCCAATCTTAGCTAGATCAATATGATCTATACGCCAAATACACATATACATCTATAGAATGTGATTTTGTTATATTAATAAAATTACGCTTTTTTTCCCTTGGAAAAAAAACAAAGAAAAATAAAAATATCCCCCTTAAGCCATGCCTAATAAAAAATAAATGGGAACATACTCCCTACATGTGACATATATAAGGCTTCGGCGTACATAATTCATATAGGAAACCTTCAATTTCATTGTTGTTCTCCTGCATCTTACTCTTTAAATTAAGCAACAACAAAGTAACTACTAGTCCTTACTCTTGTTGAGTCGTTTGTGTTGAAAATTTGGTAGCTGCAATCAGTATTTTCATTAGCAAATCAAAAGGAGAAATTATGATTTCCTATGTTGATTAAGTCGCACTCAATTGCACAAGTCAACCCCACTTGTGAATCAGTTTGACCCCAAGGTCAAAACCCTCCTCCAAGCACACATATAAATAGAATTTTGTTGACCTAATTTGGAACCATCATCACACTCATCAATTTGATGTGAAACAAGGAGACTTGTCCACACGTGTAGAAAATAAAAGATGAAGAACATTTCTGCATTGACCAACTTTCTTATCTTTTGTTTGACAAGTGTTGACTTGGGATTGTTTGCTTTTGTTTGACTAAGAATTTGATTAAATTTGGAGGCCAAGTTTGAGTGTGATTCTTTGACTCCGTTTAACTAACATTCATCTTTGTTTCTGGGTCATTGACCAAAGGTTGACCACTGGTCAACTCTGAGATATTGATTGTGGATCGTTGACTATAATTTGACCAAATTTTGGCCTCTTCTGTTCAACTACCTCAGGCTAAAATTCAGCTCCTCTATTGCAGACTTGTCTTGGACTAGCATTGACTATTTTTCTCTCTCTTTGTACTTGTTTTGAGTTGGAATACTTGAAGTCAGAAAATTGGAATCATGTTTGGAATATTCTGATGTACATTTGATGAACTGAATTCTCACCTATAAGGAAATATTTGTTGGGTTTTTCCTTGGTCGCTGACCTAAATTTTGGTGTCTCTTATCTCTTGTCTCATTGTTTATTGTGATCTTTGTTTCTCTATTATAGAAGTGAATGCTTGAATTTTTTCATGTATAACTGCTTGATGATTGGAATGCTCTGAAGAAGTAATATTATATCATTGGAAGTAGTTGTCAATTTGAAAAAGTGTACTAGTATTGATTTCACTAGAAAGTAAACATGGTATCAGAGCTTTGGTAAAGGGAAAGAGAATTTAAATCACCTTGAAGAGCACCTTTAAGAACATTAAATATATTTGAGATTCTACATATTCTGATTTGATTGGTCATATTTATCATGAATTCCTTCATTAAGACCAAGAAAAGCTATAAGGAGCTACAAATTTCAGGGCATGGAAGACTAGAATTGACCTAGTGCTTGCAAGGCATAAGGTCTTGGGTATTGTATTGGGAAAGGTCGCTGAACTAGTTGATCAAGCAGGAAATGACAAGTTTCAAGAAGATGACATATTGTCTAGGAGCATAATTGTGGAATATGTTAGGGATCATCTAATTACCTATATTGTTGATTACAAATCTTCCAAGGAGATGTATGATACCCTCATTGGATTGTACACCATCAACAAAATCAATCAATCTGTAAGTATAAGGGGTCAACTTTGTGAGTAAAGATGAAAAAGAATGCTATTGTGGCATCATACTTCATTAGAATATCTCATATAAGAGATTAACTCAAAGCTATTGATGAAGAAGCATCCGACAAAGAATTGGTAGTTGTGGAAATGGGTGGGTTGCCTGAATCTTGGGACTATTTTGCAATGAGCATTAATGGTAGAGAAAATTGACCTTCCTTTGATAATTTATAGGCTACTTGCACTCAAGAATAATCAAGCTTCCTTTCCAGAGGAAATATTGCAAATCCCGGTGAAGACTCTCGAGCTTTTGAACCTCACTTAAAGAAAAACAAAGGTAGGATAAATTTTGGAAGATTTCAAAGAAGTACAAGTATAAGACCTAATTCAAGACCTGCTCCAAGACTTTCTCCACAAATAATACATCTCCTTCCTCTCAAGATAGAAGAGACATGACAAATGTTTAATGATTTCATTGGCAAGCATATGGTCATTATCAAAACAGGTGTCCTCAAAAGCGTGATTATCAAAGGAATGATGATCGAAAGAGGAAAGGGAAGCACCATGCTTCTGCATTTAATCTTAATGAACCCTCACATAACATGAGGTATGGAAAGAGAGATTATGATGATGAATACTCATTTGATTAGGCTTTTATAGGTTCCATTGCAGGTCATGATGAAATATGGTTGGTGGATAGTGGTGCCTCTAGGCGCATGAGTAGAAGTTGTGAACATCTCTCTGAATTGGTTAAAAATAAGATAGTTGAAAGAGTTGATATTAGAGACAATGGGAAATATGAAGTCAAATGCATTGGCTCATCATCCTTCTAACTAGAAATAGGGGGTAATGCATAGTATTTTAATGTTTCTAGTTTGAAGAAGAATTTTTTGTCCATTTCATCTCTTGAAGACAAAGGTTATAGAATTTCTTTCGTTGATGGACAAGTTCTAGTATGGAAGAAGGATTCCTCCTTTGAATCTACCAAAGTCATTAATGTATGAATTGGAGGCCTATATCGTCTCCTTAGGCAATCTATTCAAATATTGATACACAACACATTTGATCTTTATGAATTATGGCATTGAAGGTATGCTCATGTTCATTATAAAGCTTTGTCTAGAATGAAGGATTTTGTTAAAGGTGTACCTAAAATCGAAATTGACATCATGGAGTTTGCAAAGGATTTGCCCTTGGTAAAGATTTTAAAGGAAGATGTACTAGTAGTCATAGTAAATCCAAAGGAATATTGGATCTTATGGATTCTGATGTTTGTGGGCCTATGTCTAACAAATCCCTAGGTGTTCATTTGTATTATGTCACTTTCATTGATGATTACTCTCGTAAAACATGGATTTATTTATTGAAATACAAGGATGAAGTATTTGAGAATTTTTGGGAATTCAAGGCACATGTTGAAAATGCAGGAAGAAGGATCAAGACTTTAAGATCTAACAATGGAGGAGAGTATGTATCCAAGGAATTAATTTCTTTCTGTAGGGATGTTAGAATTAAGAGGGAGTTGATAGTTCCCTACTATCCCCAACAAAATGGAATTTCCGAAAGGAAGAATAGGACTATTATGGAAGCTACCAAGTGTTGAATTTTGTAAATATGGCCAGTGTTTATAATGTATATTCTCGTCATTTATATATTTATTAAAGCATGTCCTTCATGCTCAAAAATAAATTATATTACTTGTATTTGACAAAGAAAAATACAAGGTGTGTTCTTCATGACCTTGGAAAAAGAAAATTTTGAATTTTAAATATTTGTTTTCGTCTCCACAAGTTGTCCAAGTCGCCCCTCCAGCAGTCAAGTCGGCCCAGACTTCATTGGCACCCATTCAACCCATTTGTTCACTATATAAGAAAGGCATTCAACCTCTCCTCAACTAGAATTAAGATATTCTTTATATATTTATCTGAGACAATCGTATATGAGGCAAAAGAAGAAGTCAAGGAGTAAAACGAAGATCAAAGACAAGTTGAATCTCTTGGAAAAGGATGAGTTTCTTTGTGACTTATCTCAGCGTTAGAAGTTCAAACTTCTTTCATCTATATATGTGTGTGTAGGACGAGAATCTTTGGTTAATCTTTGAAGAAAGGGGTTGAGGTTTCTATGACTCATCATTGTGGAAAGGGGCCAATATTTTGTGGTTTATCTATGTAGTAGGCTAAATTTCTGTGGCATTCACTCTATGGAAAGAGGACTGAATTCTCTCTATTGTAGGCAAATAAAGGAGGGTTGACTTGGAAACTTGATGGTCGAAATTGCTGGTTAGTTTTTCCATGGACTTGACTTTCATGTCTCTCTTGTTGAATTAATTTTATAAGGAAAGGATTGTTGGGTTTCCCCCATGTGGGTTTTCCCAGGGTAAACTCTTATGTTATTGTGTGGTTGTCTCTTTATGATCCTTATGGCATTTTTTTTACAGTTGAGCTCCTCTTATTAATTACTTTATGAGGAAAATATTATTGAAAAATATTAAAGTTATAAACATCATAAGAGGAAATTATCATCTTAGAAGATGCCCAAAAATATCAACATGGTATCAAAGCTTTGGGTAATAGAGAAGCCCAGGTCTTGAAGAGAAATGGAGCCCTTATCCAAGGACTTGTTATGAAGTGCCCTAATTTTCTCTACTATGACTAAATTTATGTTATTGGTAAAGGGATCAAAGTATTTTTGCATTGAACTTGTCATGCCTTAAATAGGCCTCAGATATCTATCACAAAATTATGAAGAGGCTGAAAATTATCTCAAAAGTTGATTTTAGAGGTCCAAACATATCAGACTATTTATGAGTATATCAAGTCTGAAATTATTTGTATTTATATTAGGTCGAATGACCTTTGTATTCTTTCAATCTCCAAGATATGCCTCAGACCTCAATCTCATAAAACCGTGAGGGTCAGTATGTCAAATGCCTCAGCCCTTGAAAAAGGTATAAACCTTTTGAGGAAACCCTGATAAAGTACCTCAAAGAGATCGAATAATTAGTTCATAGTAATCATATCATCCTAATAAATTACCCTCTTATGATCAAAGTCTCGAGAGGAAGTCTTGAGCATAGGTCTTGTGGTTCTATCATCAAAGAATCTCTAGTTCATATTCACAGTAATTGACATCTATTGTCTAAATTAAAAAGGTCAAGCAACTTCATAGGAGAAGCCAAATTCTTATAGGTACTTTGTTATATAAAATAAGATTATGAGACGTACATACATTGTGAAAGCCTGATTGATCTCTCCAAAGTTTGTTGTCACCAAAGGCTAACGTTAATGGAAATTTTTTGCTTTTGGAACTATTTATAGTAAGGGACAATGCCAGATTGTGTAAAGTTAGTCACCAATGGCTTTCAGATAAACCTTGAAGAGGACAATGAAGAGAATAAATAAAACATTGTAAGTCATATCCTCTAGTTGCCTTGAATGGAACATGTCATCTTGTGGAAGCATTTTGTCAAGTAAGAAAAAGGTGATTTGCATTATAGAAATCTGATTAAGCTCTTGAAACTCTGATAAAGTTTGAGCTACTTGATCCTATGATTTGATGACTTTTTATGACTCCAGAAGTTTAATAATCCTTCATCGTCTAAAGGACTACTGAAGAGTCTATGAGTATTATGAGATTTCGATGTAAAAGAAGTTGATTCTTTCTTTAGGATTGAAGAAGAAAGTCCCTCAAAGACTTCGTATGATAGATACATTAAGAGTAAAAAAATGATCAACTCCATAGCCTTGAACATTTTCGTATTGACTTGAAAATGAATGCAAGGATGAGTTTGTAAGCTCTAAGACACTTTTAAGGGATTATGAAATTCTAGGGTATGAAAGATTAGGCACTCCAAGCTTTTAGATAACTAGGGTCAGTAAACCCTAATAAGCATAAAGGATTTGGGTTTATGGACTTTTAACAATATAGGCTTTGAAGTTACATACCCTAGCTAGACATTCATAAACCTTAAAGACTTGGAGAAGAAAGACTAGGGTTTATCGACAAAACCATAGGATAAAATGTTTTCTCTCAAATAAGAAACCCTAAAAAGGAATGCCATCATGATGATGATGTGGATGAAGCCAGTAAAAAATTGTTGATAAATGCAAGAGGACTAAAGACCAAGAGGCAATTGATATCTTTTCAAAAAAATAAGTATTTTATATCTCTCTTGTTTGATTATTATAATTTAATATTAGTTAGTCTCTTGTTCTTTTCTTGATTATAATTGTTTTCCAATGGTCTCTTGTGAGGATTACAGGTACATAGTAGAAGTTGACAAGGATTTGACAACGGTTGGAAGAAGTGGAATATCGAAGCAAAGCAAGAAGACTTTCCCTTATTCATGACTTGTGTTGAGAGATATAGTGCTAGATGATATGAACTTAGAGGGAGAATCTTGAACTATGCTTTGATCATGATGTATACAAGGTCTCCCAGTAAGAGGGAGATAATCATGACAAGACATTTGTCCCTATTGAGAGAAGGAGCAATTGTCTCAGTATGAGAGGGAGAATTCAGTTTGGGTATGTGGAAAGGATTTTTGATCTAGTGAAAAGAACATAGAAATTTATGGTTGAGCCAAAATGTGTTGCTAAACATGTGGCATCATGGTACAATTGGTCATAGATGTTTTTGAGAAGTACAATTGTTGACTTAGTTTGGGAAAATAGTGTTGAAGAAGAAAGAATTTGTTTTTTCCATTTGGGCTTCGTTATAATTTTCTTGGATAAGCATGAAGCAACCTCTTGTTTCACATTGTATGGCAGAAAACATGTGTATTGTAGCTAGATTAGAAAGTTTAGAAATTTTATGACTTCTAAGGCTAGTTGCTGGATTATTTTTCAGGCGTTGGTGGTGACCATGTTGATAGATTGTAGCGTGTATCACTTCATTCGAGTCATGGTGTTGAAGGGAGATGTGAAGTTTCAGTACATCTTCATGATAAGTCAATAACTGATATTCTTACTGGAATTTTATGTAATTCAAGGACAAAATTGGGTTTGTGGAGATTACCTCCCTCATTAAGAGGGAGAGCTTATGAGAATTTGTGGACATTCTCCTTGTGTCTTCATGACCTTGGTTGGAGAATGGTCTGATATTCTCCTTATGTCATCTTGACCTTGGTTGAATAAGTTCTCCTTATGCTATTATGACCTTGGCTGGAGAATTATTCGATAGATTAGATATCACCATGGACTGACATTCTTCTTGTGTCATGTACTGTGACTGAATTAGGGAGTTTATCCCTGTGTCAAGTACATATACCTTGGTTGAAGAATGGTTCGATGGACTAAATTTCTTCCTGTGTCACTTCGACCTTGGTTGGAGAATGAATTCTCACTATGTCATTTTGACCTTGGTTTGAAGAATGGTTGGGCAAAGGACATTCTCACTGTGTTAGTTAGACCTTGGTTGGAGAATAGTCTTAGAGGCTGCTGGGATCTCTTTCTAGAGTGAGAAGGAGCCTCCTAGCATCGTGCTTTGATATCTTTCTAGAGTGAGTTTGTTTTTAGCATCATTCCAAGTTTCAACAAATGGGGACACTGATTGAGAAATAGCCAAAGAGGAAGTAGAAAATCCCACCCCCAACATGCTCTTCTCTTTGTCAAGAGTGAGCTTGTTTCTTACCAAACAATGCATATGTGACATACATCAAGGGTATTGACTGAGTTATGGAAATGTGGTTGATGTTGGTGACTATAATATTGATGATGATTCTTATCGTAATCATGATGATCCTTCCTTATAGAATTGTCAACTTGAGAACCTCTTGATAGTGATTATGAATACCTCCCTAGTTAAGAGGGAGTGTTTAATTTTGTAACTATGGTCGATCTTCATAATGTGTATTCTCGTGATTTATATATTTATTAAAGCATATTTTTCATGCTAAAAAAGATATCATATTATTTTGTATTTGACAAAGAAAAATACAAGGCATGTTCTTCAAGACCTTGCCAAAAGAAAATTTTAAATTTTGAATATTTGTTTTTGTCTCCACAAGTTGTCCAAGTCGGCCCTCTAAATTCAAGTTAGCCTAGACCTCAGTGGCACCCATTTAACCCATTTTTTCACTACACAAAAAGGAATTCTACCTCTCCTCAAGTGGAATTTGGATATTTTGTCCATATTCATCAGCGGCAATCATATTTGAGGCAAAAGAAGAAGTCAAGGAGTAGAACGAAGATCAAAGACAAGTTGAATCTCTTAGAAAAGTTTGACTTTCTCTGTCACTTATCTTTGTGCTAGAAGGTCGAACTTTTGTGGTGTATATTTATGCATGAAGGTCGAGACTTAGTGGTTAATCTTTGTAGAAAGGACCTGAGGTTTCCATGACTCATCATTGTGGAATGGAGTCAAGCTTTTGCGGTTCATCTCTATGGTATTAGGTCGAAGTTTTGTGGCATTCATGTTGTGGAAAGAGGACCAAATTCTATCTGTTGTAGGCAGATAAAGGAGGGATGACTAGGGCACTTGATGGTCAACCTTATTGGTTAGTTTGCCCATAGTATTGATTTTGATGTCCGACTTGTTGAATTAATTCTAGAAGGAAATGATTGTTGGTTTTTTCCCCCATGTGGGTTTTCCCAGGGTAGACTCTTGTGTTATTTTGTGGTTGTCTCTTTATGATCCTTATGGCATTTGGATTTTACTATTGAGCTCCTCTGTATAATTAATTTACGATGAAAATATCATTGAAAAATATTAAACTAATAAACATCATCAGAAGAGATTATAAGCTTAGAGAACGCCCTAAAAAATCAACACCAAGGTCATGCTTCATGATCAACAATTGTCGATGTTTCTTTAGGGACAAGCTTTGAAGACAATTGTATGTGTTCAAAATAGACATCCACACCAAATCTTGGACTACAAAACTGTTAAATAAGTCTTCACATGTGAGAGACCAAATGTCGAACATTTAAGAATCTTTGGTTATCTTGTTTATGACCATGTGCCCAAGGAGAAAAGGACGCACTTGCAACCTTCCAGGAAGAAGGGAACTTTTGTTGGCTACAATGAAAATTCAAAAGGCCTTCAGGGTCTATGTACCAAGACAATGATCTATTGAAACTTGGAGGGATATTATTTTTGATGAATATGTGTCTTTTTGGAAGTCCAAGGGATCACACTTGGACTTTTATGATGAGATTCAAGTGGCTCTTAAGAATGTGGAATAGAAATACAAAGAACCTGGACCTGTAAAATGAGATCCTCATGAAGAGTCTAATGATCCACATGAATTTTTTGACTCACCAAGGGTCACTATACCAGAGACTAGAAAGAGACTTGCTTGGCTTGAAAGAAATTTGAAGGAAGCTAAAGGACATGGAGCACCTCATGGGACCTTAAGGGAAAGAAAGAGGTCAAAGAAGTATTCAAGTTATGTAGCAATGATGTGTAAGATCATTAAGTATGAGCCATCCACCTAAGAAAAAGTAGTTGAGCATCAAGTTTGGAAAGATGTTATGTTTGAAGAATAATAGTCTATATTGAAGAATGACGTTTAGAAAATCATGCCAAGGCTTAAAGGAAAATTTGTTGTGTCTTCCAAATGGATTTATAAAATGAAGCATGCAACTAATGGAAGTATTGAAAGTACAAGGCAAGATTTGTGGCCCTATGATTCTCCCAGAAAGGGGGAGAGAATTATGAAGACACATTTTCTCTCGTTTCCAAGTATGCTTCTATTAGATCTATCATTGCTCTTGCTTCTATTGCAAGTTGGAAATTGCATCAAATGGATGTTAAGACTCCCTTTCTGAATGGAGTATTAAAGAGGGAGTTTATATTGAGCAACCTCAAGGCTTTGAGGTTCATGATAGAGACAAACATGTTCGCAAATTGAAGAAAGCCTTGTATGGGCTTAAGCAGGCTCCTCGTGCATGGTACCCTCACAATGATAGCTATTTGTTGAGCCTTTGTTTCAAAAAGAGTGATGTTGATCCAAATTTGTAATTCAAAGTTGTTGAAGGTGAGCTCTTGATTTTTCTATTGTATGTAGATGATTTGTTTCTAACAGGGTATGAAGTTCTCATTGTCCAGTGTAAGGGGGAGCTAACTTATGAATTTGAGATGAAGGATATTGGTCTTATGCATTACTATTTGGGAATGGAAATTTGGCAAAAGCCTGATGAAATATTTGTTGGACAAGACAATTACACTATTAAGATCCTTAAAAAATTTAGCATGATGGAATGCAAGTCTCTAAGATAGACTTACATTCAGGGTACCATCAAATTCGGGGGAGGGATCAAGATATCCCTAGGAAAACCTTCAGGTGTCACTATGGCCATTTTGAGTTCTTGGTTATGCCCTTTGGGTTGACCAACGCACCTGCTACTTTCCAGCCCGACATGAACCATGTGTTTCGCAAGTAATTATGCAAGTTCATGTTGGTGTTCTTTGACGACATATTGATTTACAACAGGACATGGGAGGAGCACCTACAACATATAGAGGAGGTGCTTCATATTTTGGAGGGGAAACAATTTTATGCAAAGTTGTCCAAGTGTGAGTTTGGGATGACTGAGATGCTCTACTTGGGGCACATTATTGGAGAGGATGGAGTGTGGGTGCATGAGGAGAAGACTAGAGCCATCCAGGACTATCCAATTCCCCAAAATGTGACTAATTTGAGGGGTTTTATGGGAATTTTCACATATTACAAGAAGTTTGTAAAGGGCTTATCACAACTAGCGGCACCCTTCACAGATCTGACTAAGAAAGGGGAATTCACATTGATAGATAGAGCACACACAACATTTTATCACTTGAAGGGGGTGATGAGAAGTTGTTCGATGTTGGCTTTGCCTGATTTTACACAACCATTCACCTTGGAGTCTAAAGCTTTAGGTGAGGGCATTTGTGTAGTGTTGTCATAAGGAGGCCACCCGATAGCTTTTGAGAGTTGGAAGCTCCTTAGTCATGAGAGGTTGTATTCTATCTATGACAAGGAGATGTTGGCCATTGTGCATGCATTGGCCAAATTCTAACAGTACTTTGTGGGAAACAGGTTCAGAGTGAAGATTGATGATAACAGTCTTCGTCACTTTTTGGAGCAGAAGGGCCTCAATGAGAGGCAAAAAAATTGGGTTAGCAAGATTTATGCCTACTATTTTGACATCGAGTATGTCAAGGGCAAGCCTAACGTAGTGTCATATGCCCTATCTAGGAGGCCCTTGATGCTTTAACTCATGAGAATTTGCCATGATTAAAAGGCACAACTTTTGGTGGAGTACTCTGAGTATCGACAGGCATGTGAGATGTTGGATGGTACTCATGGGGATGAGCACTATCGAGTGATGGATGATTTCATTTACTACAAGGGGCGCATATATCTGGTACTTGGTTCACAATTGAGGGAGAAAATTCTCCATGCAACACATGATTCACCATTGTGAAGACATCAGGAGTTCTTGAAGACTTACCGAATAGTTAGGGAGCATTTCACTTGGACGGGCCTCAAGGGGGGTGTGTTGAGTCATGTGAAGGAGTGTGAGGTCTGCTATAGGAACATGGGGTAGTTGACTCATCTCGATAGGTTATTGCAGTCACTTCCCATTCTTGAGGGGAAGTGGGAGAGCTTCTTGATGGACTTCATCACTAGACTCCCTATGGTGTAGGGTCGTGATTGTATATATGTGGTGGTGGACTGGTTGACGAAGTATTCCCACTTCTTTGTTATCCCCACCAAGTACATTGTTTCGCATGTTGTGTAGCTATTCTTCGGGGATATTTTCAGGTTGCATGGTCTCCTTAAGACCATAGTCAGTAACAAAGACAATCACTTCATGGGGGCATTTCGACAGGAGCTCTTCAAGTTGGTGGGCACAGAGCTCATTCCTAGTACCAGTTACCACCATAAGACAAATAGGCAGACCGAGATAGTTAATAAGTGGCTGGAGCGATATTTGTGGAACTATAAGATAGGGCAACAACAAGCTTGGGCGAGATGGTTGCATCTTAAGGAGTATTGCTACAATACTACCTATCCTATTTTTATTGGTATGTCACCCTTCCAAGCCTTGTATAGATATGATGCTTTATGTTTTGCTGACCTTGTTTTTGGAGACAGTCAGGCCCCAAATGCAAAATATTGGATACAGGAGAGCCAAAACATCCTTCAAGCTCTCAAAGATAATTTGCGGACATCCCAAAATCAACAAAAAAATGTATGCAGATAGGCATAGGGTTGAGAGACATTTTGAGGTGGGAGACTTGGTTTTCTTACGTATTCAACCATATAAGCAGTTGAAACTGAAGCAGAAGGGGGTTGAGAAGTTACAACCAAATTTTTATGGGTCCTACAAAGTGATCAGGAGGATTAGTGAGGTGGCATATAAGCTAGAGCTTCCACCTAGAAGCAAGATACACAATGTCTTCTATGTCTCATGCCTCAAGAAGGTATTGGGATGACATCTGATAGTAAATACTAAGCTACCCTCGTTGGATGAGTATGGACATTTGGTTCTTGAGCCTAAGGCTATTCTGGAGACTACGGAGAGGAGATTGAGGAATAGAGTTAGCAGGAAATTTCTGATCAGGTGGAAGAACCTGCCCAATGAGGATACAACTTGGGAGGGCGAGAAAATACTTCAACACCCATCTTTATACTTGCTTGAGGGAAAGCAACATTTTGGCGGGGAGGACTGTGATATTCCCACTTAGAAAATATTGCTAAGTGAAAATACAATTTTGCTTAATTTTGACATTTTTGGTTTTCAACTTAGGGAAACTGGGTTGGAGGACCCCACTTGCAATTTTTGGCTAATGAAGGCTCCAACATAGGGGAAGAAAGGGAAATCGAACTCTTAATGGATGGTGGGGGCCACCCCAAAAGGGAAATATGCAACCCTTAGACAATTCACGCTTTTGGAGGGAGAAGGTCAAGAGGGGGTTGATGCATGGGACCCAGATGGAGAAAAGGAAGCTCAAGGATAAATACGAGAAACATGCATCATTTTGGGTATTTTGAACCTTTGAAAAACAAACTTACCTAACACACTTGATTTGTTGAGCGAATTATGAAAGTGTTGTTCAACGCACGAGATTTCCAAGGGGAAATCTCAACTCTTCCTTCGGTGGACTACGAGTGCCACGCTTGGGGAGCCATTTTTGCATTGTGTAGTTTTTCCAGAGGTATATCTACAAGGGAATTCGAGGTATTCTTGAGCAGTTTGGGTGCAGAGAGGGACTACGCATTCCTAGGGAGAGTGAGCTACATATAAAAATCATTTCCTGGAATTTAGGAACAAATTTTGTTGGAGATTAGTAACGATTTTGTAGGGGTTTGTCTGGTGGTTGGAGGGGCTACACTACAATCCAAGGTTTCTTCATCTGGGCTAGCGCAGAAGTGACTGGACTGGGCCTGCATAATCCCTTTGTGAGGGCTCATTTTGGGAGTTTGGAGTTAAATTGGCTTGGAGCCATAGGGAGAATTTTGGGAGGAGGTTACCTAGTATTTTGGAGGACTTGGTTAGTAGAATTTCTTGGGGGTTCGAATTAGCTAGTTGGTTGAGGAGCATGCTAAAATTGGGGTGAATTTTGAATATTAGAACCAGACCTAAACCTTTTTGGGTCTTTGTGGGTTTCTTCAAGAGAGGCCTAGTCTAATTTCTCATAATTTTTTTAGCACTCTAGAGGGGCCAAACAACATCTTATTTCCAGTCAATAGTTGCAAATTTCCAGCATCGATGCAAAAATAGAAGGGGAAGTACTTCCTAGTAGTTGGGAAACACAATTTCTCACCTTAGATTGTCAAGCTTGCTTTAGCAAGTGTAGGTGCACACATTCCATTTAGATTTGTACTTTACTCTTACATATGTAATAAAAAGGCTCATATCTACAGAATTTTTGGTTGAATTTGTGGGTCACTTATTGCATGTTGGATTTAATGTGTTGCATGTGAAATTTTTGCTTTGTTTATCACTATATTTCCTAGTAGGAATATTACACATAGTAGGCCTAGGAGTTTGACAATATGTGTGGTTTGTGTGTGGATGTATATGGCTCCCTTCTCATGTCCTGGAACCTCTTTCTCCTTCATATTTTCCTCCTCCACCACCTTGAGGCCTGTTACAGATCCATTTGGGTACGTCACTCCCATCATCCAGATCAGTGTTTTAGGGCTCATCAAACCCTAATTTCAGTTGCCACATGCCCTAAACAATTCACCCTTTTGAATACCTCCTTCCCAGATAGTTTCATGACTTGAAAACATCTTAAAATGACCTCTAGAGGGACCAGCGCAGGTAGGCCCATGTAAGGGTGCGCTGCAGAGCAGTTGAGTCCATGCCAGGGTGCTCTGCAAAGCACTTAGACCCTCTTTCACCTGCACTAGGCGAGATTGAGCGAAATTCACATAGGGTTTGGGGATATTCTTATCCTTTGGAGTCATCTAGAAGTTTCCCTCACTTATCAACTCCTATGAGCTTGAAAATGGACAAGGAATGAGTTAAGATGCATCCTATCCTCTCATCCCTTCCTCCATGGAACTAATTCTAAGTATGGAAAGCCATTCAATATCCCTATTTATCCTCCTATAAATTGAACACTCATCTAAGTGATCAGGGGTTGGACTATGTTGAATTGTAAGGAGATAATGTTGCTATGAGAATTGGCTTTGAGACAAGTATTGTTATGCTACAAGTTTGTCATGCTTTTGATGTGATGTGGATGGGATCCAAGCTGGAGGAGTGACTTCAAATCAGACATGATGGTTGTAATCCCTTCTTCTATTCAATAAAGTATTTGAACCTTTTTCCCATATGCTTATCTTGTTATATGATGCTTATATGTGTGAATGTATATGATTCCATTTACTTGTATTCAATAGATCTTTTGCTTTGATCAGTTCTTTTTCTTCTGTCGATGTTTGCAGGTACTTCTCAAGTGTGTTAAGTACGGGAAGGAGCGACAGGATCGATATAAAGGAGACAAGAGGAAAGTGGAACTACAAGTAGGTCTTCTCACCTTCTTTGTCTTATCTATTACTTATAGGAAAAGGCTAAAGTGCTTTAAACCGTTCTAGATATGGCTACTTATCTAGGGAATTAGTATTTATTTGTAGATACCAAATTCTCCAAAAAAAATTAGCGACCATACTGGGGACTACCATCATTCCAAGTAGATTATCCACATCCTAGGACACTCTAGCAGACCTTACTTCCTTTCATTGATTGTATTTCAGCCTTGTTGAAGTGTTATTTGGTCAAAAATTGAGGTTAGATGACTCTTGAGTGGCCTCTCAAGAATCAACGCAGGCTTGGTCAGGGGTCAGTGCTCTGCAGTGCAGTTAGGCCCTCTTTGACCTGCGTTGATCCACCTTAGGGAAAATTTTCACCTTTGGATTGGGTTTTTTCTCCAAATTTCCTTTTGTTTATGCTTGCTGAAAGATCAATGATTGTAGTATGTCTCTGAAATCAACTTGTATTTCCTCTTTCCAGCCCTACTTTGACTTAGTTGATTAATGTTTCTTAGATGATTTCTTTGTCATTATCGATTCATCGTCAAAGTTAGATTATAGTCTATTAATCTTTGTTCGAAAGAAAGTGTCGTAAAATTTCTTCTTTTCCTTCGAAACTAAACTGTCGTAAAGTCTTAGTTCTTATTAAAAGATTGATTGATTGTATGTGCATTAGTTTCCTTTTTGTTCATCACAACATTAAGGGATTCGAAAAGAAAAACTTGCATTGTTCATATTGTATTTTCAAAATTTTGTGGAAAAAACCTGTGAGCTGTTAAGAAACCAACGTTTCAGACTAACTTAGTGAGTCCATCATCAGGGCAATGTGATTTTTCTTTTGAGAAGAAAGAGCGTGAAATCATGGAGCTATTAATGGTTAAATGAGAAATTATTTGATGTCTTCTTTTATTGTCGACTTATTAAATGACTAAATAGTTGTTCATATTGTAGTTTGTGAATGCTTGAAAGGAATAACTAGGGAAATTGCATTAGATGTGCTCTTTTCTCTTTGTCAAAGATCTGATTACTCTATCCCTACTAGCTAAGGTTTTCATTGTTCAATTGAATGGAAATAATGCTTATCATATTAGTTGCATTTTAGGAATTGAAAACATTCATCACGTGGTGAACCTTGAAAGGAAAATTCTTAATAAGATCAACTTAAAATTTATCTGAATTTACCTAATGGAGTATTGTCACCTAACGAAAAACATTTAGTGGTTCTAGGCTAGAGACGTGTTCTGGCGTCGTAAAACAAAGCAGCTATCACTAACTTGTCTACAATACATCCTGAGTGTGATACCTCATTCCACGTACGTCAGTATATTGTAGCTCATCCACGTACCTTCGAGTATATAGGGCGGTTTTACATTACATAAAGTATATGGGAATGCTCTCACTGTACGATTTTTCATTAGACAACACTTATACGGATTAGGCCTCCACGTACTTTCGGGTATATATGGGAGGACAACACTAGGTTGCTATCCATCCTTAGGTAACCGAGTCGGCCGCCTTGTACACTGTGATACATCGAACACAACATTCGGGAAGATTTCTTGCCCGTACTTCTTGGTTTTCTGAGAGGTATTCTGCAGTTCACAATTGCTTGGTAAACCTTTTGCCTAGATTATCCTTCTTTTGTTTTGTTATGTTACTTTGATTAAAATAAAGTTAATTGACCGTGGATAACATCCTCCACGCTCACTCCTTAGTTGATCTTAAGTTGAAACATATGGCGACAAATCCGGAGTCCACCGATCAAGGAATTCCTTTTGATGGGAATCCTAGTCCTTTTCCTCTTTTCGAAAATATTGGTGCTCCTTATATGGCTACATTATCCCTACCGGGATTTACCATTGGCTTACCAGTATGGTTGTTTTCAACCTCCTCGGTTCAAAATGTCGTGATTTCTCCGCAATTGAGTGCACCTTCATCTGGACAAAATCAACCTCCAGATGATCCTAAAGTTGACCCTTTGCCTTCTTCCTCAGTTTTTTATTCCTCCCCTTCTTCCTCTTCGCCTGGTGAAAGTATTGGTACTAGTAACCAGGTGGCTAAGAAGAAGAAGAAAGGGAAGAAGAAGAAGAAGAAGCAATTTCAGCAGAGGGGCAACCAAGAAACCATTGCTTTGAATGCAACATTTGATGAGAAACCGTCTGTCAAGCCTCACAAAGTTCGATATCCATGCAAACTTTGTGCGGGAAACCATATTCTTCGAAATTATCCTGATATTCCTCAGATCTTATAAGAATGGTCTTCTCGTTCACGTCATCCTATGTCATCAACTTCTGGAGATCATGCTGGTGACACACCATCAACTAGTGGTAGTAAAGTTAATGGAAAGAAGGGCAAAGTAAGTTTTCCTGTAGGTTATGTGAAGGGAATCACCCCATTCACCTTTGTCCCTATCTGGATGAAGCCCAAAAAGTGTTGGATAACCATCCTGCTTCACCGCAACGACTTCCACCTGGTTACAGGAGACTCTCCCTTAATCCTTCATTAGTTGATGAAGTGACTGACCCAAATCAATTGTCGGTCAAATCCACTCTCTCTGAATGTGAATCCCACGAGTCTATACCTAACCGATCACAGGTCGAGGAAACAATTGGCCCGATTTCACCTTCAGTTAATCGTACCTTTCCTGTAGAGAGTAAGTATGATACCACTCAAGTTCTTTTTATTTCTTCAGATTCCAATGAGCTTTGGGGAAATCCTCCTGTTCCATCAAGACAGGAGGAAAATCCTCCTGTTCTCGTAACTCAAGGGGATAATCCTCCCGTTCTTACGGTACCCCTCCAAGTAGTCTAGTAACTTCCTTTGATTGGAATCGACCGGTAGGATGTCATCTTCCTTCTTATGTGCCTTTCCATATCATAGTATAGGTTTGTAATATGATTGTATCTGGCACTATTATAGATGAAGGTGCATCTGTGAGTATCCTTTCCTCAACTGCTTGGAAAGTGCTCAATTTGTCGCCACTTGTGCCTGTTACCCAGAATTTGTTGGCTTTTAACAGAGGAACCAGTCAACCATTAGGGGTCCTTCCTCAATTTCCTATTACTTTGGAAGGAAAAATCGTTTATCTGAATGTGATGATAGTCCCAGGCCCTTTAGATTACAACTTACTTCTTGGGTGCAACTATGTTTATGACATGGGAGCTATTGTTTCAACACTCTTTCGAGTGATTTTTTTTCCGCATGAAGGCAGAATTGTCACTGTTGACCAACTTTCATTTCTCGGTCCAAATATGGCTTCCAGTCAATCATCTTCCCTTAACGGTTCTTTTGTATCAATGGTATCATCCCCACCACGGGTTAATTATGTGGCAACTCGTTCCATGCCTACATCAATGGACGATCAATTCTGTGATGTTGTACATTATGTATTGGGGGCATTGGAACCAGATTTCTCCTTCCAGAGCATTGTTCTCCCATCTGATGAGAACCTCTTAGAAGTCATGACCTCTTATGGGCCGTGATCAAAGAGTATGAGCAAGTAATATGAGGATAGTTCCTTGTCTTGTGTCAACCTTGTTAAAAAATGAAACCAAGGAATTTGAGCATAGTTCCTTGTCTTGTGTCAAGCTCGTTAAAAAATGAAACAAGGAATATGAGGATAGTTCTATTAGTGTGTCAACCTCATTAAAAGATGAAACAAGTCCCAGAGCATAGTTCCTTGTCTTGTGTCAAGCTTGTTAAAAAATGAAATAGGGAATATGAGGATAGTTACTGGTCTTGTGTCAACCTCGTTAAAAAATGAAACAAAGGGTACGAGCATAGTTCCTTGTCTTGTGTCAAGCTCGTTTAAAAATGAAACAAGGAATATGAGGATAGTTCCTAGTATTGTGTCAACCTCGTTAAAAAATGAAACAAGGAATATAAGGATAGTTCCTTGTCTTGTGTCAACCTCGTTAAAAAATGAAACAAAAGGATACGAGGATAGTTCCTGGTCTAATGTCAACCTCGTTAAAAAATGAAACAAAGGGCATGAGGATAGTTCCTAGTCTTGTGTCAAGCTCATTAAAAAATGAAACAAGGAATCTGAGCAGAGTTCCTTGTCTTGTGTCAAGCTCATTAAAAAATGAAACAAGGTCCCCTGGAGCAAAGTTCCAAGTCGAGTCTTTGAGTAGATCTCGTAAAATCCCAGTCGAGTCTTTCACTTGATCTCGTAAATGAACCTTCATTCCATCCACCTGATAGCCACGAGTAGTCTACTTAGGTGAATGTAATGAAGCTTGGGGGGCATGCACCTAGAATCGAGTCATCATGCTAGGGGCATGTAAACCAATCTCAAGCATAGTTTTTCATGATTCAAGCTTGTGTAAAAATGAAACTGAATTCAAGCATAGTTCTTCGTTTCAAGCTTGTGTAAAAATGAAACTGAATTCAAGCATAGTTCTTCGTTTCAAGCTTGTCTAAAAATGAAACTGAATCCAAGCATAGTTTTCGTTTCAAGCTTGTGTAAAAATGAACCCATTTCCATTTTAACCCTCGCGATTTCCATTCTATCAGCCTTTTCCGTCAAATGAGCCTTGTGTTTTCTCCTTCCATCGTTAGTATCTGCTTGTTCAATCATACACTTTCACTTGGTTGTTTTACCATTTTTTAGGAATAGTTGCAATGAGTGGTCTTATTAGCCAGCCTCTTCACATAAACCAACATGTTTTGAGAAGTTCCAACATCACCAGAACCAGTTGCTACCCTAGACACCACTCGTTCCTCAAAGTGGAGTCCTCTTTAAGCTCTTTTTAGACTCTCGAAATATGAAAAGATTGCCAAGCGCTTGTCCTTTTCAACTCATTAACGGATTGGAAATGACATCTACTCAGTAAGTTTAACCCTCTTTCGGGTTGAGATAGATTATTTATGAAAAAGGAATACATTGATCGAACATGATCAATAGGTTCTCTCTCGTATTGTTTTACGCTTTTTCGGACTTGAGAGACAAATCCACGAAAAAGAACTTTTGGAGTTTTCTTTTTGTCCCTTTTCAAACTCTCCAAACATTAAAAGAACCGAGTTATCTTTGTCGTTAAACTCGTTAAAACATCAAATAGTGACAAACTTGTCCATCTAGACAAGACCGAGTTTCACCTTTGCTAGACTCATTAAAACATCACATAACGACGGATTCACTCGAAGGTTGGAATTATACAACAAGCATATGTTATCCTCCTCAAGCTTGATAAAAATAAAGAGGTATTGGTCTGCAATGACTGGGGAAAATGGGAAAAAGGGGAAAACCACTTTATGGTAGGAGGCCACTCTTGAACATAAAACTTTCACTTCATCACCGTGACTGCTTGGGTTGGGTTATCAGCTTGATGGTTATCATATCGTTGGTCTATCATACCATCCATCACTTTGTTTTGGGTCAATGCTACTAATTCATTTTAGTGTCGCCGACATGTTCAACAGAAGTCATCCAGTGAAAATTCATCCTTTGCAGTACCATAAACCTTCATTTTCATGACCTCCATTCCTGAACCTTGTGTCATTAGTCAAATTCCGTCTCCAAAATCATTACACTCGTTTCGTTTCGTTGATGTGGGATACATCAAGGCCCTCCTACGATGAGTCGCTTCTTGTCAACATCAACACATTATCCAAGAAGTTGACTTAGAAACACCCTTCCAGTACCTTGAGGCTTGCATACATCAATGGCAGGTTTCTCACTTCTGGCGATAGGTTGACATCAATGACATTCGGCCGAAAGACTTTGTATGGTGTTTGACATCAAATCATCCATTCACACCATGCAGAATGCACTGCAGTACCTTGAGGATCATTATTATTATCGGTGATTTCTCTCGTGTCTATTAACGACTTACATCACTGGCTGGGAATTAGACGATGTCTTCCCATGTTCGACTTCAGATCACATATTCACATGGTTAGACTCGTACTTGAGCGAACTATTGAATGAGATAGAAGACCCTGGATCTAGTTTCATCCATCCGGGCTGCGATTTCAGGAGTACTAAATCATATGTACAATGGCTTTACATTGATAGTCATTCCGATCATGGGTCTATATCTGTAGACGACTATCTATGTACATGTAATGAAAGTTTATATGCTAAGCATGGGTATGCCTTCCCTGAGAAATTCATGTAAAAATCAAAATATCATGATATATGTATTGTAATTGATGTAGGTCGCCTTCCACTTCGAAACCTCCTCATCACATTGTAAAGCATTTCATTTGACATTTGCATTTTTCAACTTCATGCTTTAGGGGGCAGCTGTTACAGATCCATTTGGGCACATCACTCCCATCATCCAGATCAGTGTTTTAGGGCTCACCAAACCCTAATTTTAGTTGCTACATGCCCTAAACAAGTCACCCTTTTGAATGCCTCCTTCCCAGATAGTTTCATGACTCGAAGACATCCTAAAATGACCTATAGAGGGACCAACACAGGTAGGCCCATGTAAGGGTGCGCTACAAAGCAGTTGAGTCGATGCTAGGGTGCTCTGCAAATCACTTAGGCCCTCTTTCACCTGGGAGAGATTGAGCGAAATTCACATAGGGTTTGGGGAATATTATTATCCCTTGGAGTCATCTAGAAATTTCCCTCACTTATCAACTCTTATGAGCTCGAAAATGGATGAGGAATGAGTTAAGATGCATCCTATCCTCTCATCCCTTCCTCCATGGAACTAATTCTAAGTATGGAAGGCCATTCAATACCCCCATTTATGACATAACATCCTTCATCCTCCTATAAATTGAACACTCATCTAAGTGATGAGGGGTTGGACTATGTTGAATTGTAAGGAGATAACGTTGCTATGAGAATTGGCTTTGAGACAAGTATTGTTACGCTACAAGTTTGTCATGCTTTTGATATGATGTGGATGGGATCCAAGCTGGAGGAGTGACTTCGAATCAAACATGATGGTTGTAATTCCTTCTTCTATTCAATAAAGTATTTGAACCTTTTTCCCATATGTTTATCTTGTTATATGATGCTTATATGTGTGGATGTATCTGATTCCATTTACTTGTATGCAATAGATCTTTTGCTTTGATCGGTTCTTTGTCTTCTGTCAATGTTTACAGGTACTTCTCAAGTGTGTTACGTACAGGAAGGAGCGACAGGATCGATACAAAGGAGACAAGAGGAAAGTGGAACTACAAGTAGGTCGTCTCATCTTCTTTGTCTTATCTCTTGCTTATAGGAAAAGGCTAAAGTGCTTTAAATTGTTGTTCTAGATATGGCTACTTATCTATGGAATTAGTATTTATCCGTAGATACCAAATTCTCTGAAACAAGGTCCTCCCAACATATTTTGTAATTTTAGAGCCATAATTTGCCTCATCATCTCCATCATTTGTTGGTTCGATCTTGCCAAATCCTCTAGTAGTGGGTCACGCCCACCTTGCCTATGTTGCTCTTCACCATTGTCCCCCATGTAGTCTCAACCATTCTCAAACTATGTATCAAAAAAATGCTTAGACTTGTCCTCTTTACGATGACCCCTTCCTCTACCTCTACATCTGCCTCTAGGACGATAAACAACTCCACCAAATGACTCTGTCATGACATGCTCTCGAGCCCATATCTGGCCAACAACATGCTCTAATACCACTGTAATATTCTAACTAAAGAAATACAATGAAATATCAAAATATGAACTAGCTACAACAAAACAAATAAGCATGCAATCTGGGATTTCTAAGTAAGCATGCAAAACCCAGGTGAGAATGAAGGAAACTCCACACTAAAATAGGCCCAATGGTTGTAGGCTCTAGCCAAAATTTTTGTTGTTGTTGTTGTTGGGGATGAACTAATGTTTGGGGCCTCAAATCTACTCCAAAAATTCTAAAAAATTAGGATAATGCTTCCCAACCTCAGACCAACAAAAGCCATAAATATTTTGGGTTAATTCCAACTTCTCATCCACTTCCCAGCTCTGCATCCCACTGAAAAATCTACAGTTGGACCACCCAAAATCCTCCACCAAAATAATTGAGAAACCTTTGAGAAAATAGCACTGAAACAACTGCTTTAGCAAAATGACCCCATAAAACCCATGCGTAGTCCCTAGAGAGAAGATTTTGACCCTCACAAATGCAATCACTTCCAGCTCTAAAACTCCTCAAATAAATTTGTCCTCCTCCAAACAAAATTCCGACAAATTCTTGAGGCAAATCTCCCTGACAATTTCCACCTCCAAGCAACTTTATTTTTTCTACTGCGTCCTCCTGTAAAAATATCTACCACCTGTTGAAGAGATGAAATGGCTCACAGAATTTAGGAAAATAAATCCCCAACTAGTTCCAAATTTCTCTCCTAGGGTGACACTCTTGGTTCACCAAAAGAGAGTTGGGATTTTTCGCTTGGAAATCCCTGTGCTAAGCAGCACTGGTTGACTTGGCTCAGCAACTCAAGCAAACCCTCCAAGATCAGAAATAAAATGCCAAAATAGAATGATCAAAATGAATCTCTAGCCTTCCTTTTATAATTGTTGCTCAACCTTTCTTGTGGGCTCCACTAATTCGACCCCCTTGTTTTCCCTTCTTCATGCGGTTCTATTTTCTCGAAGGGAGTTTGATTTCCCTTTTTGGTGACCACCACAACCTATCTTCACTTTAATTTTTTTCTTCTTTTCCCAAGTCCAACCTTTTCCTTTTCTCCAAAATTTATTTAATACCTCCCCAACTTATTTCTCATAAGTTTTATTTATCTGATATTATATTAGCCGCCAAAATTGCAAAATTATGAATTTCGTTGACAAAATTTTTAATTGGGGACATGACATAGCGAAACATATATTGAAATATTTGCATTGCACCATTGACTATGGTATGAGCCTATATGTTTCTAATGGAAAATGGCAACTGCGTGGTTTTACTGATGTTAAAAGAACCTATGGATTTTGTTTTAGCTTGGGCTCTGATATGATTTCATGGTCTAGTAAGAAGCAAACTTTTGTTGCTCTTAGTACAACTGAAGTTGAGTATATTGTTGTCTGTTTATCCTGTTGTGAAGATGTGTGGCTTCAAAATTTGTTTGCTTGTTTGTTTGATCTGGTGCTGGAATTGACCATTGTATATTGTGATAATCAATGTTGTGTAAAGCACTTTGAGAACCTGGTTTTTCATGGCAGATTGAAGCACATTGAGATCAAGTACCATTACATCTGGAATATTGTCTAGAGAGGAGTTGTGAGGCTCGAGTATGTGCCTACTAATCAACATGTTGTTGATGTTTTGACGAAACCATTGTCTCAGATGAAGTTTGCTTATTTCATAGAACAACTTGGAGTTGTTGAGAATACCTCTTTGGGTGAGAGGGTGCATTGATTGGATAGAATCATGCGATTAACAATATTCCTTGGGCTTAGCTAAGAGACCATATTGTTGGGAAGATTGTCTTGGATACTCCCTTGGGTCGTTGATTGAGAAACCAATATGGTTGGGGAGTTTGGTTTTTGGTTTTGAGGCTTAAAGCGATCCATTAAGTCACCGTGTTTGACTGAGAGACCAATGGATTGGTCCTGGAAACTTATTTTTGAGTCCCCTCCCTCAAGTCATTGTATTTTACTGAGAGACTATATAGCTGGGGATTGAGATAGGGATCCCTCCCTTGGGTCATGGACAGAGAGACGTTGTTTATGGTCAGGGAGATGGACCCTGTGTACTCTCTTGTTTAATCACGATTCTCCAATAATGTAACATCATACTATCTATTTGTTTTGGTTTGGTTTCATCGTGGTTAGTGATATGAAAGAAAAGAAAACGTATTAGTCCTAATAGAGTTGGTATGTGTAGAAGTAAGGTTTCCTCAATGTGTGATGGAGACATACAATACTCAACATTGATGGAGACATACAATACTCAACCTTCCAAAACAACAATTCTAATTAAAATGTGTTTGTATTCATTTTGACAAGATCCATGTTGATTCCAGATTGTTTGTTATTTAAGCTTTGTATAAAGCCTTAAAAGAAATAAGGATTGGGCATGGTTGTACATGAAGCCTCTTACTAGATATAATCCAGTTAATAACTAGAGTTGGTTGAGGCTACAACAATCAATCCTCAACTTAATATAATTATTAGACAACAATTTGACATTTCCTCAATCCATACATTTTACCTGATGTCTAATACTTCGATGTCTATTGGTAAGCAATTCCAATTTAGATTATAAGCTATTCTACTAAGTCTTGGGAATTATTATATGAGAGTAAACCAATTGTTCAATTCTTCACCAAATATATTGAAGAGGTTGATCAGTATTTTAATCTCCACATGCTCCATTGCCAAAATAAGGCAAAGAAGAATTTCCTTTCTATACATATTTATAAAGCATTGTTACGTTCCTTCAAGATATTCCCTAAGATCTCAGAAGGGGTGAAAAGGGAAGTTTGTTCTAGATGCAGAGATAATAATAACTATTTGGTGCTCTCAAGGAGTTTTATTAAGTTTCTTTATGAACTGAACCCCTTGCCATTAATGTCAAAGGGGGAGGTAAGGAGAAATGATGGAGAAATAAGGAGGATCAAACTAGTGTTGCCACCAATGCCAAAGGGGGAGATTGTTGGAAAAGTCATCATTGATGGCAAAAGGTGTTGAAGGTTTATGTGAAAGTTATTTAGTATTAGAACAATGGCTAGATACCATAGTCACTGTCATATGAATATGAGTTTGATATGAGTATGTTGATGTTATGTGTTGTTGCTAGTGTGTCTTGAGATACATGGCTAAGTTTGTATTGTTGCTATTGCTCCTATGTATTGGCTGAGTGAGGTTCCTTGTCTGATAATGTAAAGTTGTGAGAAAATATGTTGCTTTTCAAATTATTGGAGTGTTTGGTTGCTGCTAAGGTTGTTGATTTATTGGCAGTATTAGAGATGGATAGAGTATGTTGATGATGCATTGCTTAATTATCAGAAGTTATTTGTATAATGCTGTTGAGTTGATTATGCTTATATTATGAGTATGATGATGTTGATAGAGTGTGTTGCTGAGCACCACGATATGTTGTGGAGGTCAACTTTGTAGAAGTGCTCGAAGATGTTGTGATGTAAATGGTTGCAAATATTAATGATTTATTTTTATTTTTTTTCCCCTCATTTAGAGAATGGATGCAGATTAAAGCTCAACAATATGCATTTGCAGTTTTTTGTAGCCCAGATTTATAGACAATAGTTGGTGTCCACAACCAAGATTATTAGTTGGGAACCCACATTCGTGTCTTGTAGCATGAAAAAGGAAAACTTTGGGCCATGGTTTATGTAATCATTGGATTTGGTTGATGTTAATCTTCTAATATTATTTGGAGGATCATTAACTTTGTTTCGATATTCAAAATCTGGAAGAATGTGAAACGAATATGTGAAATACAAAGAGAATGCATTAGAATACAAACAAGCAACTAGTTATATAAACATAGATTTTGGAATGCATAGTAGTGAGTTGATTGAGTTGTTGTGAGATCTAGTTCTTGGATTGTTTGGTAAAGAGAGGAAGAGGAAGAGGAAGAGGAGAAAATGTGAAGCAGAATTGAGGAAGAGGAAGAGGAAGAGGAGCAAATGTGAAGCAGAATTGAGGAAGAGGAAACATAGTACAAAACAAAGACAGAGATGGAGGTATTTGTAATTAAAGACCAAGTAAGCTAACATATTAAAACTTTCATGTATCAGGGATTGGTGTCTCCTTTCGAGTACTAGCCTGAAAAAGAACACGTTGGAGCTCATAGTGGAAGTGGGTGCTTACAACAAGTTGTACTTGCAGAAGAAAAGCAAGGTTGAAGCCTCTTATGGGTAGGATCCTACAAAAATTAATGTACAAAATGGGAGTGGGTACTTCCAACGAGTTGTATCTTTCAAAATAGATGAGAGGTTGAATCCTCCTATAGGTGGGTGCCTACAAAAGCTAATGGGAAAAGGGAGTGGGTGCTTGCATTTACATCACAACAACAAAATTCACGGTTTTTCCCTTTATGGATTTCCACTTATATCTGGTGTCTACATGCGCTGCGCTTATGTGTTGTTTCTCATGTTGTGGTTTAATGTTTTTTATATGTTAGATTTGTTATTCATATGATGTACTACTACTTCTCTAATAGTTCATATAACTACTGAAAATAAACATAAAAATTAATAATTGATGACCATGAATGCACTATACTGATTTACCCCCCCATCAGTAAATTCAAGTTTCCAACAAGGAGATAAGATGAGTGGAGATGAATGAGCACAAATAGAACTGATGCTCAGTTTGCTAACCACCCATTGCACATTGTAAATAAGCTGAGACGAGACTATTTAGTTGGAGTGTAAAATGGAGTAGGGAAAGCACGAAATGGAACATGTCATTCATGTAGACTTCCAACTATGATTGGGAGCTCAAGAAAGTCTATGGAAAGATAAACCACACAAGTTGGTTTGGAGTCATTTCGTTGGAACAAAATTTTGCGTTTTTCCATAATAAAATTTGGTGATTTTGGGTCATGGTTTCAAATTGGTGATTCTCTCAACCAAAGTGAATTTTGGTGATTTTTGTGAATTGAACCAAAATTTGGTGATTTTTCATTGTATGTAGAGTGGTTCATGCCAGAGGGTTGTTACAACCTATAATTTGGTAATTTCACTGTTGCAATAAATTTATAAAGCTAGAGGGCAATTTCATATAAAAATTGTCCATCTTGTATATTACGTGTTGTGTAATGGACATTGTGGTTTCATGGTTGATGACTGTAGGTTTAAGTGTTATTAATGGAGATGTTAAAGTGACATACATTATATTGGTTCTACAGTGATCTTATGATAATTCCATTAAATAACATTAAGTTAGAGCAACTTCAAAACCTTCTGTATTGTGAGGCATAGTTCGGGTGAAGTATCACCATGCTAGTATTAGTTGGTTACAAAACACGCTAGTGCCGCACACCTAAGGGACACAATGTACCCAAAGTGCCACATTACTGTGTGTTTACCCTAGGGTAACGACAGAAGTGTTTCAGACTTGATCCTATTGACCACAACAAATATGTGTGGGAAAACTTTCCACCCAACGATAAACCTTGAAACTTTAGTTCTTAAGGTAATTATCACGTGACATCATATTATGAAACATATCTTTTATAAGAATAAAGCATTGCATCTACATAAATAAAAGAATTTGTTAACATTACATCATATGGAAATGTCTTCCGTGCCCTTAAGACACCATTATTATATGTATAAAAATCACATCAACATATAATATTTATCTTAATTAACAACTAGCCATGATTTAAAGGAAATAATCATCAAATCTCCCATCTAGATATGCATTGGTGTATGCTGAATTACTTGGTCCAGGCTAACTCATAACATAGCCTAATCAAACAGATAGGGAAAGTCCCAATGCATAGTTTTACATCCTCCTAGGTAGCTAACCCTAGGCTATACTAGTACCATTAAACCTTGACTTGTTTAATTTATCATTTCTTGAGCCAACAAAACCTGTGGTTTAGTATAGAGAATGGTTCAAATTGAAGGGACCCCTCCTCAAATACTTGCAATCCATAAAATTTTAGCACATGGGATGGATTAGGTACATAATTCTTAAGTACAAAAACATGAAATACAATGTGCGTCTTTCTTATATGGGATGGAAACTCAATCTTATAAGAACTTGGTCCAATCCTCTTGAGGATCTTGAATGATTCAACAAACCTAGGAGATAAGTTTGTTTCTTTACCAAATATAAAGGAACTCTTAGAGGGTTTGACACTAACAAAATCTTTGTCTTGTGTCTTGTAACTTCTATAAATTCTCTTAGCATCTGCATAACTTTTTGGTTGGTCTCTAACTTCCTTAAACCTCTTGAAGGTAACCATTTTTTCTTACATTTGTTGAAGCATGTCAAGTCCAAAAATGACCCAATCCTCTAAATAGTCCCAACTTAAAGGTGTACAATAAGGCATTCCATATAGGACTTCATACGTGGTTCCCTGCATGGAACTATGGTAGCTATTGTTGTATGAAAATTCTACTAAGTGAAGATATTTATCCCACTAGTTTGGTTGGTACATAACATTTATTCTCAACATATCCTCCAATATTTGGTTAACTCTCTTTGTTTGTCCATCAATTTTTGGATCATAAGAAATACAAAAGTTAAGTTGAGTACCAATGGAATTTAGGAGGTTTTGCTGAAAACCTATAAGTGAGCCATGAATCTCTTTATGATATGGTTTTTCAAGGAAATCCATGTAATTAGGAAAATTTGAGCAATGCCTGGTGCATCAAAGGTGCTCTTAATTGGAAAGAAGTGGGCACTTTTCGTTATCTTGTCAATGATTACCATGATGCAATCATGTCTCTAGGAGGTCATATGTAAGCCCACAAAAATATCCTCCGAAATAACTTCCCATTTAGTTTTTGATATGCCATGGGGCTATAGTAGACCTACACGGTGGTGGTGCTCTACCTTAACCTATTGACATTCTAAATAGAAAGATACAAAATATTTTATATCTTTTTTCACCCTTGCCACAAAAAATAACCTTTTGAGGTCAACATGCTTTTTCTTTACTCTTTGTTGTGTAGAATAAGGTGCTCTATAGGATTCCTTCATTATAATTCTCTTAAGATCTTCATTCTCTCCAACATATATCCTACCCATAACCCATAACAACCCATAATTCTCTATTGTATACCCATTCCATTCATATTTCACTAGTATTCCCTCTAGCAAGGTCAATTTTAAATGTTGATATTGCCATTCTTTTGTAAGGTAGCTTAATATTTTTTCTATTAAGTTAGTTGTCACTAATAGTACTAGATAAATTATGGATCTTAATGCATTTGAAACCTTATTTTCCTTTCTTTTAATGAAGGACACCCTAAAATCATATACACTAAATGACTCACTCCATTGTCATTGTTAGGCATTAAGGCCCTTTTGGGTGAAAATGTGCTCAAGGCCTTTGTGATTAGATTTTAATTCAAACTGACATCCCATTAGATAATGCCTCCACAACTTCAGAGCCATCACAAATACAACTAGTTCAAGATCATGAGTGGCATAATTAATTTAATGGTCTCTAAGTTTATGTGAAGCACAAGCAATAACTCTTCCATCTTGCGTAAAAAAAACACCTAGACATTGCCCTAATGTGTCCACACATAGATAAAAATCCTTATCCATGTTAAGCACTCTTAATAATGGGGCAGTTGTCAATCATCATTTTTGTTCAAGAAATGCTTCTGCAAATTCATTTGTTGATTCAAATTAGACACCTTTCTTTTGTAGGATTGTGATGGGATAAACAATTCGACATAATCCTTCCATAAGTTTTTTTTTTTTTTTTTTTATAGCAAATTGCTAGTCCCATAAAGTTGAGTACTTCTTTAGCATTTTGAGGAGTGGGCCACTCAATTAGAGTGTTGATTGTACTATGATTAACTGCAATACCTTCACCATTAATGTGATGCCTTAAATATTGGATTTATTTATGGAATAAGAACCATTTAGAAAATTTTCCATACAACTTGTGTTCTCTATGACATTGAAACACTAGCCTTAGATGCTATTGATGTTTTTGCTCAATTCACTAGTAACCCAGGATGTCATCTAAGAATAATTGAACAAAACAATTCAAATATTTACAAACATACTATTCCTTAAGTTCATAAATGTTGTTGGGGAATAGGTCAACCCAAATGGTACTACAATAACTTCATAAAGATTAGGCCTTGTTCTAAACGTCGTCTTTGGTATATTCTCCTCCTTAATTCTTAGTTAGTGGATACCTATTTCTAATGATGGCTTTGTTCATATCACAATAATCAATAGCAAGCAGCAGGATAGTGACAAAGAACAAGGATTGGGAAGCTTTGAAGGTTGAGCATAGTAGAAGAAGTTAGCCTTTAGTTTTAGGTGGGGAGGACTAGTCAACAAATCCTTCCAAGTATATCAAGAAGGTCTCACAATATGAAACAAATTCATAGGATGTTCAAGAGCAAGAGGCTTCTATGAGCAAGTGCAAAAGGAGTGGGATTTCGAGGAAGATTCTAAACCAAGCGATAGGGAAGGCTTCCAGTTAAGAGGGAGTAACCATGGTAGTGGATGTGGTGTGGGACATTGTTTTAGGATCAAAGATAGTTCTAGGTGGTATAAGTATCTCCCTTGCTAAGAGGGAGTGTTGATATTTTTAACTCATGTAGGTACTTTTACACAAGCCTAAGTGTCTCGGTATGCAAGAAGTTGCCTAATAGCCCTTAAACCTTAGGTAATTACTTTAGTGGTTAAAGCATTTTTGTTTATAAAAGAAAAGTAAATTAATCTAATGCTTGATCATGCTCAATCATGGTCAACCATATTTTATAAAATCAATTGTGGTCAACCATGGTTAATGATGGTCAAGCATTTTGCAACGTTGCATTGTGACAAAGATTGTTTGAATATGAAAATCAATCATTGTCTCAACCATGGTCCAATGTCGCATTATGACAAAGATTGTCATAATATGATAATCATGGTTACCATGGTCAACCATGGTCAACCATGTTTTATAAAATCAAACATGGTCAACCATGGTCGAATGTCGCATTGTGACAAAGATTGTCTTGATATGAAAATCAACCATGGTTAAGCACGGTCAACCATGGTTCAAACATCATATTGTGACAAGGATTGCCTCAATATAAAAATCAACCATGGTCAACCATGTTTATTTTAGTGTTTATAATATTCATATTAGGATTTATAATATTAGTCTTTTGGATTTAATATTATTCCCTTGGGTTCATAATATTAGTCTCTTGGATTTAATATTATTCCCTTGGGTTCATAATCCCTTGAGATTTTAGTATTAATCCCTTGGGTTTATAATATCAATCCATTAAGCTTATTATTCCCTTGGGTTTATAATATCAATAATGGTCAACCATGGTTAATAACCATGGTCGAATGTCGCATTGTGACAATAATTGTCAAAATGAAAATCAACCATAGTCCAACATCGTATAATGACAAAGATTGTTTTGATATGAAAATCAATCATGATAAAGCATGGTCAACCACATTAAAAAATAATTATTGTTATTAAAATTATTATTATTTATCAATATTACTACTATTATCAAATAAATATTTTTAAAATTATTATTATTCATTAATATTACTACTATTATCAAATAAATATTTTTATTAAATAATTAATGATAAATATTTTTATTAAATAATTAATTTATATTACATAATTTAAATTAGGTTATAATAATTTACATTTAATATTAAATAATAATTAATAATATATATATATATATATATTTATAATTATATATTCGACGAAATATATAATATTAATTATATATTTTTAATTATATATATATATATATTTTTAATTAAATATTCGACGAAATATTCCAAAATCGCTTTCAAGGCCTGTTCGAGAGATTCGATGCATTTCGAACATATTGTCCTTTCTCATTTAAAATAAAAAGCCTCCACGAGAGATTTTGATTGTGTCTCCTGATCGAGACATTCCTCACATATTGGCTGCTCCTGCTTCTTTGTGGCTTACATCAGACGAAGGTTATACTATATTGACTATATTTGCCAAGGTAGCTGCTGTTCTTCGGATTCTCTCTTCTTGCCATTCACCTCTGCGTCGAATCGGGACCATGGACAAGTCAGGGAGTCCCTCGCATTCTGTCCAGTAAGTTGCGTTTTCTTGAAATTTATTTTACATGTGAACCATATATGTGCTTGGCTATATTTGATTTAGATTCAATACTTAATATCTGTCGTGTTAGTGACTGAATCATAGTGCAGGAAATTGGGGTTCGTAGCAAGAATTAAATCAATGTTTAAGGCTTTATCTCAGAATTTATTTTTATTTTTTTGTGTTTTTCTACATTATTTAAACTAATGGAAAGTCGTGGTTGATGATTTGGTTCCCAGGTACACAGACGAGGAGCCGAACAGTAAGTTTTCGAATTTCTTGCCTTTGCTTTTATTATGGATTCTTTCAAAATTTTTGACATTTAGTTGTTTCTTCACATTTAATTGGACATTTAAATAGATCACATAATGGACACGGTTCTCACTTTCCCTTTCTCTACCTTCCATCTGTTGCAATGAGTTTACATTCTTGTCATGACACTGGAAGACTTCTGTGTCCTTCCAACTAAAGAAGAGATAACGGAAATGAGTGAATAAACAAAAAAAATAAGGCCAGCTTTGTATCAAACAAATAAATAAGGCCAATTTTGTGTTAGGATGCTAACATGGATAGGGTGAGGAGGGCAGAGATCGGGTCGCGGAGAGGAAGATGAACGGAGTCTAACCTGTGGTAGTATCCAACTAGGGGGTGCTATGTCTAGGGAGACGTCGCGTCATATTCAGATTCCTCCGGCACAACTCTGCACAACACGTTCCTATGTATAATGGTCATCCACAGGGCAGGAGCAGATCTACTGTACTGCTGCCATTATCCCGCGTGGGGCTAGGTCCGATATGGCATTTGCATGGCACAGCATTTGTCCTTTTCCATATGCATTTGAGGGGAGGAGGGCGGCCGGATGGGGGGGGGGGTTAGTGTGAAGTCAATTGAGTATCTTCAGGGTGAAAGAAGTCAGTTGAGTATCTTTAGAAGATGGCTTGTTAAGTTATAAAGTCAATACGTTAAATTACTTTATGGCAACATGCATTTTTTAACATTTTTTAGCTTTTTTTTCTTCATCATTTTCTTAACTTTAATACTTTCCGAAGGCATTATTAGTCACCGTCCTTGATATACTTCCCTATTTATGAATACTTTATATAGAAGCCCTTTCTCAATGTTTCTAACGTGTCTTTCATTCTATAGTTTGTTTGATGATGACTGAAGAGTTGAAACACAGGCACAAAACTCTTTTATGCAGTAAAACAAAAAAAGGCCTTAATGAATCATGCCTCTGAAGAGGTTTAAGGTCATAGTTATTTTTTTTTTTTAAACAGAATGGGTAGCTTTTTCATTAGATAAATTGGAAACCGGTCAAGTCCCATACAATCTTGGAGAGCAAGCTCTCAGAAATGTTCATCATTTTAACTTGAAGAAATGTTCATCATATTAACCTGAAGAAGAAGGATCCTATTACTAGGATTCAGGTAGCTCCCTCTCCTTGTTCTTTCATTATCCATACTAAAGATGCCTAGCTCTTTTCATTAGGGTATTCTTGAACATAGATCATGGTTCCTATTTGGACTTTCTGAGCCAGGGCCCATTAGGAGGATAAGGTCTTTCTCACTGTTTCCTTGTTGGGGCAGTAAATGATAGGGAAAGACCCATGCCACCACAAAATATGAGATGAGTGAGACCTCGGGTTTCCTATTGATTCTGGAGTTGTTTGGCTTACTCGAGACCTCTAAGAAGCTTCCATGACAAACCCTAAGATGGAGACCACCATATTGATGGACAAAGCATTTCTAGGAGATCCCATATCTGAACTCTCTTTGCACAGAGTACTACTCTAGGTTTGGTAGAGCACCTCATGTTGCATTCAGAGATTCTTACGCCCGGCCTCCAATGTTAGATGTGATGGTCATCCTCAATTTAGTGTTCCTCCTAGGACTACACATTCAGTCCCCCTTAGGCTGAGGCATTCTCCAAATGTCATTATCAAAAAGTGAGTCAACCTCTTTCTAGTGATTTATGGTTTGCTTGAGAAGCCGCCTTCTCTCTCCCATCATTCAGCCTCAAATTCTAGTTCTAGTTTTCCTTGACATCCTTTATAGTTGTCATGGTTTTGTTTCTGAATATTCTATAATTATTTTAGCTAGCTATTGTTATTTTCTTGCTTTTGATCTAGTAGCAATTGGAGCTGCTTTTGCATTCACACTATGTTCTTACATTGAACGTGCACTTGAGTCCCATTGAGCTACTTATTTTGGTCATTCATTTGGCATTAATAAAATTACGTTGTTACGTTATCTTATATTATGTAATGAAAGTGCACTAATGGAAAAGACCACGACTAAGGCCACCACTAAAAGTTAAATTTTGTCAATGGATGAATAAATAGAAAAATCCAGCCCTGCAAAATTGACTACTTAATCAAAGTTCTCCATTTTGCATTTGAGGGCAAAAATTTATCTCTTTTCTTTCTCTTCAATCTTTATATTTTGATTAATTCTTTAAAACATCATTGTGGGTTGTTCTAGAGTTAATCTGATTGTTCTGAGAAGAAGTTAGTACGCAATCAGATGTCATATAGATGCTAGTGTTTTCTCATATTTTAAAAAATTGAAGTGTATTGAGTTCTATTGTTGTTTTAGCCGTGAAGACCATGAATGAAATTTCACAAGTGATTGCTGATGTATTATAATCAATGCGCTGCAGCTGTAATTGAAACATCAAATACAAGTTCTTCATCCTCATCATATGGAGCAGCTTTGGATGCACTTTCTTCTCTCATCACTCCACGTATACGAGCAAATGAGACTGAAATCAATTTCCCTATTATGTTTGATTATTTGAAGGTAAAATTTGAAATTTAATAACTGTAGGTTTATTTGTTCTTTCGTTGGTTTTGATTTATTTAATGCCAATTTAATTTACAATCTTTCTCAATCTCAATCTTACGACTACTCCTGATTGTTTTGTAACCCACATAAGATTAAAATATACCAGATAAAAGCAGATAATTATATTAATGTCCAATAAATGACCATAAAAGTAGGTCAATGGGACTCTTGAGTACAATGATATTAATAAAGAACAAGAGAATTCAGCTTTGTAGCATTAGCTTGTTGAATAGAAGGCAATATAGGTTTAATGACAATATCATCCGGATGGACATACATGGTCTTGGGTATGACACAGTGTTGATAATATCGCCGAGATATCGGCGATATTCGGAAATATCGCGATATTTTCGGCGAGCCGATATATCGCCGACCAAATATCGCGATATTTTATGGTTTTGAAAATATCGCGCGATTTCCGATATATCGCCGATATTTCGGAAAATATCGCGCGACGACGTAAAATATCGCCCGGTGACAGCGAAATCTTTCCGCGCGGCCTATAAAATTCGATTTTTGGTTTTTTTCATGTCATTTTGTTTTTCTGAGCGCTGGAGAAGGAATGTGGTTGCTGCCAAGGAGGGTTTGAACGAATCCATAGCCATTATTGCCAATTTGCCACCAAGAACGAAGATTTCTCTAAGCTGCAAGTGCCAAGAACAGTGAGACATCTCATTCTTCCCTACAATCATTTTGCTTGGTTTTTGTTTTCCATTTCAAAATGCAAGGGTTTTAAATTTATCACCATAGTGTGCACTGTGTAGGAGAGAGATGCATTGAAACTCTTTGCAAAACATAGTGATTCTCACTGCTCAGAACAAACATATATTCCAAACATTAATTGCTACATCTGTTTCAAAAGATTGCACAAGTCATCAAGGTTTGTCACTATGTTTTCATTGCTGCCATCATAGATCACTGTTAGTGTCAAAATTTCAAATTATTACCACTGTTAAGATTCTTCAATTGGTGATGGAAGGGAAGGCTATCCTATTCCTAGAGAAAAAGAAACAGCTTCACAGTAGATTAGAATGGAATGAAAATACTGGACAGTGGATAATTAAGTAACGAACTAGTTTACCTGTTCTAATTTTTTGATCCATATATGACCAAAATCAGTAAAATCATGACCAAAATAGGTCCAAAAAATAGAACAGTTAGACAATTCCTTCACATGACAATTTTTTTACCTTCTTGTTGAAGTGCATTTTGAATAATAATTGAAGTAAATGGCTGATCTTCATCTCACTAAAACAGATTGAAAATCCATTTCTATTTCACATCAGATTGGAACTATTAACTTAAGAAACTCTCCATGCCACTATTATGGCCATACATCATCATCGAGTTACTTAGAGGATCATTGTTGTCAGGAGAGTCAAGCTCACTGTGATGTGTCACATCTATATCAGGCCTGTATCATTGTCAAGTGACAAGTCATCATCAGGTTCATATCACTGTCAAGGTAATACAAATACAAAAGAGGTCACTGCTAGGAGGTTGAAACCGTTGAATACCGAGGTCTAATAATGCACCTACAGCAGTGGTATAATAATTAATTATTAATTAAGTAACAGTCACCTCATTTCCTCATTTCCTTGGCATATCATTTGCAATTTTGCATTCACCTCATTTCCTTGGCATATCATTTGCAATTTTGCATTGTTAGGCTCTTTCATTGCTTGGCATCTTTGGTTAAAGTGGCAATTATTGCATGATACAAGCTCACTGCCCTCTTAACTTTTAAGTCTGCTCTTTTTTAAATTTTTCATGCCCATTGCAAAATTGCAAATTTGCAAATAATGTAGCAAAAAAAGTTAAAACTGTTTTGTAAAATGATGTGGTTATTAACTTATTTGTAATTTTGTATTACTTATTAAGTTACTAATTCCAATTTTTTTTTGGTGCTCTAGGTTTCCTTTTGAGTTAGCCCACTACAAAATACAAATATGCCAAAAGCCTTGGACCCATTTTGGGAGTATGGGAGCCCTGATGGTGGGACAAATCGTGCATATCTTACATGCAAATTGTGTGGGACCAAGATGACAGGTGGGATTACACGACTGAAATACCATCTTGCTAGACTCAGTGGACATGATGTTGGGGTTTGTACAGTTTCTAGTCCGGAGCTTATACAAAAAGCTCTTGAGGCAATTGAAGAAAAGGACAAAAAGAAGGAAGAGGCGGAAAGAAACAAAGCTGAATGTGCAGGTAGATCTTTCGAGATATCTTCTCCTGATTTTGGTGTTGAGGGTAGTGGGCCTAGTGGCCCTAGTGGGAGGGGCTCCACAACTGGCACACCATCACATGCTACTGCTAGTGTGAGTGCGAGGTCATCATTTTTTGTTCCACGAACAAGAGCTGGAGCACAACCTGGCATAAAATCGCTTGTTAAAAATAAGGAGAAGCAAGAAGCAGATAGAGTCATGGGGAGGTGTATTTTTTGGAGCGACTTACCTCTCAGCATCACAAAAACCGATCCATTTTGGCAGCCAATGTGTGATGCTATTGCTGTTGTGGGCCCAGGGTACAAAAGTGCCACATATGAGGAGTTGCAGGGGCCAATTCTTCAAGCAGAAAAACAAGACATCAACTCTAGATTGGCGGAGTTGAAAAAGACATGGGAAGTCACTGGATGCACAGTGATGTCTGATGGTTGGACAGATAGGAAGGGTAGGACCCTTCTAAATTTCTTGGTACATTGTCCTAAAGGTACCATGTTTATTAAATCGTTGGATGCATCAGAACATATCAAAGATGTAGCAACGATATGTGAGTTGTTAGATGGGTTCATTCCGGAGATTGGTGTGTAGAATGTGGTGCAAGTCATAACAGACAATGCAGCTAATTATGTGTAGAATGTGGTGCAGCGCATTGTCTTGATTTGTTGCTTGAGGATATGGGGAAACTCTCCTTTATCAAGGAGGCAGTTGATATGGCTAGGAGCATCCCCAAGTTTATTTATAACCATGCTTTTGTTCTTAGCCTTATGAGGAGGTTCACTAGAAACAAGGAGTTGCGGCGTCTTGCCATCACACATTTTGCCACAACCTTTATTACTCTTCAGTCTTTGCTTCGATGTCAGTTCGAGTTGAAGCAAATGTTTGTGTCTGATGATTGGTGTAATTGTAGATACAACAGGAGACCTGATGGGAAAGCCATTGCAAAAATCGTGTACTCTGAGACATTTTGGCATGGAGTAGAAGAAGCATGTGCAGTTAGCGAACCTATAGTAAAGGTTCTTAGATTGGTGGATGGAGAGAAGCCTGCAATGCCTTATTTGTATGAGGGCATGGATAGGGCCAAGGAGGCCATTCGTTGCTATTATGCAGACAAGGGTTCTGCTGGCCTTGATAGGTAGATGATGTTATGGGATGTGATCGATAGTCGGTGGATAGGAATGCTTCATCGACCCATTCATGCAGCAACACTCTTCCTCAACCCCGCATTTTCATACAAATGCAACTTTGATTTTGATGGCGAGGTGATGGAAGGGCTCCATTCCTGTATTCAGAGGATGGTACCTGATCCTGAGCTTCGTAGCAAAATCAATCGCGAGATACAGTCTTATCGGGATTGTGTTGGCCTATTTGGCTTTGATGATGCTATTAGGGAAAGGACCCTCTTCATGCCACGTAAGTGACAAGTCATCACTCATTAGAAATTAGAATTTTAAATTTAATTATGTTTTAACTTTTAAGTTTTTGAATTTTTTATTTCATTATTTTGTTGTAGATATTTGGTGGCGAAGCTATGGTGCAAGGGCACCAAATTTGCAAAAATTGGCTATACGAATCTTGAGTCAAACATGTAGCTCTTCAGGGTGTGAGCGCAATTGGAGTGTATTTGAGAAAATACACGCCAAAAAGCGCAACATGTATAACTTTGAACTCAAGCCTTCAGTTGAGCAATTACACTTATTGTAATTTTTAATTTTTAATTTATGACCTTCAAGTGTCAAGAGTCAAGAGTCAAGACTCATTACTTTTTTTGACACTCTTACAGGTTGGAGTTCGCACGCCTCAACGATTTGGTGTATGTGCATTAGAACATCCGACTTCGAGTGAGGCAAATAGAATCACCAATGGATCCAGATGCCATTTCCTTAGACAATATTGATGTATTGTCTCCGTGGAGGGTGGAGTCAGAGGAGCCTATATTGGAGGAGTCACCTTCATGGTTAGAGCCAGTGGCAGATGATCCATTAGAGTAGGGGCAGCAAGAGGCGGACTCGGAGTCAGAGGAGCAGCAGCACTTAGAGGAGGAGGAGGAGGAGGACACTGCGGGAGCATCAGCATCAACACCATCTGCTATAGATATAGGAGAGCATAGCTCCATACCTAGCACTCATTATTTGACATTAGGTGCACAGGTAGGGTCAGGGCCTTCTACTACTAGGGGTAGGCTTGGCAAACAACCCATCATGTTTTCCTGTAAAAGAGGGAGAGGGCAGTAGATAGATAGCTGCTAGTTTTATTTGTTATGCTACAAGTAACTCATGATGATGAGATACTTTTATATATGTGATGTTATTTTGTATTGGTTCTCCACATTTGAGTCCTTGAATGGACAATTATCAAGGATCAATAGGATTTGGTATCGCCTTTGATATATCATTTCTATTTGACATCATATATATAAGTGTTTTCTTCATATTTATGTGCCAATGTGTTTATTTCATGTTGTTATTGATTTATATGTTTAAAAATCTGAAAAAAATGAATATATTATGCATTTTTTATGCTTGCCAATATTTGTCGATATTTTGCCGATATTTTCGCCAATATTGCCGATAAGATATTTTCTGGACCCTTGCCGATATTTTCCCGATACCGATATTATCAACACTGGTATGACATGGATTTGAGTTCAAAGGTTTTTACTTCATGCTTGTGAAAAGTGATGAGTTATAGTGGGTTCTATTTCGTCACACATTGAGTGGTAAGATGCAGCTTGAAGGAGTGGAGATCAACTCTTCTCTTTTAAAGATGTAAAAGGGAAATTAATGTTTTATGAAGTAAAGAAAATGGACCAAATTTATTTGAATAAAATTAACTAAATAATAAGTTGAAAAATTGTTAGCAGTCGTGTTTCTCCAAAATGCAATGTTAATGTGATGAAGCTCTCTAGACTAAGGCCAGTTGGCTCCTAAGATAATTGTTGATCATTTTATGAATATTATTCACATGGAGCATAATATGTTGTAAAAATATATTAGTAGCCAATGATATGAAATAATTGTTAATTTTTCTTAGGGCTATATTGTTCTTTGCTTTAATAATTGCATTTCTTCATTAACACATTACATTCACCCCATATCAGCATAACATTATTCAGTAGCATATGCAATTATGTAGAAAGAACAATACCATCATCATCAATGCAGCGGAACATAAATGAACAATAGAAGAAATACATTCACACATAGAGACACTAGGATTGGTCCAAGATTAATATTCTGGTGCTCAAATACAGTTTCCTTGCCGGAGATAGTCTCGCAAACTGTTCAGAGCTCTCAATTATCGCCTCAGGCTTTATATTCTAATGTAGCAAATAGTATTATATTATTATTATTATTATCCAATTTTAAGGTCACAACCAAGCCAGACACCAAATTGGTGTATGAGACCCCCTTGTTTGTGGGACAAGGGACCCACCTCCATGCAATTTCACTGCTAAGTCTACGGAAGCATACATACTCTACCCCCTCTAGTTTTTGAACCTGTGACCTCTTAGGAGGAAACACATGCTCTTAACCATTAGGCCCACTCACGCTGTATGCGACTCTCCAGCAACAACACTCAGGATTTACCCCCCGATTAGCAATGAGTATTGCGATGCCAAGGGCAAAATTATCTAGGTGGGCGTCTACGTATGCCACAAAAGCCCTTCTCTCAGGGGGTGTTCAAGTTAGCCGTGTATCTGCGAGGTTTCTTTTTTCTACTGAGTCGTGGGTCCAAGCGAGCTGTATCTCCTCAAAAGTTAGTTGTGGCACATTTCGAGCAGGGTCGAGTTTACAGCTAGAGACTTGGCTCCCCCCCACCAAGCTGTTGAGCCAATGAGTTTTGACCGTTTTCTTTACGTGATTAAGTGGAGGATTGGGACTGGTTGCAAAGTCACGTTGGGTTCATACGAGTACCTATATGCTTGTGTGGGGGTCCATTACTTTTTAGTGTACGTGTGGCAAAGTAACTTTTTATTATTATTTAAAGTTTATGTAATATATTTTTGTTTTAGAAATTAGACTAGGTTGAAAATTATTATTTTATTGTGATGGATGTTCCTTGTCTCCTCTATTTAAAGGAAGGACTCCCTCATTTGTAATTATAGTTGGATAGTAGGAGAATTCCTCTCTCGTGGATTTCATGAAAATTTTCTTGGTGCCATTGGGGTTTTGGGTTTATTATTTGATGCATATTCCAAAATAGTAGGCTTTTCTTTCTTGGTTCTGTCTACAACATTTTAAAGGGGTTTAAATTGTAAATGATTTAGGGACACCACAAGGTGCAGTGAGATCAATCGATTGAGGAACAACGGTCACGTGGAAGAGGGTGCCAAAGACACAGGTCTTTATGTACCCTTTGTTGGTGTGAAGTAGTCATTTAGCCTCTTCGTAGGCAAACCCTCAAGGGGGTTCCTTGAGTAAATGCCTGACTTATTTTATGCCATAGTCAATTATCGGGTTGAGGGCAATCCATTGAGGAATCCTCTCTAGTGGGTTCTCTACCTTGCAGTTTATCTTGATTGGTCGAAAACTACTCATTCTTAGATACTAATTTCTCCTCCCAAATCTATTATTTCGACTAATTGCTTTAAGGAGGGTCATTCTTTTTGAAATCCTCTCATCCTTAACATTTCTTTGACTCCATCACTCTTGAATTTGTCTTCACATCCCTCCATTACCACTATTTCTTTTTTATTTCAAAAAACCCAATTCATTCATTGGGGTTACTTGTGATATCATCTTGCTCCCTTATTGTTTATGCCCTAGTGAGCTTGAAGGGAGATACCCTCGAAGTCAAAGGAGAGCCAACCTAAAGAGGCAAGGTAGCTCATTGAGGTGATAGTGGATGACCTATCGAGGTTTAACCCAAATTGTATGGTGTGGGTTTACTTGTGATATCATCTTGCTTCTTATTGTTTATGCCTTAGTGAGCTTGAAGGGAGATACCCTCGAAGTTAGAGGAGAGCTAGCCTAAAGAGGCAAGGTAGCTCGTTGAGGTTTAACTCAAATTGTATGGTGTGGGTTGGAACTTTCATCATTTTAATGTACCATTTGAGTGGTAATAGTTTGAATTGATATCTAATACATTAATTATTTTATCTTGTAGCTTTTAAGGCGCCGAAACATTGTTGATCTCGAGTATAACTATTACATATTACGAATATATTATAAAATTTATAATTTTTATATAAATTTATTTTAAAAATTATAAAAAAATATATTTATATTGTTTGTACTTGTCGTTTCCTTGCTGCATTTGGATGTTGAATTTTTAAAAGATTGGCATATCCAAATCTTGGTAACTTACTTCCAATGCTTTTTAGTTTCCTTCTCTTTTTTTCTTGTCTCTTGGTTTTTTCTCTAAGTTTGCTTCTCATGGACGTTTTTTCTAGTCTTGTTTTTTCCCCTTGTTTTGCATCTTACATAGTTATTTGTGCACTTCATCCTCCATTTTGTTACCATGTTTAAATTCAAAACTTCAAGCTTGTTCCCTTTTGTGCCACACTTGCATCCTCTTATCAATGTCACGTTGTAGCTCTGTAATCAATAACTGTTCTCTGTTCCTTGCATTTTGTTTCCAAGGGAAACCTTACAAGAAACCAAAGGGATGCTTCCCCTCATTTGTGGATGGTATCCTCAGTGAACCCGTTGGGGTAGACTAGTGTGCATAACCTAGGGGAGTTCAAACTGGGCACTTGTTGGCACAAAACTAGCCAAATACCAACAACATTAGTGACAACAAGTTGCGTAACTAGTTGGGCTTCTCTATCCCTTGCATGCATGGTAGGGACTAAACTTTAAAGTTTCCCCTTATGAAGAAAAAATGAAAAAGAACCAAAATATTTTCGTTTTTGTTTTTAACCTCATTCCAATAGGTACCCAATCATAGCATGGGGACATGAAGAAAAATGATAAAATATGAAAGGTGTGGGCATGCCCATTGAGATACAACATAGTTGAAATATAAAGGAGAGTGCGTATGAGATGACCCAACTTAGATACAAGTGAATCGGTTTATGAATACCCAACCATCATCATAGACTTGCTCAACTCTTGAGGAAATGCCACCACTAAACTACTCATCATCTACAAAACACATTGTATAGATCTAGCCATTTGATAAGTACTTAGAAGAGGCATAAGTACAATAGAGAAAAATGAGTGGGCATATGTATCTCAACATAGGGTTAACCATAGCTGGAGGAAGAGAGAGTGGGTTTGTGATGAGCTGACCATCATAGAATTGCTCAACTCCTAAATAAATGCCTCTAGTGAATTGCTGATCATCTAGGGTAATATGATCCCAATATGTACATTTGATAAGGGAGTGTTGTAAAGAGACATGAATAATAGAGGTTAGGGATAAAAGTGAGTAGGCATACACAATTAATTGTATTGTTATTCATAGCTAGAAGAAAAGAGATTGGGATTGTGATGATTCGACTCATTATGAAAGCAGACCCAATAATCTAGTGAAAGAATGCTGCCATCACATTGCTCATCAACTACCCATTTGATAGAAATGTTGTAAGGAACATTTTGAATAGAAGTGACAGGACTCAACCTTGAGATGCTCATCCCCTTGAGGGAAGTGATCACTAAATTGCTTGCTTGCTAGAACTAACTATTTTTGACGTGCTCATTCCATGTAGGGAAGTGATCCCTGCATTGCTTGTCTACTGGAAATAACTATTATTGACTTGCTTATCTTGTAGAAGGAAATGATCGCTTAAGTTCTTGTTTGTTGGTGATAATTGTTAAATATTGTAGCTCGAATAGGTGTTCTAACCTTGAGAGGAGTCACTAAGTCTAGGAACACAAAAAATTAATTATCTTTCAGCCCATGTAAAGTTCCACCTAGGGAAAATGTCTTAATTAAGTCAATTGGTGATTTTTAAATATTTCGTAAGTTAAAACTTAAGAAAAGTGGATAATTAATTGACATTATTTGAGATAAGATCAATTTATCTCTAGAAGCCTCAAGAAAGTTTCTAAGTTGATATTGGTCATTGATTGGATCAATTTAACTTTTAATCTTGGCTATTCATTTGTGATTGAGAGATTATAGAGGGAATTGATGGGCAACATTGGAGATCATTTGAGTTGGGTAAGTTTTCAATGAGACACCAAGAGGGTTTCAATAGCTGTGATTGGGAAGAATTTTTCCGGAGTTTATTCTTCATCCGAGAGACTTCCAACTTTTGAGTTTCATAGGGAGGTTCTCCCCACATTGGGGTTTTTTATGGGGACATTTGTCCAAACGTATTTGTGTGATTGGTTTCTCGTGTATTTTGCTGCAATTTTATTTGGTTAATGGTGCTATTTATGTTTTTATTCATTACTTTTAGCCGATAAATTAATTTTTTGTGTATAAGTAATCATAATAATTCATTGGGTTAATAGCACCTTTTGGGTAGTAGAAGTTTCACATGATATCGAGCACTGAAGCGTTGAGGTTATTGTTTATCTGAGTGTGAGGGTTTTGAAAGAGAGATCAAAGGTTTTCACACATGTCAATTTTCAGATCTCTTTAGACCTGTGGGGGTTTATTGCTTGAGGGTTTCAGAGATGGCTTTAGTTGGTTTGAGGGATCAAGATAGACTTGGTGGTGCATCAAACTTTGGTATCTGGAAAGCCATGATCCTTGTGTTTCTAGAGGAGCATGGATTGAAGGAATATTCAATGTCTGTTGTTGCTGCATCGACAAAACCAATGAAGTTAGTGACCCACTGCAAGGAGGATGCCAAAGCTAGGTGTATTATCTAAGATGGGGTCAAAGATCATATTGTTCCCCATATTGCAGAATTGGATATGTGTAAGAAGATGTGGGATGCCATCTTGAATATGTTCCAGAGTGCAACTGTGAAAAAGAAATTGATCCTTAGAGAGAAGCTACGAAACACTAGACAGAACAAGGGAGAAGGCGTTGTCAGTTATCTCACTAGGGTCAAACAAGTCAAAGATGAGTTAGCAGTTGTTGGAGAGAAAATAGATGATGACGAGCTTGTGAGAACTGCATTGAATGGGTTCTCAAAGTAGTGGGATGTCTTTGTCCAAGTGATTAATGGACGACAAGACCTGCTTGGCTGGGATCGTCTTTGGAGCGATTTCACTTAGGAAGAGCTTAGGTTGAGCCTTGTCAGTGGAGGCAACAGTAAAGGCCAGAAGGGTGAGGATGACGAGAATGTTGCTCTTGCAGGAAAGGGCAAACCCAAGAAAGGCTCAAGCAAAGGGTCTAACTCCAAGGGAGAGAAGAAAAAGAAGGATACGAGTAAAATTAAGTGTTATGGCTATCATCAACAGGGACACTATGTCAGCCAATGTCTAAACAAAAAGAAGGGTGAAAAGAAGAATAAGCGACAGACAACAACTTTAGCGGACATTGATGAACTGTCTTCAAGAATCAAGGATGAGTTCGCTCTCATAACTTGCCTATCTAGCTTGACTACCACAAAAGTCTAGTACATTGATAGTGGTACATCATGTCACATGATAGGGGTTAGAGAGTATTTCTCTAGCTACAAAGCAAAGGAGATAGGCTTCCAGATACAAATGGGAAACAAGTCCAAGTGTACTCCAGTTGGGAGAGGGACAGTCACATTTTAGAGGGAGTCAGGCAAGAATATCCAGATTACAGATGTGTTGCACGTGCCAGGTATGGGAATGAATTTGATTTCAGTTTTTGCTCTTTAGGATAAGGGGTATGATATATACTTTTGAGGATGGAAGGTGAATCTGAAACACCAGGATGGGAAGTTGGCACAAGAAATTGGAGTGAGAAGCAACAAGTTGCATTTAGAAGCTCCAAAGGCATTGGGTAGCAACAATAGTAGCAAAGATATGGGAGAGCTGTGGCATAGGAGGATGGGTCATATCCATCATGGAACACCACGTGAGCTTTCGCAGTTTGAGAGATATGACAGTTTGAAGTTGAAGACCCAATTTGTGGCTCAAAGTCCCAAAGGGAGATGACGTGGTAACACATTATTGGAAGTAGGATGTTTTGTTGAAGGAGTTAGCATTTAACGATTGTTGCCAAAAGAAAACTCATTAACCATGGTCCAATATCTTGAAGGGAAAATTAAATTTAAATATATTGTGGTCCAAAATATTGGAGAGAAATTAAAAGATTATCATGGTCCAAAAATGACGGAAAAATTTTGAATTTTAAGATTTTAATTCCCTCCTTTTGTCTAAGTTGTTGATTTCTGGTAGCATTAGATGTGCTCTAAGTCTCAAATTTTGCAGGGAGGCTTAAACACATGCATTCTCCAATACCCAGAAATCGTTTTGGGAAATTCCACACAGAGACAATTTTATTAAAATAATTAATTATTTTTAATGGGTCCTTAAGTCTAAACTTAGGAAATTAAAATAATTAATGGGTATTAATCTAAACTGTGGGTGAAACTTCTAGAAGAAGGCGGAGATCAAGTCGATATGATCCTAGCCATTGATTAGAATCTAATTTGGGCTGTTGATTGATCAATGAGAGGATTATAAGAGAAGGCTTGATGGGCACTTGGAGAACACATTGAGTGAAGATCAAAAGATCGATTTTTTGAAGCAGAGCAGCTACCGGAAAGAATTTCGAAGTGATCGTTTGTAGTAAGGGGAAGATATAATATCCAGAAGAGGGAAGTTTTCCTGGGCCGAAGAGTATAAGGCAGAGAGGGCAGAACGACGTCCAGAGAGAAGCTGACGCTAGCCCATGCAAAGCCTAGAGGGTGATCGAATTCCTGCTAAGGAAATCAAGTTTTAGAAGCCGGGAGTTGGTGTGTGAGACCAGAAGGCTGAAAATCAAAGTTTTTGGGCAGTAGAGGATCCAGAGAAAGAGCAATGCAGTCCTCAGCAGAGGTGACACAAAGACTGTGTAGGATTGACGCAAATCTATGCAGAAGCTGACACAGAAGGGACGCAGAACCTCCTTGCAGCGAGATCATGGTCAGATTCTTCCAATGACAGGGTGAGATCATCTCACTAATTGTTTTGTCTAGTTTCTCTCTATATCAAATAACCGGTTGGGCTTCAAACGAACTGTACTTAGATTTACTACTGCATAATAATAAAAACCCTTAGAGTTGCTGCATTGATTTTCCCGCATTGGGTTTTTCCAGGGACTTTTGTCCAAAAATAATGGTGTCATTGTGTTGTATCTATTTCCTGTTCAGTTTCTTGTTTCCATATAATTTAATTAAGTGAAGGTTGCAATTGTATTTACTTTGATATTTACAATAGAACACCGAAAATAACTTGCATGGATTAAACAAGTAGGAGAAGTAACATCAGTTTACTGTAGTAGGGATTCCGGGTTTAGGAATTTTCATATGGTATCAGAGGGGCAGGTGAAGCAAGAAGAATCGAGCCAAAAGACCCAACGTTGAAGGAAGAAGGGAATTCGAAATTCCTGCAGAGGCAGCAATTCGAATCCCCAGAGGGTTTGTGCAATTCAGGCCAGGAGGGCTAGATTTTCGTGGTAAATCTCTCTGAGTGAGTTGACAGAGAGTAAGATTTCCAGATCGAAATTTGTCAACGACAAAGCGAGCAGTGCAGTAGGAGCTTCAATGAAGAGGGGTTTTGTTTTTTTTTTGTTTTTTGTTTTTTGTTTTTTTGTTTTTTATTTTTTTATTTATTTTTCTGGTGGGATGTAGTTTTCTGCAGGGAGTTGCTGTAGAAAGACGTCAGAGGGAAGAGAGAGACATGGTTGAGGGAATTCTTCCTCAGAGGACTTCTAGTGAAGGAGTCTGAATTCTCACTAGCTGAGCAACAACAGAGGGGTAGATCTACAAGCTCCAGAAGGGAGTGTGTAGGCCAGTCTAGTGCTGCGGAGAGGAGAGAGGAGGCAATTCAACATTTTTGCTAAGATGGCCACGGATGGGCATAATCCATGGAAGAGCAACAAATTAGATCCAGTTGCTGTAGATTTCTCACATGGATCAGTATCCTTGCTATAGGAGCCCAACATAATCAAAAGCAGGAGGATCACAGTGTCAACAGATGTAGTTAGTCATTCAAATGATAGTTGCATAACTAGTTGCAGCCAATTTCCGGAAGGCAGTTGCAGTGACACAGATAATGTGAATTCCCCAGTTGCAGGATGCAGGTGTAGTTTCAGCCAGGAGATTCCTAGCGCAGAGCTTCGCAGCCCAGTTTTCAGTGCAGGAGGACTGTGTGAGTTGCCAGGAGGGAGTTGAGAGATTTCCCATAAGGAGATCAAGGCTCAGATGGAGTCTAGTTTCAAAGGGAGTAACCTTATGGAGGCTAGTACTTCTGGATCTGGGGAGATCAGACTCATTATTGCAGTAGTTGCAGCAATAGTGCAGAAGCATCAACAGAGCAATAGTAGCCGCAATATGAATATATCATATTTCGCCATGTTGGCAGCCATACCTCCAAGGGTGAGGTGGGGCGATATGGAGTTGTAGACTCAAAGAGCTACAAATTGGGCAGGATGCTTGAGGAGCCCACCTCTTGGATCAATTCCTTGCTATGAGAGCCTAGATCAAAAGTAGCAGGATGGGCCAGTGTCAGTTGGCATGGAGGAGCACCAGAGTGACAATTGTAGTGGCTAGTAGTGCCAGAGACTTAGCAGTGCAGAGCAGAGTTGGCAGCAGTGCAGATGGCACAGAGCAGAGGTCAACAACAGTGCAGAGGCTTTAGAGGATTAGTGTAGAGACTACCAACAGTCAAACTCTAGCAGTGAGATGCATCATACTGAACACTAGTTCAATAATTTGGGATTCTTTTCCGTTGTTGATGCAGTAGCAACAACAGTTGGAGAAGGTTGTAATGCAGATATAGTTGGCAGTGGCAGTGCCAACCAGTGTTGAAAATATCAGTATCGGCAAAATATCGGCGAGGGTCCAAAAAAGAGCTACATGTTTGACTCAAGATTCGTATGGCCAATTTTTGCAAATTTGGTGCCTTTGCACCATAGCTTCGCTACCAAATATCTACAACAAAATAATGAAATAAAAAATTCAAAAACTTAAAACATAATTAAACTTTCAAATATAAGTTACATAATTGAATTTAAAAAAAATAGAATTATAAGTAAGGAAATTCTAAATTGAAAATTCTAATTTCTAATGAGTGATGACTTGTCACTTACGTGGCATGAAGAGGGTCCTTTCCCTAAAAGCATCATCAAAGCCAAATAGGCCAACACAATCCCGATAATACTGTATCTCGCGATTGATTTTGCTATGAAGCTCAGGATCAGGTACCATCCTCTGAATACAGGAATGGAGCCCTTCCATCACCTCGCCATCAAAATCAAAGCCGCATTTGTATGAAAATGCGGGGTTGAGGAAGAGTGCTGCTGCATGAATGGGTCGATGAAGCATCCCTGTCCACTGACTATCAATCACATCCCATAACATCATCTGCCTATTAAGGCCAACAGAACCCTTATCTGCATAATAAGAACGAACGGCCTCCTTGGCCCTATCCATGCCCTCATACAAATAAGCCATTGCAGGCTTCTCCCCATCTACCAATCTGAGAACCTTTACTATAGGTTCACTAACTGAGCATGCTTCTTCTACTCCATGCCAAAACATCTCAGAGTACACCATTTTTGCAATGGCTTTCCCATCCTGTCTCCTGCTGTATCTACAATTACGTCAGTCATCAGACACAAACATTTGCTTCAACTCGAATTGACATTGAAGCAAAGACTGAAGAGTAATAAAGTTTGTGGCAAAATGTGTGATCGCAGGACACTGCAACTCCTTGTTTCTAGTGAAGCTCCTCATGAGGCTAAGAACAAAAGCATGGTTATAAATAAGCTTGGGCATGCTCCTAGACATATCAACCACCTCCTTGATGAAGGAGAGTTTCCCCATATCCTCAAGCAACAAATCGAGACAATGTGCTGCACATGGAGTCCAGAACAATGTGCGATGCCTCTCCATAAGCATCTTGCCGGCAAACACATAATTAGCTGCATTGTCTGTTATGACTTGCACCACATTCTGCACACCAATCTCCTGAATGAACCCATCTAACAACTCACATACCGTTGCTGCATCTTTGATATGTTCTGATGCATCCAATGATTTAATAAACATGGTACCTTTAGGACAAAGTACCAAGAAATTTAGAAGGGTCCTACCCTTCCTATTTGTCCAACCATCAAACATCACTGTGCATCCAGTAACTTCCCATGTCTTTTTCAAATCCGCCAATCTAGAGTTAATGTCCTGCTTTTCTGCTTGAAGAATTGGCCCTCGCAACTCCTCATATGTAGCACTTTTGTACCCTGGGCCCACAACAACAATATCATCACACATTGGCTGCCAAAAGGGATTGGTTTTGGTGATGCTGAGAGGTAAGTTGCTCCAGAAAATACACCTCCCCATGACTATCTGCTTCTTGCTTCTCCTTTTTTTAACAAGCGATTTTATGCCAGGTTGTGCTCCATATCCTGTTCGTGGAACAAAAAATGATGACTTCGCACTAGCAGTAGCAGGTGATGATGTGCCAGCTGTGGAGCCCCTCCCACTACCCTCAACATCAAAATCAGGAGAAGATATCCCGAAAGATCTACCTGCACATTCAACCTTGTTTCTTTCTATCTCTTCCTTCTTTCTGTCTTTTTCATCAATTGCCTCAAGAGCTTTTTGTATAAGCTCCGGACTAGAAACTGTACAAATCCTAACATCATGTCCACTGAGTCTAGCCAGATGGTATTTCAGTCGTGTAAACCCTCCTGTCATCCTGGTCCCACACAATTTGCATGTAAGATATGCACGATTTGTCCCACCATCAGGGTTCCCATACTCCCAAAATGGGTCCAAGGCTTTTGGCATATTTGTATTTTGTAGTGGGCTAACTCAAACCTAGGGCACCAAAAAAAAATTGGAATTAATAACTTAATAAGTAATAACCACATCATTTTACAAAACAGTTTTTTTGCTATATTATTTGCAATTTTGCAATGTGAATTCAATGGAAAACCATAAATGACAATAAGAGGGTGTATTTGAAAGTTTAAAAAAAAATGGAGTTTGCTCTCCAAATATGGAGAAAAGTTAAAAAGCTAAAACCCTTGCATTTGCTCATGCGCATGAAAATCTTTTCAAATGGAAAAAAAAACAAGCAAAATGATTGTAGGCAAATAGGCAAGCAAGAACAATCCTAAAACTAACAAAAAATTCATTAACATAGGGGTTTATTTGAACATACCTGTTAATGGAAGAAATGAAATTGTCTCACTGTTCTTCAAGCTTCGATCAACGAAATCTTCATTGTTGGTGGCGATAATAGCTATGCAACGCTCAAACCCTCATTGGCAGCAAGCACATAGCTCTCCCCTTCCTTCTCCAGCAATCAGAAATGAAAATGATTGAAAAAAAACCAAAATCGGACTTTTATAAGCGACGCAATTTTTTTTTACTGTCTCTAGGCGATTTTTTCAATCGTCGCTCGATATTTTGCCGAAATATCGGCGATATTTCGGAAATATCGCTATATTTTTGGCAATATTATCAACAACAACACGGATGTAGAATTGAGAGGTAGTTGCAATATGGATGCAGTGTTGACAGTGGCAGGGTCAACATCAATACAAATGCAACATTTGCGCAGAAGTTTGTGGACAGGATGTCAAACATCAGCAGCGCAAAAGGAGACGTTACAGAACATGGTGATGCTTCAACAAGTTGCATTGCTGGAGCACATTCTTCGCTAAGAGGGAGTGTTGATTTTTGATAGCATCAGATGTGCTTTAAGTCTCAAAATTTGCAAGGAGGCTTAGACACATGCATTATCCAATACCTAGAAATCGTTTTGGGAAATTCCACTGGGAGACAATTTTATTAAAATAACTACTTATTTTTAATGGGTCCCTAAGTCTAAACTTAGGAAATTAAAATAATTAATGGGTATTAATCTAAATTGTGGGTGAAACTTCTAGAAGAAGGCAGAGATCAAGTCAATATGATCCTAGCCATTGATAAGAATCTAATCTAGACTGTTGATTGATCAACGAGAGGGTTATAAGAGAAGGCTTGATGGGCACTTGGAGAACACATCGAGCGAAGATCAGAAGATCGATTGTCTAAAGCAGAGCAACTGCCATAGAGAATTTCAAATTGATATTTTGCAGTGAGGGGTAGAGATCGTATTTCGAAGAGGGAAGTTTTCGTGGGCTGGAGAGTACAAGGTAGAGAGGGAAGAACAACATCTAGAGAGAGGCTGACACAGAGCTGACGCTGTGGTAGTGCAGAGCTTAGAGGGAGGTTGAATTCTTGCCGAGGAATTGAGTTTCAGAAGCCGGGAGCTGGGGTGTGAGACCGAGAGGCTGAAAATCGAAGTTTCTAGGCAGTAGAGTATCCAGAGGAAGAGCACTGCAGTCCCTAGCAAAGGTGATGCAGAGATTGAGTAGGGTTGACGCAGATCTGCACAGACGTTGACATAGAAGGGACGCAGACCCTCCTTCCAGCGAGATCAGGGTCAGATTCTTCTAGTGATAGGGTGAGATCATCTCACTAATTGTTTTGTCCAGTTTCTTTCTGTATCGGATAGCCAATTGGACTTCCAATGAATTGTACTTAGATTTATCACTGCATAATAATAAAAACCATCAGAGTTGCTGCATCGGTTTTCCCGCATTGGGTTTTTCCGGTGACTTTTGTCCAAAAATAATGGTGTCATTGTGTTATATCTATTTCTTGTTCAGTTTCTTGTTTCCACATATAATTTAATTAAGTGAAGGCTGTAGTTGTATTTACTTCGATATTTACAATAGAACATCGTAAATAACTTGCATGGATTAAACAAGGAGGAGAAGTAACATCAGTTTACTGTAGTAGGGATTTCGGTTTAGGAATTTTCACATAAGTCGCCCCCCCTAAAGGCCTAATCTTCACTATAAATACAGGGGATCGATCTCATTGAAGCCATGAAGTAATTCACATCTCATTCTCTGTAATTTTCAGATTTGAGGAGCATTCTTGAATATTTGAGGGTTTTGTGGGTTTCTCTATTGCGATTCATTGGAGTCTAATCTTTTCTATAAATACAGGGGATTGATCTCATTGAAGCCATGAAGTAATTCACATCTCATTCTCGGTAATTTTCGGATTTGAGGAGCAGTCATGAGTGTTTGAGGGTTTCGTGGGTTTCTTTATTGGGATTCTTTGGGCTGTAAGCCTTTACTGATTGTATGAGGGATTCATTGTTTTTGTGTGTGCTTTTCGTGCAAGTGATTTGAAGTATTTGCTCCATATGTAACCTGTTACCGCTCAATCTAGTAGGGGTCTTAGGAGGGGTTCTTATAGAGCAACTCCTAGGTCAAGTGACAACAATGGAGCAATAACACACTGTCACCTATGCTAAATCTCCATGCTCTTTACGGACTTTCACTGATGGGAGGAGTCCTAGTATGAGGGAAATCACTAAGAATGATATGTCAATGATATGAAGGTAGTGATTTCAAGAGCCTATTCAAAGGAGAGACTTGGATGATAAGGGTTGCTTACTTTAGAAGCAAGATGTGTGGCTCTCCAAGAGGGGCTAAAGGAAAACCTAGACCTAGGGTTGAGGGTATTTCTTGATATAAAGTGCCTTAGACCTAAGAATCCTAAGAGAATAAGGTTTTCTAAGCAATCCTTGTGAAATTGGAGTGACAAGGTTGTGGGACCACAAAGAAACCCTAGCAGACCCAAACGAGGTCAAGGATTTAGGGTGAAACTTCAAACAAAAGGTCTTGACCAAGTGAGGGAGAAGAAAAGGATCAAAGAGATTAGATTTGACTTGATATTTAAATGCAATGATCCTTAATGAAGCTATTAACCAAAGGAAAACTAGGGAGAATGGTAGTTGAGCTAGGGCTTGGCAAAACTTGAGATTCAACTGTTGGAATGATTTGTAAACTGCAGTGGATATTCCACTGAACAGTTCATCACAACAAATCTGATATTAATATATTAAAAATACTGAAATTTTACACTATCATAGTTTATTAAACTTTAAAATCTGTGGATTTAACTGTAATTAGTGCATGCATGTGAATATAAATTATGCAGAAAAGTAGAGAATGAAAAAATAAACTCACACATACATAAGACACAAGATATGCTCTATGGGAAACCCTTTAGGGAGAAAAACCTAGCTGGAAGGTGAGACCGCTTCGCTCTCTTTCTTTGTCTGGAAATATGGCTGCAGGTACAAAGAAGTAATGCCTATGGCCCATGGGATGCTATAGAGTACAAATTCTCTCTGTGTGCTCTACCTCCTATCTCTCTTGGCTATCTTTGCTCAGCTATGGAACAAAATGCTCTCGAAAGAATCAAATGCCTCTTCCTCCTAGTGGCATGGTTATAAAAAACCCGATAGCCTACTAATGGTTAAGTTTGACTACATCAACTCTTAACTAAAGTTACAAAATGGACTCTTCTAGAGTCTTTTACATAACAAACACGTGGGTAGCCCCTTTTCCATGAATAGTGGGGGCTGATGTGACATCCTCCTGAACTATAGGTGTGAAAACAGGAAGGTCAACTTCTAAGTGCCATAACTTTTGCATACAGACTTTAATTGACGCGCTTCTTGCGCCGTTGGAAAGGTCTCTGTGTAGAATAACATGAAAAGGTTTTGCGCTGAACCGGTAATGTTTTACCCCCAAAAATTGTCGTTTGATGCCTCAAAACACTCCCAAAAGGTTTTAGACCCCGTTTTGCCAAACTGGGTCCTGTGAGCTGATTCCTCCACTTTTTCCACTCCAAATGCATCGAGATAGATGAAAAGCAATATAATGATCCAGTGTATATAATATCGCCGAAATATCGCCGAGAAAATATCGTGATATTTTTGGCTCCTGAAAATATCGTGATATTTATGAGATATCGGCAATATATCGGCAAAATATCACGTGACGATGCAAAAAATCGCCTAGCGACAGTCAAAAAATTCTGCGCGGCTATAAAAGTCCGATTTTGTTTTTTTTCAATCATTTTCATTTTTGATTGCTGGAGAAGGAAGGGGAGAGCTATGTGCTTGCTGCCAAGGAGGGTTTGAGCGTTGAATAGCTATTATTGCCACCAACAATGAAGATTTTGTTGATCTAAGCTTGAAGAACAGTGAGACAATTTCATTTCTTCCATTAAAAAGTATGTTCAAATAAACCCCTATGTTAATGAATTTTTTGTTAGTTTTAGGATTGTTCTTGCTTGCCTATTTGCCTACAATCATTTTGCTTGTTTTTTTTCCATTTGAAAAGATTTTCATGCCCATGAGCAAATGCAAGGGTTTTAAGTTTTAACTTTTCTCCATATTTGGAGAGCAAACTCCATTTTTTTTTAAACTTTCAAATACACCACCCTCTTATTTACATTTATGGTTTTCCATTGAATTCACATTGCAAAATTGCAAATAATGTAGAAAAAAACTATTTTGTAAAATGATGTAGTTATTACTTATTAAGTTATTAATTCCAATTTTTTTTTGGTGCCCTAGGTTTGAGTTAGCCCACTACAAAATTCAAATATGCCAAAAGCCTTGGACCCATTTTGGGAGTATGGGAACCCTGATGGTGGGACAAATCGGGCATATCTTACATGCAAATTGTGTGGGACCAGGATGACAGGAGGGGTTACACGACTAAAATACCATCTAGCTAGACTCAGTGGACATGATGTTGGGATATGTACAGTTTCTAGTCTGGAGCTTATACAAAAAAGAAGGAAGAGACAGAAAGAAACAAGGCTGAACGTGCAGGTAGATCTTTCGGGATATCTTCTCCTAATTTTGATGTTCAGGGTGGTGGGGGGAGGGCTCCATAGCTGGCACATCATGACCTGCTACTGCTAGTGCGAGGTCATCATTTTTTGTTCCACAAATAGGACATGGATCACAACCTGGCATAAAATCGCTTGTTAAAAAAAAGGAGAAGCAAGAAGCAGATAGAGTCATGGGGAGGTGTATTTTCTGGAGCGACTTAACTCTGAGCATCACCAAAACCAATCCATTTTGGCAGCCAATGTGTGATGCTATTGCTGTTGTGGGCCCAGGGTACAAAAGTGCTACATATGAGGAGTTGTGAGGGCCAATTTTTCAAGCAGAAAAGCAGGACATCAACTCTAGATTGGTGGAGTTGAAAAGAACATGGGAAGTTACTGGATGCACAGTGATGTCTGATGGTTGGACAGATAGGAAGGGTAGGACCCTTCTAAATTTCTTGGTACATTGTCCTAAAGGTACCATGTTTATTAAATTGTTGGATGCATCAGAACATATCAAAGATGCAGCAATGATATGTGAGTTGTTAGATGGGTTCATTCGGGAGATTGGTGTGCAGAATGTGGTGCAAGTCATAACAGACAATGCAGCTAATTATGTGTCTGCCGGCAAGATGCTTATGGAGAGGCATCACACATTGTTCTGGACTCCGTGTGCAGCACATTGTCTCGATTTGTTGCTTGAGGATATGGGGAAACTCTCCTTCATCAAGGAGGCGGTTGATATGGCTAGGAGCGTCCCCAAGTTTATTTATAACCATGCTTTTGTTCTTAGCCTCATGAGGAGGTTCACTAGAAACAAGGAGTTGCGGCGTCCTGCGATCACACGTTTTGCCACAAACTTTATTACTCTTCAGTCTTTGCTTCGATGTCAGTTCGAGTTGAAGCAAATGTTTGTGTCTGATGACTGGCGTAATTGTAGATACAACAGGAGACAGGACGGGAAAGCCATTGCAAAAATGGTGTACTCTGAGACGTTTTGGCGTGGAGTAGAAGAAGCATGCTCAGTTAGTGAACCTATAGTAAAGATTCTCAGATTGGTAGATGGAGAGAAGCCTGCAATGGCTTATTTGTATGAGGGCATGGATAGGGCCAAGGAGGCCATTCGTTCTTATTATGTAGACAAGGGTTCTGTTGGCCTTGATAGGTAGATGATGTTATGGGATGTGATTGATAGTTGGTGGACAGTTGCTTCATCGACCTATTCATGCAGCAACACTCTTCCTCAACCCCACATTTTCATACAAATGCGGCTGTGATTTTGATGGCGAGGTGATGGAAGGGCTCCATTCCTGTATTCATAGGATGGTACCTGATCCTGAGCTTCGTAGCAAAATCAATCGCAAAATACAGTATTATCAGGATTGTGTTGGCCTATTTGGCTTTGATGATGCTATTAGGGAAAGGACCCTCTTCATTCCATGTAAGTGACAAGTCATCACTCATTAGGAATTAGAATTTTCAATTTAGAATTTCCTTACTTATAATTCTATTTTTTTTAAATTCAATTATGTAACTTTTATTTGAAAGTTTAATTATGTTTTAAGTTTTTGAATTTTTTATTTCATTATTTTGTTGTAGATATTTGGTGGCAAAGCTATGGTGCAAGGGCACCAAATTTTCAAATTCTCTACATTCACAACTGAGTAAATGCGCATATATGGTGGTAAATTGAGTCGATAGGCATTATCACCCACGTTTCCAGTATCTCAAAGGGACCATACCTTAGAGCCTTGATTTTCTTACCAGGCCCCTGCAACCTCTCCTTGTTCAACTGTAGCCATACTCTGTCTCCCACCTTGAATGATTTCTCTGTTCTGTGTTGATCATGCTTGGCCTTATACTTCTCCTGCGACTTCTGCAGTGTTTCCTGTACCTGTATATGGATCTACCTAATCTTCTCTATAAATTTTTCAGCCCTCAAAGCATCTCCTGTAAGATCTTCCCTCACTTCTCCTTGCTGCCCATATGCAATATCCAAAGGTGAAGGTGGCAAATATCCAAAACAAGTCTCAAATGGGGACTTTCTTGTAGAAGTGTGGATTGCTCTATTATAAGAATGTTGTATATATACCAAATTTTCATCCTAGGTCTTCAGATGCTTCTGGTTGTATCCCCTCAGAAGCTGCACCAAAGTCCTGTTGACTACTTCTGTCTGCCCATCTGTCTGTGGATGGAATGCTGTAGATCTCTTCAACTTTGTGTCCATCTTCTCCCACAATGTAGTCCAAAATGCACTAAGAAATCTTGTCCCTGTCTGAAATGATGCTCCTTGGTATCCCAAAGTGCACCCAGACCTGTCCAAAGAACAAGTTTGCTACTTCTTGTCCGCTGATGGTCTTTTTACAGGGCATCAGAACACACATCTTGTTGAACCTGTCAACTACCATGAATAGGTAGTCATGTCCCTTCCTAGTTGTTGGTAAACCTCCCACAAAGTCCATGGAAATGCTTTCCCAAGGACAAGTAGGTACATTTAAGGGATGATATAAACCTTATTTCTTGTTGCTAGGCTTGTTGGTACAACAAAGCATGCATCCTTTTATGAACCTAGCTACTTGCTCTTACATCTTGGGCCAATACACATACCTCTAAAGTTAGCCACGGTCTTCCCTACACCAAAGTGCCCTATAACCTTGGTGGTGTGATCCTCTCTAATCAGCTGCAAACACTCACCTTTAGGAACACATAGCTTATCCAACCTATAGAGTAAGCCATCATGGAGATGGTAGTCAATGGTGTTGTCGCCATCGTGCACATGACTCTGACTCTACAATTGCTGATACACCTCCATGAAGTCCTCATCTTCTGAATATGCCTCTTTGTATGCATAATGGGTGAATGGATCCATGATTCCATGTGCATAAGAGTCCCCAAAGCTGTAATCTTTGATGTGGGTGGCCTTGAAAGCATATCGGCCAACTTGTTTGTGCTGCCCTTCTTATACTTGATCACCAAATGAAACTGTTGTAGAAACCCCATCCACTTGTAATGCCTGGTTTGCTGTAGCTTACTTTGGGCCTGCAAGTATTGTAACGACTAGTGATCTATGTGGATTACTATCTCCTTTCCCATCAGATAGTGCTTCCACTTCTTCACAACTTGCACCATGGCATAGAGCTCCTTATTGTAGGTAGGGTAGTTAAGAACTGCCCCATGAAATACTTCAAAATGGTAGCAAACAAGCCTTCCTCCTTGCATCAAGACAACTCCCATAGCATACCCACTCGCATCTGTCTACACTTAAAAGGGCTGCTGCAAGTTTGGTAATGCCAGAATTGGTGCTTGACTGATCTTCTTCTTTAACTCCTCGAAAGCCTTTTGCTGACCTTTTCCCCACTGGAAAATCTTGCCACTTGTTGTTATGGCGTGGAGCGGTGCTGCTACCACTGAAAATGAGGCTATGAATTTCCTCAGGTACTGTGCTGCCCCAATGAAACTCTTGACCTCAGAAACATTAGTAGGCACCGACCATTTCATGATGGCCTCCATCTTGGAAGGATCTATCTTCAACTCTCCTCCACTGATCACATACCCCAAATACACCAAAGACTGCTGCGCAAACTCACACTTCTTGAGATTTGCTAGCAACTGGTGCTTCTTCAATGTTTCCAACACTTGTGTCAAATGTGAAATATGCTCCTCCCAGGTAACACTATATACTAGTATATCATCCAGATAGAAAATAACAAATGAATCTATAAAAGGGTGCAATATATCATTCATTAATTTCATAAATGTAGTTGGTGCATTACATAGGCCAAATGGCATAACTAACCACTTATACAAACCTTGCCTATTTTTGAAGGAGGTCTTCCATGTATCTTCTTCTTTGACTCAAACCTGGTGATATGCAGACTTCAAGTCCAGCTTGGTGAAATACTTTGCTTGCTGCCACTGATCTAGCAGATTGTTTATCCTGGGCAACGGGTATCTATTCTTGAGCGTGATTTTAGTCAACGCCCTGTAATCTATACACATCTGCCAAGTCCCATCTTTCTTTAGCACAATGATGATGGGTGACCCACATGGTGATATACTCGGTCAAATGACACCCTGTTGCAACAGTTGCTACAAATGTTTCTTCACCTCACTTGCTTCTATAATAGAATGCCTGTACAACCCAATATTTGGCAATGGGGAGTCTGGCAATAGCTGGATCTCATGCTCACTTCTCTCTTAGGTGGTAACCCTTTATGCTGTTGGAACACATCCTTATATGCTTGTAACAACTCCTCCAATTTTTGTTTTTGTTTCTTAGTACACCCCTCCAGGGATGCCTTGCCTCTTATTGACTCCTCTTCAGATTGACTTTCTCTTGAAAACAACAAAACATACTTTTTGTTGGAACTGATCAATTTCTTGGCTTGGTTGGCACTTACCAGTGAAATTTTCGACTTGCCTTTGTGCGCATTGATGATGAATGATTTTCCATCCTTAATGAGCCGGTACTAGTTAGCTCTCCTCATGAATATTGCATCACGCACGTACATGTATGGACTCCCAAACACGACTCCACATATATCAAGGGAACCACATCCAGATCTACTTCATCAATAAAATCAATACTGATAACAATTCTAATTTTGCACTATTTTGTTACCTTCAGCGCTGCATCCTTATTTACCCATCCCAGTGGATATGGGTTTGCATCCTTATTTACCCATCCTATTGACTATGTTTGTTTTCCCATCTGTCTCTGGATGAAATGTTGTAGACCTCTTCAACTTTGTGTCCATCTTCTCCCTCAAGGTAGTCCAAAATGCATTGAAACGTTTAATGTCCCTATCTGAAACAATGCTTCTTGGTATCCCAATGTGCACTCATATATGTCCAAGGAACATGTGTGTTGTTTCTTGCTTGTTGATGATCTTTTTATAGGGCATGAGAAAGCACATCTTGCTAAAGTTGTCAGCTACCATGGATATGTAATCATGTCCCTTCCTAATTGTTGGTAAATCTCTGATAAATTTCATGAAAATTCTTTCCCAAGGATGAGTGGGTACAGGGAAGGGATGGTATAGACTTTGTTTCTTGTTACTAGGCTTGCTAGTACATCAAAGCATACATTTTCTTATGAACCTAGCTACATCTTCTTACATTCTAGACCAGTACACATACCTTTGCAAATTGGCAACTATATTCCCTACACCAAAATGCCCTACAATCTTGGAGGTGTGAGCCTCTGTGATTAGTTGCAGTCACTCACCTTTAGGAATGCATAGCCTATCCAATCTGTAGAGCAACTCATTTTGGAGATGATAGTCAACTGTGCTATCTCCATTGTCTACATGAATTTGGCTCTACAACTATTGAAACACCTCCTTGAAGTCCCCATCCTCTATATACGCCTCTCTGTATGCATCATGGGTGAAAGGCTTTATGTGCATGAGAGTTTCCAAAATTATAATATTTGATGTGGGTGGCTTTGAAAACATGTCAGCCAACTTGTTTGTGTTGCCCTTGTTGTATTTGATCACTACATGAAATTTCCGTAAAAACTCCATCCACTTGTAATATATGGTCTGTTGTAACTTACTCTGGGCCTGTAAGTATTGTAGTGGCTAGTGATCTATGTCGATGACTGTCTCTTTTTCCATCAAATAGTGTTCCCATTTTTAGATAGCTTGTACCAGGGCATAGAGGTCCTTGTCATAGGTAGGGTAGTTGAGAATCGCCCCATGAAACACTTCAGAATGGTAGCATACAAGCCTTCCTCCTTGCATCAAGACCACTCCTGTAGCAGACCCTCGCTTCTATCTCCAATTCAAAGGGCTGCTGCAAGTTTGGTAATGCAATGGGCACAGCTAGATCCTCCATATTTGTAAAGTCTTCATTGAATGTTTAACCAAAGAGTCCATTGAGATTCAGTGATCAGTCCTCATGGCTACAGCTTTTCCACTGGCATCCCTTGTTCATCTTCTTGACAAAGCTGCCGAATTTGCTTCCCAAAAAGGGATATCTAGAACTTACAGGAAACACAGTTATTTGGTTCATTTTACCTACTTACAGAACATTGTAGTAATTACTTTTTAGAATTGCTTGCTTCTTGAATTGCCATTGCAACTTGGCATCAGTGCTAGTTTGTTAACCCTGAAGTCTACCTGGGCAAATCTAAAGGAATATAAGTGATCAATTTGTTCTCAAGGTTACTGTAGTTTACCATGTATAATGTCAAAGTCTTGGTAGACCAACAACCTGATTTATAAGAAGCCAACTATGAGAATAAAACTGAATGTTAGTTGCTTGAAGCTTCTGATGCCATAATTTAGAGTGACATTCGGGATGATCAAGCCAGAACCAAAAATATACAGGATTTGAAAATGAATGGAATCATCTTAAGACTAGCATAATCAACTTTCATGGAAATATTATCATTCAACTTGCTCAATACTTCAATTCCTTAGAATGCCAAAGAGGTCCATGTGTGCATTCCAATATTGAGAATTTTTTCTGCAGTTGGATTCTTTACAGATTATAGCTTGTACGTGTCGAAGAGGAAAAGATGGAGCTTCCAAATGCATAAATGTGCTAGAAATATTCAGCCTATTTTCAGGATCCAATACAGAGAAAACTTGTGGAGGGCTGTCTTCTTCTTTGACACAAAATAAATACAGATTGACAAGAAGCAGTTCATTATTTGGTTATATGACTTTCTAATTTCAGTCTAATTCATTACATATTCATATGTTGCATTATTCCCAGTTGTAACTTGTCACCATTCATGGAACTCCTTAATGCCCCTTAAACACAGCTGAAAATATAGAATTTCACTCATAACGAAAAAACACAGTAAATAAGAGATTTGGACCAAGTTTATCACAGTGTTCTCAACCAAGGTTGATATTAAATTCTTTAATAACTGCATAACATACATTTCCTAATTGAGTGCCCAAACAATGCAAAAGGGGACCCAACTGCTCTCATCAGTTACTGCATTTCCCCCAGTGACTTTTGCTTATGTGTCCTTCCAATGGTTGATTTATCCAACAGAGGGAATTTGGCCTTGATTAACTTGGAAATGTCTCAGGTTTCTGCAGATATGTGTTTCATGATTCTTCAATTGGATCTAGCTTGAACTTGAGTGGTAGAGAGGGGAAGTTGTTGTCCTGCCCACTTGCACTTAAATCCTACTTGTGACGTGTTTGCTCTTGATAAGCCAATTGTTGATATGGGCTGTTCATGAGCTAATTGTTGATTGGGGCTGGCAAGGTACTAGAGATCTCATTCTCACCTGTACATTGGAGGGTGGGAGCATGGCAACATCCAAAAAAAAATATGTTCCAGGATTCACATTATGTGTCCTAGAGTCATTGATTTCCAATATCACTCTCTTCTTATCATATGCATTTTGCAGTCAGGAAACAGACCTTTTCATTTTATCTAATAATGCCATGGATGTAAGTCAGCATCATCCATACTGTAGATCACAGTGGACTAATGTTAATTCATTATTTTCGTTTTTGTAGATACTAGACTTGGAGGAATCTCTGTCCCAACTGAAAGTTATCCATGTTGCTGGAACGAAAGGGAAGGTAATTCTGTTTATCTTTAGTTGTTTCTATTCTATTGAATGGTGCTTCAGAAGTTCAGATGCAAAGAGCAAAGAAGACATTCAAAGTTTAAGTTTGTTTTTGTTTACAATAGGTTTATGTGGTTGTCAGTTTAGCGCTTTCAACTATTCCAATTCTGATTGTAGAAGCATCTAGATAAGTTTCAATGTTGCAAATTTTGTATTTGGGAATATATCACTGAGGGTCTGTATAGAAACTTATTGCAAAATTTATCTCTAGTAAAAAATACGGAAATTGTATGCTTAATTACATAAAACAGATTTGGTAATATAAGACAAGCCTAGTTAAACCACAAACTTGTCCTTGCTTTAGTACTAATTGGATTGCTCGAGTCTTAACATCACACTATCTAAGGTCAATTTTGTTCTAGGACCAAGATTAAATCTCTTGTGCTTATCTTTAACTTGAGGTTATTCTTTGAAAGACAATTTGGATCTATTGGAAGTTACATTCACTAAATTGTTTTTATGCTACATCTTTAAGGTCTTATCATCGACTTGTGATTGTAATCAATAATTTATAAATTTGAAATACTCTTGCGTACATAATAAATGAGATTTGAGATTTAATCCATCCAAGCATAAGTGAATTGTGGTGATTTATGCTTGTTCTCTCGAAGATCTATCTTAAAACATTATGTCACTAAGTTGTTGGAATATTTTGCATTTTTTTTTTTTATGTTATACCTTTTGTGGTATTCAGTTGGTTTGATATTGAAATACATCTTTGCTTTTCTTGTCCAAATCGTACTTCCGATTTACATAGGCTCTCCTATTATTGTATCAAAGGAATAGCCCCCTTGGCCTCTTGAGAGCTGGCCAAAAGTGAAGGGGAAGTTGTCACCCATGAATTGGGATTTTCCAGTTAGATTAGGTGGTAATAGTAATTAAGATATTTTAGCAGTTGAAATTGCTTAGGTTGATTTCAACCAAGATAGAAGCAAATAGATTCTGTCATAAATATGAGAAGCATAAACATATGCAAGAGTCTCTCAATTTGTGATCACAATGATATGACATTTCTAGGTTTTGTTCTAGCTTTTGTGCAATAAGCACATTAGGGGTTCAATTCTATGCAACACTATGATCCAAGATAGAAATGCACAAGCATCATGGACATATAAATGAAGGTTCATAGTAAGCTTTTGTGTTAGTATTATGGCCACGATTATATGTTTTTGTGTGATTCGTTTAGCTATAGTTGATCACTCCCATCATTTATGCTTGTTTCAAGTGATAGGTTTTCAACAATAAGGGCATACAATTTTGGAATTATTACTAATGTGCATATTTTGATTTTAGGGTTCTACATGCACGTTTGTAGAAAGCATATTGCGGAAATGTGGCTTTCGAACTGGCCTTTACACATCCCCCCATATGATTAATATTTTTGAGAGATATCGCCTTGATGGGTTAGTTTTCATATATCATTTATCTATCTTATATTGTTCTCTTATTCAATTTCATAATTAGAAAAACACTTAGTTTGAATGGATTATGGTTTGTCTCCTCTTTAATTATTACGTGTACCATTTGGTGATTACAGTTTGTTGGATACCATCTTGTAATGCACATTTCATAGTTTTAACACTTGCGTTATCATAAAGTTAAAAGTTATGATTCATTTAGTTGATGCTAATGATATCAAAAGCATATTGTTATTATTAAAATTTAAATGTAATGACCATTCAAATAGTTTGTTATAAGATTATAAAAGGCTATAACCTACCTTAAGAAAGGCATGGGCATAGTGATAAGAGGAGATTATTTAGCATTCCACTAATGCAAAATTCAAAAGACTTCTAATTTTCTCACCAAGACAAATTTTGAGGTTATTTGAAGTGAGACATAATAATATATGGTCAAATTACTACCCTTAATGAAATTTTTGTTTGTTCAGTTTTCCAATTATGATTGAAGGTTTTCTAGAGGGCTATACAGGAAATGTGAATTTAATTGGCAAAAAGTAATCTATAATAGTTGTAGCATAGCCTGTGGATGACTATTCATCCTATGCTTTCCCATTGGGTTCTATGTAAATAAACATACACATAAATGGTCGATATTGTTACCCCTCAATTTGACTTTAGATTACCTCATTTTTTCATTAGATATGTTCCAACATATGAGCAATTCTCATGGCTATTTTGAGATGATGTTAGATCCCAGAGTTTCGTGGTTAGTTGTGTGTTAATTTTAGTGTCATTTTGATGATTTGTATTATGTATAAGGATCAACCAAAAGTGTGACCATTTTATCTTATGTATTGTTGTAGACGATACCTAGCTATTTATGTATAAGTATTTTCTTCATCTAGGTGGTTTTTATAGGTCCTTGTGGTTTGTCATGGCCCATCTTTTTGTCCCAATTCAAGATGGTCCTTGCCCTTATCGCTTGTACTAACCATCTCGTAGAGGTAATTTATGGTTGAGGTGGGTGTGCAGGTGTCTTGGAGTGGGTCTATCAAGACACATGACTTAGGGAACCCCTAGGTTTTTTGGCTTTACCTCATATAAAAGTATTGCTAATGTATTGTAAAGGTTATCACACCTCAAAAACATACTTATTTTATTCCTAAGCATGGATCTCCTTGTGTATTTGTCACACCTTGGCCTGGGTGATCTATTTCACTAGTACCGTGGGACTTATGACATGTATTTAGCACTTGAGAGGATTCTACATATTTTTATGCTAATGTATTTCATTAATGCATTGTAAAGTTTATCATACCTCAAAGGAACACTTTTGTATGCCTACACATGGATCTCCTATGTATTTGTCACACTTTGGCCTAGGTGATCTATTTCGCTAGCGTTGTAGGGCTTAGGACATATATTTAGCACTTGAGACAATTCTACATAGTTTTGTGTAGAGACACCATGGAGCGCCCTTCCTCACAATGCCCTAGGCACATCTTCACAATGTCCTAGGTATTATTTTAGAGTGCTTGAGGCATTTGAACACTACTCTTTTGGTATATGTGTTGATTTGTGGTGGCATTGGATGTGCTCTAGCCACAAAACTTGGTGGAGAGGTTGGGGCACATGAGATCTCCAATACCTAGAAAGGGTTTGGGCAGATTCAAAATCGTTCAGGAGATATTAAAATAATTAATATTTTTAATGGAGTCCCTAAGTCTAAACTTAGGGAAATTAAAATATTAATGTGGATTAATATAAAACCGTGTTGGAATGGTCCAAAAGACATGGATCAAGCCAGATCTAATCTTAGCCATTGATTAGGGACTTAATCTTGGCCGTTGAATCGTCAACAAGAAAAGTATAAGAGGAGGCTTGAGGGTCACTTGGAGAGCACACCAGATGATCAGTCATTTTATTCTCTAGAGTAGGGTTTGCTAAGAGAGATAGAATCAGTGATCGGGAGAGCAGCTAAGGGGCATTGAGTGCAGAGGAACAGAGAAGGCAGAGATTGTGCTGGTAGAGCAGCGCAACAGCCAAGGAGGGCGACGCAGAGCCAACAAGGGCTCACGCAGGGCCATGCAGAGGCAGCCAAGTGCTGTGCAGAGCACTAGAGGGGCCAGCGTAGCTGACGTAGGGCCTCCTGGGGCTGACGCAGGTTCAACGTGAGACAGAGAGGGGTTGATGCAGTCCAGATTGGGCAGACGCTGGGGTTGCAGGAGCAGTTTTGTGCTGAGGGGCTGCCGGAAGGGTTTTCCGGGGTTTCAATCAGGAGATTTCTCTCAAATTGTGAGGTATAGCTCCTAAGGAAATTCTCTGCTGGGTAAGCCAGTTACGGTAACCAAATGATACTTTGATATTGCTTAATAAGAAAACCCTCAGAGAGTTGCACCGGTTTTCCCGCATTGGGTTTTTCTGGGGACATTGGTCCAAAAATCATGGTGTCATGTGGTGTGTTTGTTCTTGTTTCTTTTAGTTGTTGTTCTGTAATATGTTGAGCATGCATTGGTGTTTATTTTCAGTATTTACTTTGTAAATAACTTGTTAAAGAAAAATTAACAAGTAGGTACGAATAAATCAGGCAAAGTGCATGAAGGGTTTCTAAATTAAGTAAACTTAGAAACTTCAACATGGTATTAGAGCGCGATTGCAGATTATAGGAGGACTAAGAGACATCAGCCGAGCGGAGCAATCACAATAGAAAACAGCTGTCCCGAGGTGACAAAAGCTGTTTCTAGTAGCACAGAAGCCAAGGAAGTGTGACGCAGAGCCAGCTAGAGCCATGCAGAAGAAGCTGGGAACTGCGCAGAGCCTCAGAGAGGCCAATGTTGCTGACACAGAGGGCCAAAGGGTTGACGTAGGGCATCCCAGGGGTGACGCAGACCCATCCAGGGTGACGCAGAGCCAGCGTGAGGCAAAGAAGGGCTGACAGAGTTCACATAGAGGCAGTTGCTGGGGACTAGAAGGTTGCAGGAATATTGCAGAGTGGAGCTGGTGAGGTACTGTAGTCAGAACAGTACCTGACAGAGCAGGGCTAGAGGAGTTGTTATCGAGGGTTTCTAGTCGAGGAACCTGGATCAATAGTGCAGTTTCACAAGACGATCAGAGTAGGGGGCATCTCGACAAGCGACAAAAGGATTTCCAGGAGGGAAATCAGGACTCAGAGGTAGTCCAGAAGAGAACTTCCAGACGGGAAGTAGAGACTCAGAGGAGTCGAACAGAGAACTTCCAGGAGGGAAGTAGAGGAGCGTCATGGCACTACATGGCGTAAGAGACCAGGATAGATAGGATGGAGCATCGAACTTTGCAGTCTAGAAGGCCAGAATCTTATTAGTGCTTGACAAGAATCGTGTCAAGAACTTCGCCTTGAAGGTTATAGCTATCCCAATCGATCGCAATGATAATGACAAGTATGAGGAGGCGATGGCGAGGGCCAAGTGCATTATCCTTGACGGGGTCAAGGATCATGTGGTACCATATATAGCTGAGAAGGAAACAGCAGTTGAGATGTGTACAGGCTCTCAAGAACTTGTACCAGCATACTTCTGTGCAAAGAAGAATGCTGCTCGAGAACCAGATGAGGTCGAATCAGATGAAGAAGGGTCAAATGATTGACTCCTTCCTCGGAGGACTAAATGAGATCCAAGATCAATTGACTGCTATAGGAGCGACATCGTTTCAGGAGCTTATGGGGAGGACAACCCTGAATGCTGTCTCAGAAGAGTGAGAAGTGTTTGTCCAGAGCATCCTGGGCAGAGGGACTCTCCTACCTTGGGACGAGATGTGGGCAGCTCTTCGCCAGGAAGAGATGAGACGACAGTCAAAGACAAGTAGCAACAACGAAGTGATAAAGGTCAAGCAGGAGGAGTATTATGTGGCCCTAGCATCTGAGGGAAAGTAGGAGAACCGGAAGAAGAAAGATCTCTCCAATATCAATTGCTTCCACTGTGGGGAGATGGGTCACTATGCGACCCAGTGCCCAAGGAAGAAGAGTAAGGGAGAGTCTTCCACGACTAAGGCAACGCCAGCACGGGCAGAGAAGGAAGCTTTGATAGACGATGATTGTGCCATGAGTGCACACACGCCACTTGAGCGGAAGTGGGGAGACATCGAGCTGTAGTCGGGTGGACTACAAACGATGGGGGGCAGGATCCTTGAGGTACCTAGCCTCTTGGATTAGACCATGTTACGGGAGCCTTGACGAGGAGTAGCAGGACTAGCTGAGTGGGTAGAGACGGATGCGGATGGAGCGACAGAGAAAGCTACAGTGCAGGAGTCCGAAGACAACGCAGAGCTAGCAAGCTGCAGCAGTGCGAGAGGCACAGGAGTGTTGCACCAGTGTAGGAAGGCACAAAGAGGTGTGAAACGGTGCGAGATGCAGAGAGGTGTTGCAGTAGCGCAAAGGTCAGAGAGAGGGAGCACTTGTCAGCGGCAGAGGGAGCTTCATCATCAGTGGGTGTTTCTAGCCCAATAGGGAGGTCAATTGGGAGATCAGTTACTTACTTCTCAGTAACTAAGTTGCAGTGCAGCAGTGGGCAGCACGATGCAACACGATGAGAGGAATTGTAGTGCGGATGCAGTGTTGGGATAAAGGACCAGCAGCAGCACGAATGTAGAGGGAGCTGTCCGACAGATGCAACAGTGGCAGTGGCAGAACCATGGGCAGCAATACAAGATACAACAGTGCAGAGGATGGTGGGCAGCAGTGCTAGCATCAACATAGGGACCGATGTCGGATGATCAGAGTAATACTCAGTGACGAGTATTGCTAAAGCACAATCCTCGCTAAAAGGAGTGTTGATTTGTGGTAGTATCGGATGTGCTCTAGCCACAAAACTTGGTGGAGAGGTTGGGGCACATGAGATCTCCAATACCCAGAAAGGGTTTGGGCAGATTCTAAACAGTTGAGGAGATATTAAAATAATTAATATTTTTAATGGAGTCCCTAAGTCTAAACTTAGGGAAATTAAAATATTAATGTGGATTAATATAAAACTCTGTTAGAATGGTCCAAAAGATATGGATCAAGCCAGATCTAATCTTAGACGTTGATTAGGGACTTAGACTTAGAGAAATTAAAATATTAATGTGGATTAATATAAAGCTCTATTAGAATGGTCCAAAAGATATGGATCAAGCCAAATCTAATCTTAGACATTGATTAGGGACTTAATCTTGGCCGTTGAATCGTCAACAGGAAAAGTATAATAGGAGGCTCGAGGGTCACTTGGAGAGCACACCAGATGATCAGTCATTCTATTCCCTAGAGCGCAGGGTTTGCTAAGATAGATAGAATCAGTGATTGGGAGAGCAACTGAGGGGCATTGAGTACAGAGGAACAGAGAAGGCAGAGCAGCGCAGCAGCTAAGGAGGGTGATGCAGAGCTAGCAAGGGCTCACGCAGGGCCATGCAGAGGTAGCCAAGTGCTGCGTAGAGCACCAGAGGGGCCAGCATGGCTAACGCAGAGGCTCCCAGAGCTAACGCAGGGCCTCCTGGGGCTGACACAGGGCCAACGTGAGACAGAGAGGGGCTGACTTAGTCCAAATTGGGCAGACACTGGGGTTGCAGGAGCAGTTTTGTGCTGAGGAGCTGCCAGAAGGGTTTTCCAGGGTTTCAAAATAGGAGATTTCTCTCAAACTGTGAGGTATAGCTGCTAAGGAAATTCTCTGTTGGGTAGGCCAGTTACGGTACCCATATTGTACTCTAATATTTCTTAATAAGAAAACCCTCAGATAGCTGCACTGGTTTTCTCGCATTGGGTTTTTCCGGGGACATTGGTCCAAAAATAATGGTGTCATGTGGTGTGTTTGTTCTTGTTTCTTTTAGTTGCTGATCTGTAATATGTTGAGCATGAACTGGTGTTTATTTTTAGTATTTACTTTGTAAATAACTTGTTAAAGAAAAATTAACAAGTAAGTAGGAATAAATCAGGCAAAGTGTATGAAGGGTTTCTAAATTAAGTAAACGTAGAAACTTCAACAATATGTTCTCGTCATATCATACTACATCATCTTGCATGGGGTGCTCCACGTCATCTCACGTACTTGGAGGCATGTGTCACAGTTCTTGATGAGCTGTCCACTTTGAAGAGCACATTATTGGACCATTGGAGAATCTTTGTGGGATGTATGAGTGGTTTTGGACCATCCTTGACCTGATTTGGTTGTTAACATGGATTTGAGAGTTTGTTGCACCTTGGAGGACTCACATATGATTGTTGGAGGTGATTTTAGGTGAGCCATCCACTTTGGGGGTCCCCAAGTGCCACATGTGTGGCCTAGAGCACCTTATCTTTGAGTCATTTGCTCATTTTTTGGATCTATTTTGCTTCAAGGAGGTGGTTGAGGTGGTTACTATGCATCGTGGAGGGACGTTGGTCTACCCTGATCCTACTTTGCTATTTTTGGGTGGGACGCTTCCCTCTATTGGGGGAAAATGGGATATTGTACATGTGGTACAACTACTAAGATATTTTATGCATCTTTTGAATTTTCCCTCATCGTTACTTAGAGGACAAGCCTCTTTGAGATCTCTTAGGCTAGATGTAAAGGAGAGAAAACCACTGTTGTAATGAGAGAGTTGTTGAAGCCTCCCACCTAAAAGAAGCTCCCTATCACACTATTATTTGTTGTCAATTGGATATCGAGGATACAACATGTTGAATATCTCGCTATTAAAACGATTTCGTGTTAACTCAAGCTATTCTCACTTAGTTGCCATTTGGTGCTTCAAGATTGGTTGTGAATTTTCAAGTCTCATACAACGCTTGCAAATCAATCCATTAAAGGGTAAAGTCTACCACTTGGAAGGAAATTGCTGTAAGGCAACTCGTCCCCTATCTTCCTTTTTTATTTTGGTAAGTGTTATTAATTCCTTGCTTTGTATTTCCTCTAGGAACCCTAACAAGGGTATTGATTTCAAATACTAAGCTATGCTTGATATTTGAAATATTAAACTATTGTTGATATTTCAAATATTAAACTATAGTTGAATCATTGGCTCTAGTCTCCTAATTTTAATCCATAAGGAAAATACACCATTTAGAAGAGTTGTTTCTTGTTGACCCCATATGGCTTTTTTGTACAAGGCACTTCTCTTCTCCCATCAACCTATGAAATGTAAAAAGCCTAATATTTATATATATATATATATATATATATATTATTTATTTATTTACGAAATCTAAAGGAAAATATTAAAACTCTCAACTTTAGATTTGTCTCTAGTCTAGTGCATAATTTATTGAACATCTCATTTCCTAGATTAGCATCAATTGAGGTTAGATAATAAATTGATTATCTTAGATGTTAAGATTTGAGAAAGCACAAGACAAGACAAAAATATGGTGGAAAAGGATTAAGCCATTCTCAACACATTGTATTAATCTCATGATTGGAATTTATAATACATGAATTTGACCATTGCAGATCTAGCTCTCATTCACAACTCATTAGTGGATCCTGACAACACCTCGTCAAAGATAAGGGTTTACAACTCGTGACAATTGTGGTGTTGGACTTTGTGTTTGTCTAGGGACTCACAGTCTAACATTCCCCCCTCAATCACAAGTCTGAATAATTGTACTAATAACTTGTATCATCTTCATTCTGAAGCTATTGAACTAAGCTTCGATGAAGATATGCCTGAAAAGCAACAAATATCTAGAAGTGAATAATTGACATGGCTAAACATTCCCAATGAATAAGTGAAATGATTGTTGATTTTTTGTTGAGAGACATATTTCTATGCTAGAGTTCCCAAATGTTGATTGACTGATAAGATAAGATAATGTTATTAATGTCCAACGAATGACCATAAATAGGTCAATGAGACTGAAGGATACTACTAGTACAAGTACAATGCGGAAGTGCAAACCCAACTCCTAGAAAATGCCAAAGCTAAATCTGGGATAAAATGAAGTAAAGAAGGATACAATAATATGCAATATTCCCATTTAGCAAGGTTGCTAAGTGAAATATCAATTTTGACCATTTTTATTAATTTTTGGGATAACAACTTAGCTAAAGTGGGTTGAGGGGCCCCACTTTCAATTTTGAGGTGAAAGAAGGCTCCAACATGGGAAAAAGCGGAAAGTCGATTTGATAGTGGATGGTGGGGGCCACCGCAAAGAGGAATATGCTCTACTTGGCTAGTAAGCTTTCGTGGAGGGAAGAGAGAGATGGAAATCGATGGATGGAGCCCACATGGGGGAATTGGAGGCCCAACGACTTAAATAGGAGCACTCATCATTTGCTCATCCTTGATCATTTGACATTCACGCTTGAGTAGCATGCTTGAAATGAGAGCCAAGTTTGCATGAGCTGTTGAGCACGTGTTTTTTAAGCGAGAATCTCACCCTACCTTTGGTGGACTTCAAGTGCCAGCCCAAGGAGGTGACCTACATCACATTTGATTTGATTTGGGAGCTTGCCAAGCGTATTTGTGGAGTTGGTTCAGCAGGTGGGATGCTGGAAGGGGAATACGTAGCCTTTGGAGGAGCTGATTGTGGAGTCGGGGATTTTAGGGACAACCTAGGGCCATCATTTGCTGAAGATTTGGAGTGTTTAAGGGGCTTCATTTGGTGTGAGTCTGCTACGCCAAACAATCATCACTAGGGACTACGTGGGCTTGCGCAGTGGTACCTTCGTACCACACGTGGGTGCTTGGGAAAAGGAGGAACCGAGGGCTGAGGCTATGGGGTAATTCATGGAGGGAATTTGCAGAGTATTGTTGCCATTTTGGGGACCATCAACAATGATATTTTCAAGTAGGTTGATATACCCAGTAGCTAGAGGAGTGGGAGGAAATTGGGCCGAATTTCGGAGGTCAACATTCGGCCAAACCCTTTTTGGGTTGTTGGTGGGTTGTTAGCGTAGAGACCGGGGTTAATTTCCCATAATTTTCAGAGCACTGGAAGAGGATCTAGCAACCATTTCTTGCAGCCAGTAGTGCAGTTTTCTGGGGCTAGCGCAGAGCTTTTGTGGGGGACAATTTCCTTGTGGTTGAGCAGCTGATTTCATCACCTGGATCTTGTTAGCTTGCCTTGGGCGAGTCCAGGTGCATACATTCCGATTTCATATTGTACCCTTACTTATCATAATAAAACAACGAAGTTCTGCGTAGATTTTGGAGTTTTTTTGGGTGTTTAATATTGTGCGTGTTTTGCTATGCATGCTTGGTTTATCACTGTTAATTTTCCTTTGGGATATTACAAGTGGTATTAGAGCTCATAGTCTTGGCTCAGCCCGTGGGAGAAACTATTAGTCTATGACACTAGAGGATAAGCAGAATGTCACTTGCAGAAGACAAAGTTATAGAAGCAGAGAAAGGAAACTACAAATTACTCCTGATCCAGTAACAATTGAACCAGAGGTTGAGAGGCTAGACATGGCGGATAATGAGGGAGATAAGATGAGTAAAGAAGAGGAGTTTGCTCAACATATTTTGAAGGCCATCAACAATTTGTCTAGGGGCATTGATGAATTGAGGCGACTTAATTGTAGCAACAACAAGGGCAAGGGGATTTAGGGAGAAATTCATTTGGGTGAAGGCTCAGGTACTTCGCACCACCATGCAGCAAATCCACCCAATGTACCTCTTGTTTCTAGCACACCACCCAGGTCAACCATCCCCACATTTCTAGCATCAGGTGCTGGAGGGCCGCAAGGGCAGGAGGAGATGCCCATGGGGGACTATTTTGTGGAGTATCAGTCCTATGGGCCTGATTTCAGAGAGGCCATCACCTTTAGGGACTTCTGTTAGCTTAAGGGCAACAATAGGAGCAGGGGACAAAGTGGAGGAGGCTACTCACATGGCACCGATTTACAATGCATGATGGGGAGGTTATTCCTCCCAACTTTTGATGGATCGCCTAAGAGCTCAGCTAGGGCATGGGTTGAGAAGTTGGATGTCTATTTCCAGCTCAACCAAATGACAGAGGGGGAGGCAATCAAAATTTCCACACTGCACTTAGAGGGGGAAGCCCATGATTGGTGGTTCCATGGGTTGACCACGATGGGACATGCAGGAGTTACAACCTATGAGGATTTCACTCAGAGGGTATTAGAGCGTTTTGTGAGGAGACACCACTCAATCAGACTGGGAGTTTGAGGCCTATATCTCGGAGTTTCTAAGATTGTTAGTGATGGTACCAGATTTATCGGAGGCCAGGAGGGTCTTCATGTTTTTGGAGGGGCTAGCAGAGCCATTGAGGGGCTTGGTGAGGTCCAACAGACCCACCACTTTGTAGGACGTAGTTGGTAGAGCCCGGGACTTGCAAGATGCTCTGCCCAGGGCTAGAGCGCAGATGCCCACTAGGCCTGTATTCCAACAGAGGGGAAGAGACACCAGACCCCCACCACAACGAGACATTCAGGGGTGTGGGCAGTTGGATGATGAGGCTAGGAGAGACCTCTGATGGAGGAAGTTGTGCTTCACCTGCCAAGAGCTGTGGGCACTGGGACATTGGTGTACCAAGGGCAAGGCCCACTTCATAGAGGTATTTTCTGATAGTGAGCCGGAGGATGATGTGGAGCAGGAGGTAGATGTTGGAGATGATGGTCCACCTATTGCTGAACGAGGAGGCAAAGGTCCACCAACCCTACTGGGGGGAACTCCTTTCATGCCGACAACGGGGGTAATCGCTTCACTTCAGGGAGTGCCAAAGTACCTCACTTTGAGGATCAGGGGCATGGTGCAGGGGCAACGTGTTTCAATACTAGTAGATAGTGGGGCTACCCACAATTTCGTAGATGCCCAGATGGTGGAGAGGAGGGGCATATGCACAAAGTCCTTTGAGGGGTTCTCGATTTTGGTACCGGGAGACCGTACCATGTAGTGCACTAGATACGTTCCTGGGATGACAGTAGTGATGGGGAACTACTCTATGACGGACCACTTCTTTGTGGTTGATGTCCTGACACCAACGTGGTGCTTGGTGTGCAGTGGTTGTACTCACTTGGGCGTGTTACTATTGACTGGCAGATGCTGGAGATGGAGTTTACAGGGCTTGACGGGAAGATAGCCTTATTGAGAGGCATGCACTCATACCCTCACAGATAGTGTCAGCGCATAGGATGGAGGCCGATTTGAGATATGGTGATATAGAGTGGCAGTAAAGTTGAGGATATCTGATGTAGGGGGTAAGCCCCAACCACCACACCCAGAGGTACAAGCTATTCTAGATAGGTACCTAGTAGTGTTTGGGGACATTCTGCCTGGACGACCACCTGACAGGGGTTTGAGCACATTATCGAGCTCAAACCAGGAGTGCAGGCATGATCACGACTCCATACTAACATTCCAAGGCCTATCAGGATGAGATCGAGAGGGCTATTCATGAGTTGTTGGCATTGGGACACATTAGGCCCAACTCTAGCCCCTTTGCTTCATCAATTGTCCTGGTGAAGAAGAAGGACAACACGTTGAGGATGTGCATCGACTATAGAGCCCTCAACAAGAAGACGTTGAAGAACCAATACCCCATTCCCCACATAGATGAGCTTATGGATGAGCTTAGAGAAGCCAAGTACTTCTCTAAGATAGATCTACGTTTGGGGTACCATCAGATTTGGGTGAGGGATCAGGATATCCCCAAGACAACGTTCCAATGTCACTATGGCCACTTTGAGTTTTTGGTTATGCCCTTTGGGCTGACCAACGTCGTAACCACCTTTCATTCTTGCATAAACCACGTGTTCCCCACGCAATTACGCTAATTTTTATTGGTGTTCTTTGATGACATATTGATCTATAGCAGGACATGGGAGGAGCACCTGCAACATCTCGAGGAGGTTTTTGAAGTCTGCAATTATTTCATTTTTAATTACCTCTTTCCCTCTCCTTTATCTTTTTGTGACCATATTTGTAGCAATCTTAACATACTCAAGGTTATTTCAGCTTATAAAAGGTACTAATCATCCATGTTTTAGAATCTATGTTTCTTTATGAATTAAAATGTAAACATCTCTACAATTCCAGAACCTTGATCATTTCGCAGCTAATGTTGAATTCTGTAGCCATATCCATGACTAGACAGGCTATAATGCATCAACAAAGGGATGAAGGGTATCTGAAGATGACAAATGTCCACCACATGGACGACCACCTATTGGCATGACTTGGCAGGCTACAGAGATCAGGAGATCTAAGAGTCAAACTCAAAGTCAAATTCTGAGTATGATGGTGCAGTGGTCAAGCGAAGATAAGTAGGAGATCACGACGACATCAGATGAGCGTGAAAAAGACCTGTTCAATCACGAGGATATGATTTGAGAAGAATTCGTCATGATTTGCTCTTCCAATAGAAAATCACGAGGAGATAAAATTCTAATTTAAATCTATTTCCTAGATGGCAGAACAGTTTCATTTCTTATTGGCATAGAACTCTTGAATTAGTTTTAATGAAAATTATATAAAAGCCATAAGGAAAAACCCAAAAGACATTTCGGAAGTTAAGTAAGCTGTGATTCATTTCCAGTATTTGTGAAACTTTGTTTTAAATTGATACAATCCTCTGTTTTCAATGCATGACCAAGCAATCGTTTGATCAATAGCAGACTTACACTCACGGGAGGGCCCCCTAGTGAGTTGTAAGGATATTTAATTTTGTTTCCATTTGTTCATAGTGTGTTAATTTTAGGTATGTTCTAAGCTTAGAGAAATTTAATTCAATTTTCATAGTTAGCTCAATATCTTTTCCAGATTAGCAATCACATCAGCATTAAAGTAAACTGTAGATAGAACATAAACATAAATCGCAGAAGACAAGCCAAGACAAGAGGACACAAGATGTGGCGCTAGCGAGGGACAAACCCCAATGTGGGGAAACCCTTGATCAATTTTTCTTATATGTTCTTCAATAGTTCAGCAGAGAGAGAGAGATAATACATTTACAACAGAAGTCAACACTTTGACTTATCTAGATAAGAGCATAGATCATCTCTAAGAAGATGATACATGAGATCAATTGAAGACATGCTACTTCAACTGATTCTCCAAGGTGACTCCTTCACCTATCATTTTGCTGCATTCTGTCATCATGCTGCACCCATCATCACAATACTGTGCCTCATGACCATGCTGTACACATCATACTGCTGCACACATCATACTGCTGCACCTATGCTGCACTGCTGTCCCATGTGCCATTCTTGCACCATGCTTTTGCTGCTGTCCCATTGTAGCCTTTGCTGCCATGTCATAGTTGCTGTTCCAATTGTGCCTTTGCTGCCATGTTTTAGTTGCTATCCCAATTGTGCCTTTGCTACCCTGTCTTAGTTTCTGTCCCAATTGTGTCTTTGCTGCCATGTCTTAGCTGCTGTCCCAATTGTGCCTTTGCTGCACCATGCTAGCTGTCCATTGCTGCTCCTCTGAGTTCTTGTTGTTCCACTGTTTGCTGCACCAAGCACCATGCCTAGCTGTCCCATTTATCTCAACATATCTTGCTGTCCCATTTACTATGTAGCTGTCCCTTGCCACTGCTGCCTACATATATTGTTGTAGTTGCTGTCCCTAACATTCATGCTATACCTTGCTGTTGTCCCCTTACTGCTGTCCCCTTTGCCTTACCATGCCTTGCTGCTGTCCCATGTGTCTTAGCAACAACATGTAGCCCAGCTGTCCCATTTACTAGCACTGCTGGCCTGGGCATGTTTGAGCCCTCAAACTCTACTCAAACAGTCCTCCCTTTCAGCCGTATTAGGCCTGTGTCTAGGGCACCTCATGCCTACGGCTAGGGCATCATTGGTATGTTTAGGACAACGTCTATCTTCATCTTAACAGTGGCTAGGATACCTTTGAGATAGCGTACGTTAGGGCTGCCTTAGGATAACATTAGGGCTGCCTTCTTGGACTGTGTTAGGGCTGCCTTTAGGGCAGCCTTTAGGTCTGCGTTAGGGTAGCCTTTTGACAACATCTAGGGCTTCCGTTGACAACTATAGAAACCTGCGTAGAGCCTTCCTTTTGATTGCGTCTAGGGCTAGGGCATCTCCTCTAGGGTGGCTCCCTTAGTCTTCTTTCCTCCAATGTCTAGGGCTTCCACTCCTAGATTTCTCTTCCACTAAAACCCAAGACAAGTGGAGAGAAATCAAGATAGAAGTGTGTGTGAAATGACTCTCAAATCATCTCCTTTTATATTAAAACGTTGAGCACATGTGGGGTTTATTCGGTTGCTGGCCAACCTTGTCGAATTGTCTTATAATACAAATAAATTCATAACTCCATGAATACTTATCGGAATCGGATGATCTTTAGATCAATCCTACACCTCTCGATGAGAGGGATCCAAGAAAAATATTAGCTGCCATAAATAAGATGACCCACATGGAGTTTGGCCCTAGTTGTCATTTTTAACCCTCCCTCTGAACTAGGGAGAACTCCATCCGCTGATCCATATGTCCCACTGTACTATCTTTGCCATCAGTGCCCTACACTGCTTTGCTCTGCTCTGCTAAACCATGAAGAAGAAGAATTAATTGAGAATGTCTCATACCATTCTCTACTGACCCGAAGTCAGTTTTATTGATCCCATATCAATATCACAAGAGAGTGTTTCAAACCACTCATACTGATCCCAGATTAGTTTCATTGATCCCAGATCACTGGAGGTCACCCTAGCATAGGGAGTACGGTAGATACAACGATGCGTCCATCGATAGTACTACTATGGTCCCTAACCCCATTTCCCTGCTCATTGGCCAGATGAGAGGTACTTCCCATGAGTCCCAGACTGCATGGGTAGGATGCCTCGACAGGAGAACCACTCATCCTGTCCTTAAGTCGCCATGGGGTATCACAAGGGAAGGCTGAACCATTCACCCTGTACACAGCGTGCCATTAGGGGAGGGTGAGTCGACCTATGGTCGTTTGTTGCTCCAAGAAGTACCCCAAGCCTCCCAGAGCTCCCAGAGCTCAATGCATGCATCATGCAGGACCCTCATAAGAAGGTCTCTCAATGACTCCAAGTCATTTGGGAAAGTCACAAATTTGACATTTCCCCGGGGCTTAGACAGAATGTCTGCGACCTGTACATCAGTCTCAATGCGATGGAGCCTCCTCACTCATCGACGTACCATATCCCAGATAAGGTAGTATCTGATGTCTATATGCTAGAGCAATTATAGAATACGGGATTCCTCAACAATCGAATCCCCCCTGGTTGACACAGAGGATTACGGTGGTATCCATCATGTGTACAAACAGCTCGCTAAAGAGCTTCCACAACCAGGCAGCTTCACACGAGATCATACTTGTAGCTATGTATTTGGTCTCAGCGGTGCTTATAGCAACCGACTTTTGCTTCTTGCTCATCCAGGGTATCGAAGCAGAATCCAAAGAGAACCAGCACTCAGAAGTGCTCTTGCGATCCTCCACACTGCCTGCCCAGTCAGCATTCAAATAATCATGCAACTTCATATTTCCGGCAGTGTATCTCAATCCATGAGAGATTGTGCCCCGAAGATATCTCAAAAGATTCTTGGCACCAATCCAGTGTGGCTCAACCATATATGAGCTCATCATACTAACTGCAAATCATATGTCTGGACGAAAGTTCACCAAGAACATCAACGCGAATGAGTTTATGAAATTCAGAGGCATTTCCCAAATCTGGTCCGGCATCACTACCATATAACTTCTGAAAGTTAAGATCCTCGAGGTAGTCACGGGCTTGCAGTTTACCATTCCACATCCGGAATCCAACTCCCTCTTACTTCTGCAAATGAGAGGGTCTGCATCTGTCAGAAATAGGTCGTCCTCAGAAGGTGCCGGTATGAGAGGTCTATCATCCACAACCTTCAAGCAATGGTTTGGATTGGCTTTACTCCTAGTGAATCTCATCTTCATCAGACATCTATCAATCCTCTCATACTAAGCCTAGGGTGTTTTGCTTCAAGCCATAAAGGGCTATCTTCCACCTGCACACATGAGATTCCCGATCATGTATCTCAAACCCCTCGGGTTGTTCCAAACCTGTGGACCTGTTACATGAGAGGAATGGTCCCCTTGTAAGATTTTCTTTCGGTACATCTTGGACATGTACCTTCATGCCCTTCTTGAATTCAAGCATTCCTCCCTATCACCATCTGACTCACATCAGGTAGGACCACATAATAAGTAGACCTCCAGTGCTATAGATGAGATGTGACAACCGACATGGTCCCCAATGGACCATCCTGCAACTTGATACAAATTTCCAACCCTGAACCCATGAGTAAAAGCATCTTAGAAAATTCTATTTTCAAACAAGTACCTTTCCATCGATGAATGCCACCCTGAAATCTTTGATTTCCATTGCCGAAATGGACACCAGGTTCTTCTTGCGATCAGGTACGTAGAGAGATTCTCGTAAATGAATTGAGTTACCCTCATCCAATTGAGGGGTAACATTCCCAACACTCTTTCTAGGATAGGTGGCATCGACTCCAAGTATAATACCAAGATTGTTTCCATCTCTACCAAATTAGAGAGAGCACCCTTCTATCTGATGAAGTGCCTTGAAGCACTATAATCAATAAGCCAGATTCCCACAGAATTTGAAGTAGAGGGCCAATACAAGACAACGCTTCTTTATCTTATCAGAAACAACATTTGATTCTTCATACCTGGGGTTCCTTGCTTCTCTGAAGAGTCGACCATTTCCTTGATGACCTATGTTAGTGTCAGTCTTTCCAGCCTTCCTCCAGTGATCAAATATGCTCTTACAAAGTGGTCTCGGAGTGTCAAGGTCAAATTTTGTCATTTCAAAGAGTTTTCAAGCAAAATTTGGTCACTAGGCATTAGGTCTAGGGTTTGCTTTCACTCCTTCTAAAGTTGTCCAAATGTCGGTCCATGTCATCATTCAGCTGAGTTTATCATCATTCATAGGGTTGTCATTATCATGTCAGTGTCTAATGAGTCATTTTACACCTTGTTCATGCTTCAGTTGCGCCTAGGTAAGGTCATTTCCCTCTCCTAGGGTTTTGAAGGCAATTTCTCTTGGACGGTCAAATCATCGGCAAAACTTGTATCCTGATGTTCATACACCTTCCCCTATCCTTAAAGTACCTTATTAAATGCTTCCCATCCCTTAGATCCCCCAAATTCCTCATTTTTGCACAAACCCTAGTTTCTAGCTACAACCTGGCAATTTTCTAGGTTGGGCCTGTGTTTTGCCCTTTTGGACCCCTTCCCCTCACTCGATCTCCACGATTCCACTTTCCCTTGCTTCCTAACATCCCTCCCTACTTCCAAAAATTTCCCCAAGAATTTAGAAGCCCCCTATTCCCTTCATTTCGCTTCATTTCGACAAAATCTCTTGTTCCACACATCGGGATAAGTTTCACTCAAAAGTTGTTTTAGAGAAATCAAAGATGAATGTTGGGAAACTGAGAGAGGTTTTTGTCCACAACATGCCAAAGAAGAAAAACCTCCTTCACTTTTTGCACAGGTGTCATGGTTTGAGAGAAATGTCAAGAATACCGTTGTCTCAGGAGAATCAAAGACACCTCTGAAGTGACCTTGGGAAAATCAAGTTTTCTCCTAGCTTGGTTGGCCAAATGATTTGCTTGATGGGTAAAATGATAACTAGACACAAAGAGCTTTCTAATGAGCTATCATGAGCTCAATTTGGGGTTGAGGAAGGCATTCAAAAGTTGACTGCAACAGCACTCTTCCTTAAGGCAGCCTCATTTGGCACTTTTTGACCAGTCTTGGGAGATTTGATTTTTGACAGGGCAAATGAACTCCAAATTGAAAAATTTCAGTTGGGTTGGAAAGTAGACTCAAAGACCTTTCCAACGCGCTATCCTGCACCCGATTCTGACACTGGGAAGGCCTCCAAAAGCCTCCTGCAAAAGCGCGCGACCTGTTGGGTGCGCGCGACCTGTCAGGGGGGTCTTACCAGTTGAGAAAATACACTGGCGCGACCTGTTGGGCGCGCGCGACCTGTTGGGAATTCATCCACAAAAAATTGCTTATAAACTGCAAATTGACCCCAAATCTCTTCAAGGTTGCAGGTAGGCCTCTAATCATCAAGGTTTATTGCTTGCTACCAAGGCCAACAAAGATAAGGACCTGCTCCGGAACATGAAAAACCACTATTGGGCCCGAATGCATGTATGCAAGGCGAAAATGAAGGTGATCCAAGGGCGGTTGGCCAAGGCACTAAAACGGCGGAAAAGGCCCGATCCCCTCCACATCTTGGCTGAGGCTTCCTTGAAGGAGCATGATATTAAATGACCTCACTACAGCACAAATTTCAAAAAATTTTGAGCATTTTCGGTCACTTATGAATTTTTGGGCAAAAAACAGGTTTTTCTCCCTGACAAGTCGCGCGCCGCGCGCGAACTATTCGATGGGCAACTTCATTTTGGGAAAACTCAGCATTTCTGGATTTGTCATGCAAAGATACACCTGCTCAGCAATTACCAAGAGATTTCATCATGTTTTGAGCCTCCAGAAGGTCAAAAAACATGCAAAAATTGACTTTCTGCCACCTTTTTGACAAACAGGGAGCAGTCTTGGGAGATTGCAATTTTGGAGGGGCAAATGGCCACCAAATTCAGAAATTCCAGTTGGGTTGGAAAGTAGACATCTAGACCTTTCCAACAAGCCCACTTTTGCCTCATTTGGACACCTGGAAGTGCCTCAAACGGAGCTCCAAAGAAGCGCGACCTATCAGGATTAGGGCGCGACCTATCAGGCAATTTTCATAATTTTTCACCTACAGCTCAGGAATTCGCCCAGATTTGGCCAGTTTTGACTTGGGATGGGATTCTTCACCCTCTTTGATGTAATTAATGTATTTTCATATTGATATGACACTTATTTACCTATTCTAGAAGATTCATTCATGAAATAGCAAACATTTAATGAATGAATTGGTTTCCTAGCTTATAGAGGCAAGTTGTTTTGACTGCCTAGATTTTAGTGCTCAGTTTAGAATTGGTTGAAACAGCTCCTAGAAGGATGAGTTCGACCCCTAGAGGCAAGGAAAGGTGTTAGCTTGCCTATATTATGTATTTTCTTAGTCATTTTCAGGGGTTGGAGAGGTTGGACTCTTGAGGGCGAAAGCTCTATTGTATTATTCATTGTATCTCTGCGATTTTGGCAAAGGAAGAAAGACCAGGGTTTTGCAGTCCTTTTTGGGATTCCTGTGGTTACATGTATTGATGGTGTGCTTCTCTTTGTACTTGTAAGTGTGTTATGTGAAATCATCCTCTTTCTTTTTCTTCTGAAATTAGGCAAATGAAGTGTTAAAGTAGAATTCATGATTTCCATGCTCTGCTTTTAAATTTGCTTAATATCAATGTTTTCATCTGTTTAAGGAGAACTCAAGGTGATTGCTTGCTCTCCTTAGCTCCTCACCGGTCATTCCTACCCATTCACTTAATTTAAAGGCATCAATACAGTCTCCTACCTTGCCCCAAAGAACCCCCTGCAAAAACTGTGTCCAATCCCCGCACCCAAAATTGCCTTTCCCCAATTTTCCACCAAAATCCAAAAATCCCAAAACAAACTTTTTTTATTAGTTTACTAGCCTAAAATCAGTGTTTCCTTATTGGTTATCTCGCCCGTTGAAGATCTTTACCGAGATAGATCGGAGAGAGCCCTCTCCTGCCCCGTAGGGCTAGCTACGAGGCTAAGTGGTTTAATGTTGCCTTGAAGTTTGCCTTTCTCAGCCTGAGGTGAAATTTCAAGCGCTAACAACCGGCATTACCTGTCATTCCTCTGATCATTGAAGATGTCCCGGGAATGATTGTTATCATCATCAAGTGATGTGTCCCTGCCATTTGGACACTACTTCGCATAATGGCCGAACTTATTACAAACAAGGCATCTTTCTTTCCTTCCACCCTTAGATCCGTACTTCCTAATGAAGTGATCTTTAGGTAGGCCATCAGAAGCTTCTGCTGCACCATTATGATAATATTCTTTGCTTCGACTTCATCCTTGGTGAATTTGAAGAGGGATGAGGAATGCACTGATCCTATTGTCCTTTCCCAACTGTCTTCGGTGATTGCTCTTTCACTCTTGCTTGGGCTTTGTCTTCACCTCAACTTTGATACCATGTTAATTTTAGGTATGTTCTATGCTTAGAGCAATTTAATTCAGTTTTCACAGTTAGCTTAATAACCTTTCCAGATTAGCAATCACATCAGCATTAAAGTAAACTACAAATAGAACATAAACATAAATCGCAGAAGACAAGGCAAGACAAGAGGACACAAGATGTGGCGCTAGCCAGGGACAAACCCAAATGTGGGGAAACCCTTAATCAATTCTTCTTCTATGTTCTTCAATAGTTCAGCACACAGAGAGAGAGATATAGTACATTTACAACAAAAGTCAACACTTTGACTTATCCAGATAAAAGCATAGATCGTCTCTAAGAAGATGTTACATGAGATCAGTTGAAGACATGCTGCTTCAACTGATTCTCCAAGGTGACTCCTTCACCTATCATTTTGCTGCATCCTGTCATCATATTGCATCTCATGGTGCTGCACCATGCTGCACCCATCATCACAATGCTGGACCTCATGACCATGCTGTACACATCATATTGCTGCACCTATGCTGCACTACTGTCCCATGTGCCATTGTTGCACCATGTTGCCACAATTGTCCCATGTGCCATACTGCACCTTGCTACTGTCCATTGAGTTTGCAGCACCATGCTTTTGTTGCTGTCCCATTGTAGCCTTTGCTGCCATGTCATAGTTGCTGTCCCAATTGTGCCTTTGCTGCCATGTCTTAGTTGCTATCCCAATTGTGCCTTTGCTGCCATGTCTTAGTTGTTGTCCCAATTATGCCTTTGCTGCCATGTCTTAGCTGCTGTCCCAATTGTGCCTTTGCTGCTCCATGCTAGTCGTCCATTGCTGCTCCTATGAGTGCTTGCTGTCCCACTGTTTGCTGCACCAAGCACCATGCCTAGCTGTCCCATTTATCTCAGCATATCTTACTGTCCCATTTGCCATGCAGGTGTCCCTTGCCATTGATGCCTAGATATATTGTTGTAGCTGCTGTCCCTAACAGTCATGCTATACCTTGCTACTGTCCCCTTACTGTTGTCCCCTTTGCCTTGCCATACCTTGCTGCTGTCCCATGTGTCTTAGCAGCAACATGTAGCCCAACTGTCCCATTTACTAGCACTGTTGACCTGGGCATGTTTGAGCCCTCAATCTCTCCTCAAATAGTCCTCCCTTTCAACCGCATTAGCCCTGTGTCTAGGGCACCTTATGCCTACGCCTAGGGCATCATTGGTATGTTTAGGAGAACGCTTATCTTCATCTTAACAACGGCTAGGATGCCCTTGAGATAGCTTAGGTTAGGTCTGCCTTAGGATAGCATTAGCGCTGCCTTCTTGGACTACGTTAGGGTTGTCTTTAGGTCTGTGTTAGTGCAGCCTTTAGGACTGCATTAGGGCAGCCTTTAGGTCTGCGTTAAGGAAGCCTTTTGACAACCTCTAGGGCTTCCATTGACAACTATAGAAACCTGCGTAGAGCCTTCTTTTTGACTGCATCTAGGACTAGGGCATCTCCTCTAGGGCGGCTCCCTTAGTCTTCTTTCCTCCAACGTCTAGAGCTTCCACTCCTAGATTTCTCTTCCACTAAAACCCAAGACAAGTGGAGAGAAATCAAGATAGAAGTGTGTGTGAAATGACTCTCATGTCATCTCCTTTTATACTAAAATGTTGAGCACATGTGGGGTTTATTTGGTTGCTGGCCGACCTTGTCGAATTGTCTTATAACACAAATAAATTCATAACTCCATGAATACTTATCGGAATCGGATGATCTTTAGATCAATCCTACACCTCTCGATGAGAGGGATCCAAGAAAAATATCAGCGGCCATAAATAAGGTGACCCACATGGAGTTTGGCTGTAGTTGCCAATTTTAACATAGTGTGATAGTTTCTTGTAGTTACTTTTCCCCTTGAGTAGTTTCATTACAATTATGTTTTGATCATTTGTTATTTTCGTTTCAGAGTGCTCATAAAGGAAAATTACCAAAAAGATTTTGATTTTCATATGCATTTCCTTTTAAGTTTCATTACTTAGTTAATTTCGTAGATGGTGAAAGAAATGTCTTTTAGAGTTAATTGCGCACATTAGTAATCATTTGGAGTTACAAGTTCTCATTTGATTTTTGCTTCTGCAAGTAGTTTCATTAGCATTCCTTTCTGCAATTGTAGTTAATTTCTTTTCTTTCTGCAATAAGGAATTCTTTATGCAATTTCCTTTTGTGCAATTAGTATAGAGGTTCTTTTCTGCAAAGTAGTGTTTTCAATTATGCAAGTAGCATTAAAATCTTTTTCCTGCAATCTAGTGTTAGCATTTCCTTTTATGCAAATAGAAATAGGTTTTGAATTTTGCAATTAAAAATAGATTTTCAATTCTGCAAGAAATAGATTTCAATTCAGTCAAGTAATTGGGTTTTGATGTAACTTTGAATAGAAAGAACTTGTGCGTGATTACTCTCTAAATCTCATTTAAACATTTTTCCATACTTAGAATAATTTCATACTTAGAATAATTCAATCCATAGATAGAATTCCTATCATATATGGTGCACATACATCTCATAAGTACATGAACCTTGGTTGACAATTAATGAAGGAATGTCAATTAAATTACCCAACAATTTGGCGCCGTTGACTGGGAGGTGTATATAGTATTCCATTTTTGGTTTGCATATCATTTTAGGTGCATTCAATATTGTAGATGCATAATTAAAGCATGGTAAAAATCATTTATGCATAGAGAAAGAGATTCTAGGGGTAGATTTGTGAGTAGAGGTAGAAGTTCAATTCCAACATCAACACTCACCCCCGCTAGACCTCGTAGTGCCACATCATCCACTCATACTTGCATTCCATCATTTGCAGGTAGAGATAGACTTCCTGAGGTGCATAGATCTGAAATCCAACCAAAAGATTCACCAACTTCTACCGAAGTTGTAGTTGAAGAACCTACATCTTGTAATGTTCCTTTTTCTGGTGTTCCTCACGACATGGTTACGATGGACTTTTAGGGCTGGGGCAGATAGGTCACAAGTACAGGTTCACTTCATTAGCGGGCCCAGGGGCTTTTGGAGGTGATTCATGGGGTTTTGAGGAGCTTTTATGAGGTCTGATGACATTTGCTTGGTATATTCCATCATTCGCACAATTTGTTTTTCGTTTTGTTGCATTTCAACAACTTTCAAAAAATTGAGTTATTAATGGGCCTGACTCAATTAATTATGCTTAAGGTGGCATTTTGGGAGGAATACTTGGTAGAACACCTTAGTGTAATATCTCTTTGGAACCAGAAAGAGAAGATCTATAGGATGGAATGGATAGAAGTCATTTTCGGAGGCTTGAGGAGGCATGGTAGCCAATTTACCATTTTCCCACATTAAAAAGAATATTTTAATTAAGGGAAATGTGCTCAATGATTAAAATAATAATAAAATTGGGGCTTCTAGAGGGGTCCATAAGATCTATAAAAAGAGGAGGAGGAGGCCATTTAGAGGACATCTTGGATTTGATATTTCTTCTTGTATGAGAGGTTGGGGAACCTAGTTATCTACTTCCTTGGTAGCCCTAGGACGGAAACCCTCGGGTGATTTAGTGAGATTGGGTGAGCACCCGTCTTCGCTTGGTGAATTCATCCAGAATTCACAGGAGAGCTTAATAGTGGCAATTCAGTTCAGTTTTGGTGGAGGGCTCATGCAACATTGGAGCAGATCCTTGAGGCTAGTTCTATCTCAGCTATATCAACTATTTTGTTATTTCAGCATGTAAAACGCCAATTATACATTATAATAAAAGATGAGATTATTTTTGCTCACCATATGGTTGAATTGCATGCATTCTATTGTTCTATTTTACATGGCAATATTTTGTAAATTAAATTGTAATTTTCTGGAGAAACTTTGGTTGAATTAGTTTTCTGCAAAATTTGCGAAACATCCCGTTTGGGATATTACACATCCCCAACAGAAGGAGTAATTTTCCTCTCTTCGACATGAGAGCAACTTCTAGGACAAGAACTAGAGGTTCCTAGTTAAGAAGAAGAAGAAACTTATTATAATATACCATCAGTAGAGGAACCGAAAGAAGAGCTAGACAATCCTATTATAGAGCCTTATATTAACTTTGATGAATCTACAATGGCAGGGGAAGGAGAAGGAGAAGCACACAATGTAAATGATGAACTTAGGATTGAAGGTGGAAGAGGTAGAGGAGGAAATAGAGGAGGAGGTGGAGGAGGAGGTGGTAGGGGAGAACCAAATCCTTATGGATTTCCCATTTTTAATGAAGATACCACAACCACAATGAAAAACATCTCACCCTCCGTCCTTCCTAATTTCCACGGCTTGGGAAATGAGGACCCTAAAACATTTCCTTTTGAATTTGAAGTTTTATGTAGATTTTATGACTACTTGATCCTCGAAAATTGAAATTATTTCCAACTACTCTTAAAGATGAAGCACTTAAATGGTTCATGGGATTAGGAACACATACTATTAGATGATGGGAAGAAATGAAAAATGTGTTCTTAGAAAAATATAAGGATTATTTTATGCCCCATAACCTTAAAGATGAAGTCTTTAAGATGATGCAGAAAAATGATGAAAGCCTTGAAGACCTTTATGAAATATTTGCTTACAATATTAAAAAGGCTAAGATGCATAATTTAGATGATAAAACATGAAAAGCTCTTTTGCTAAAATCCATCAGAGACGAATGGATTGACCTTCTCGATTTAATGGGCAAGGGAGATGTTTCACAACTTTCATTTGGAGAAATCTGTGATTTGTGTAAGCATATTTCAAGGGGTAAGGCCAGAACTAGTAAAAATAAAAGAGATTCTTTGATTTCCAGAATTAGTAAATTTGCAACTGGAACAATAAGCTGAAATAGGCAATTTGCTTGACAATTTCAAAATTGATATCGTTGGGAGTCTTAGTGAACAACTAGATACCAGTGTTCCATGGGGACGCATCCCCCACCGTCGAGTGTGCGCACCCCTCACACCCCACGCACCCGGGACAGGGAGACGTTTGGGGAAACGTTTCCCCACGCCCCCCTTTTGGGGAGATGTGGGGAGACGTAGGGGGGACGTTTCCCCAATGTGGGGGACATGACTCCTCAAAAGGGGGACGCCTGGGTGTCCCCCCACAAAATGCGCTATGCGTCCCCCTTAAATTTCCTTGTAAACAATGATTTATGACAGGGGAAACCTAGCATTTGACGATATTTCCCTACTAATGCTATGCAATTCATGATAATGTTAAACTCTTAAAGTAAAAATGACATTCTCCTCTATCTTTTATTTTCATCCTTTTACTTAAATTTTTAAAATTACCATGAAATGGCTCAGGATGTTTGAGAGTGGTTCTGACCTCCTTGGATTTCATATGGAGTAAGTAGAATTTTAGATTTCACTTGAAATCCAGCACACTTAACAATTTTTCAGGAATTTGGGATTAGATGGATTGCAATGTTTTCATTGCATTTTGTCATGTACAAGGGTATGGAATTAGTATTTAATCGAGAGCACCAAGCCCTCTGTGTACTTTAGAGTGACTTTTAGAGTCATCACTCCAATGTTTTTGAGTTTTAATTATATCAATTTACTATTCCAGTCTTCAGATTTCATATCTATTATATTCTATTTTTCTTAGTACTAATTAGATTCTAGAATGATGAATGATGAATTTTAATTTTAAATCAATTTAGAATCTAGAATGATGAATGATGAATTTAATTTTTAAATCAATGTAGATTCTAGAATGGTGAATAATGAATGATGAATATGGATCAGAGTATTTCATTATTGAATCTCGTGGTCTATGGATGAATCATGTATGTATTAGTAAGGATTATTAGTATGGATCAATGTATTTCATTATTTAATTCAATTATGTATGTATCATTGTATTTATGCTTTCATTATTGAATATGAATTTGATATATATATATATATATATATAAAAAAGAAAAAAAATTATATACCTCGACGTCCCCCCGTCCCCCCTAAATATCCCTAAAGTTTGAGGGTACTCCCACACGTTTACCTTGTGTGTCTCATGCACCCGCGTGTCCCTGTCTCAGAGTCTTGGTGGAACATTGCTAGATACCCTTAAGATAAAAAACAAGCGAAAAGTCGAGAATGCTGCATTATCGATTTTCTGTCCCAGATGTAGGAAGAAGCATGCCTTGAGAGAATGTCCCCTTGATAGTATAGAAATTTGTGTCATATGTGCTGAAAATCATAATACAAAGGAATGCCCCTCAATACTTGGTCTTAAAGTTGTTTTTCAAGATGAGGTTGGAACAAGCCAAGTTGAATCACTCTGTTTTATCGCTAAAAGACCATGGCAAAATCAACAATCAAATATGACTCAAAAATCATATGCACAAGCACAAAACAATTGGACTGCACCCATGCCTTGGCAACCTTGGCCCCCACAATCTCAAAATCCATCTTGGGCACAAGGTTGGAAAATCCTTATGGAAAATATCCTCAATACCCTCAATTCCAACAACCTTATCCTTCTTTTCCACCACAATATTATCCTCCTCAACCAACCCAATCCCCTCAATTTCAAAATCCAAATCAACAACTTTCATTACCATTTCCTCAAAAACCCAATCAACTACTTGCTCAACCGCTTCCGAATCCAAACAATAAGAATCAACAAGCTATTTATAATGTTGAAGGACAAAATTTTCAAGCTTGTATGATTACCCCATTAGGTCTAAATGATGTTCAACTTAGATCTAGTAGGGTTTTGCAAAAGAAGTCACCAACAATCACCATCCAAAAATCTAAAGAGGATGAAGTTCATGAAAAAGATGCAAATCTTGATCAAGAAAATATTCCTCTAAAGGAAGATGTTCCTATACAATCAAAGGATGAGCAAATAAAGCAAGCTCCTACAGTTCCTCTAGTAGAACAACCTTCTATTTCTTTGCAGGATCCACCTTTTCCTGAAAGGCTCAAAATTGATAAAGGAATAGAAAGGAAAATTGTTTTACTAGACTACGATATGCTAGATGAACTTAAGAATATTTGCATCAAAATTCCTTTACTCCAAGCTATAAAGGAAATACCAATATTTGCAAAAACTATTAAGGAGCTATGCATTAGAAAACCAGGAAGAAAAATAAAAGATGTTAAAAAAATCCAATTGGTAGGAAAAATTGCTGATATCATGATGGGGAAACCTATTGTTCAAAAATATCTAGATCTTGGTAGTCCCATTGTGAAAATTCATATCAATGGTATTGAAATTCCAAACACTTTGATTGATCTAGGAACAACCATCAATATTATGAGTAAACAGACAATGGAACAACTTAAGCTTCCTAATCTTCAATATACCCCTACATTATTACAATTAGTAGATAGATCTGTTATCAAACTAGATGGAGTATTAGAAGATGTGTCTGTTTCTTTAGATTCTTGGGAATATACTATATATTTCATGATTTTAACTCCCAAGAATAATTGAGGTGGCCATCCATTGATCCTTGGTAGACCTTGGTTAGCTACATCTGATGCACTCATAAGTTGTAGATCTGGTGATGTGTATATCTTTAATTGGAATTCCACTAAGAAATTTACATTGTATCCCCCTGCAAAAACAATAACTGAAGTAGAAAGTGAAGGCTGGATAGATGATGATAATGAATACTTTGATGATATGCAACCAGTTTATACTCTTTCACAATTAGATGAAGAGGATCAATTGATAAATTTAATGAATAATAATGATTCTTCTTCATACTATGAGCAAGATCAAAGTTTTCAAGAGCAATGCAATATTGAATATCTATCATCTCACCAAATAGCTTTACATTCTATGGAAAATTTTGGCAATTCTCAAGTAGAAAATTTTCCAGATAAAACATTGAATATTAATAATAATTTGGAAGAATTTCAAAAGAGGAAATTGATACAGATGCTACAAAAACACTCTTCTGCTTATGCATGGGAGTATACTGATATGAAAGGAATTGATCCTAAAACTTGTATGCATCATATTTATATTTAGGAAAATGCCAAACCAATTAGACAACCTCAGAGAAGGATGAATCCTAATATGAGAGAAATTGTTAAGGAGGAATTACAAAAGTTAATGTGAATTTCATCTATCCAATATCAGATAGTCAATGGGTGTCACCTTTAGTCATTGTTCCAAAGAAAAATGGAAAATGGAGAGTGTGTATTGACTATAGGGAATTAAACAAAGCTACTTTGAAAGATCATTTTCCACTACACTTAATAGATCAAGTATTGGATACCTACCTTGGCAGGGAAGAAGTATTTTCATTTTTAGATGGTTTTAGTGGATATAACCAAATCCAGCTATCACCAGAAGATCAAGATAAAACTACTTTCACATGGCCATGGGGAACATATGCCTATAGGGTACTTTCCTTTGGATTATGTAATGTACCTGCCACATTTCAAAGAGCAGTTTTAGGTATCTTTTCTAATCTAATTCATGATTTTGTGGGAGTATACATGGATGAATTTACTGTGTATGTAATACTTTTGAGGAAGCTAGTGAAAATTTGGAAAAAGTTCTTATTAGATGTAAAGAGGCAAACCTTTCATTCAGCCATGAGAAATGTTTTATGATGTTCAATGAAGGGATTGTTTTAGACAACATATTTCAAGTAATGGAATTAAAGTGTATACATCTAAAGTAGAAATAATTTCCAAAATTTCAATTTATGTTTGTCAAAGAGATATTAGAAGTTTTCTTGGATTTACTAGATATTATAGAAGATTCACAGAAAATTTCACAAAAATAACCTCTCCAGTTTTCAAACTCACAAAAGATTGTGATTTTTTTTGGAATTTTGTCTGTCAACAAGCATTTGAGACATTGAAACAAAAGATTACTGAAGCACCAATTCTAAGAGGACCTAATTGGTCTCTTCCTTTCCACATTTCTATTGATGCTTCAGATACAGCTCTAGGCGTTGTATTGGGACAAAAAACTCCTTATGCTATCTATTATACAAGCAAAAATTTGACTCCAATAGAGTTAATTACACTATTACAAAAAAAAAAGGTTTTTAGATGTTGTACATGCCATTAATAAGTTTCGTCATTATATCACTGGTTATGAAACTTTCATTCATACAAATCATTCTGCCATTAGATATCTAATGAAAAAACCAATTACTAATGGTAGAATTACAAGATGGTTGTTATTGTTACAAGAATTCAACATTACTATTCTTGATAGACTAGGAAAAGAAAATACAGTTGCTGATTTTCTTTCTAGAATGCAGAATAATAATGATGATGTTCTTGTAAAAGATAATTTTCCTGATGAATATCTTTTTGCAGTATCTACTAAAACACCTTGGTTTGTAGATATTACTAATTATTTGGCTACAAGAAAGTTACCTCCACAACTATCAATCAGAGAAAAGCAAAAAGTGATCAAAACTAGTGCACCTTATTCTTGGATAGATGGAGAATTGTACAAAACTAGACCTGATTTGATCATCCGAAGATGTGTTCGAGAAGATGAAGTACTTGGAATCTTGAAAGCTTGTCATGATGAGCCATGTGAAAGACACTTTGCTGACAAAATAACTTCCTACAAGATTCTTCTTTTGGGATATTATTGGCCATCTATTTTCAAGGATGCTAAAGAATATTTCAAAAGATGTGATAGTTGTCAAAGAATGGGGAAGCCTATTCCATCAGATGAGATGCCTCTATAACCACAGGTACTTGTAGAGCCTTTTGAAAAATGGGCTCTAGATTTTGTTGGACCAATAAATCCTCCATCTAAACAGAAAAGGTACATACTTGTTTGCATAAATTATGTTACAAAATGGGTAGAAGTTAAACCTCTTTTATTTGCAACTGAAAATGTTGTAGTTACATTTCTTTTTGAGGATATTTTTACTCGTTTTGGTGTTCCAAGAGAAATTGTAACAAATCAAGGTACTCAATTCACATCCAAGTTGGTGCAAAAGATCATGGAGCAATATAAGATCAAGCATCGAAAGTCTACTCCATATCATCCACAAGCCAATGGACAAGTGGAATCCACCAACAAAGTACTAAATCGATTTTAACCAAGACTTTGCATATTCATAGGAAAGATTGGACATAAAAGCTTCCAGAAGCACTATGGGCATATCGAACCACATAGAGAAACACACCTGAACACACTCCTTATGAGCTTGTCTATGGGAAGCAAGTTTTGCTTCCAATTGAATTCCAAGTGGAGACCTTCAAAACTATTGCTAAATTGGGCCTTGATCTATTAGAAGCTCAAAAATAGAGACTAGCACAATTGAATGAGCTAGATGAGATCCGACAAGATGCTATCCAAAGAACCAACATAGTTCAACAACAAAAATCGAAATGGCATGACAAATTTTTCAAAGCTAAAAATTCAAGCAAGGCGACTGGGCTCTTCTTTTTGATTCCAAATTCAAAGATTTTCAAGGGAAATTTCAAACTCACTAGTTTGGTCCTTATGAGATTGATACTATTTTTGATAATGGAGCAGTCAAAATCAAAACTATTGATGATGAACATGTTACTTTCCTTGGTAATGGTCATAGATTAATATTGTATCATAAACCACTAACAAAGGAAGAGTTTGTCAAATATTTGCAAGAAAATTCTAAATTTAAGTTGGTCAAGAAAGGAGATTCTTCTCCAAATTCTCCAACTCACTTGTAATTCTTTTTATCATCTAAAAATAATGATAATAATAAAATAATATATATGTATATATAATAAAAATAAAAATTTTGTATAAGTATGAAAACCAACAATGTTGGCATACTTATACAAAAAATCTTAATTGAAAACCAAGACTTCTTGGCGGTTTAGATTTTCATAATTCCCTTGTCTTTTCCCTATTTCTTTTTATCCTTCTTTTTCTAATAAATTTCAGGTGGTAAGCAATACTTCTGAAGACCAATTTTCTTCACTGATTACCAAAGCAACAACAACAATAAAGAATCTTTCCTCTGATCAGAGCAACAAAATTTCAAAATAAGCAACAACAGAATTTATGTCATTTTGCAGTTGATCTTCAATTCTGCAGCTAAGTTTGAATTCTACATCTACATCAACATCAGAAAATCCACAGCAAAGGAATATCAAAGGAACTCACAAGCAAAGGTATGTAGGATGTTGAATTATTTTTCATATAAGAACATTAGGTTTTAATTCATGGGATGATTTTATTAAAGAAAAACTTGAATTATTAGAAAACCTTATAAGACTGCCCAAAAATCATAACTATTACACCCCACCATCATCATTACTCATTCGGTCACATCAATTCTACTAAAAAATCGCATACATCTCACCGATCCTATGAAATCGGATCTAAGAATCATGGGAGATCATGTGAAAAAGTGCAGTCCTATCACAAAAAAATCTTCCATAAGCACCTTACTCCACTATCATTTTACTCAACCTCATCCCATTTCACTCCATTCCGAAACCCTCACCATTCAACTATGCTCATTTTGTATCAACCTTCCATCATCCTTGTGGAAAGGAAACAATCAAAGACTGAGACTTCTCTCTACCATGGGTATCATCGTTTGATCTGAACCAAACAAAATCAAGTTTCTTCAAGCATACTCGAGAGTTAGAGATCAATTGCAGTAGGTAGGGTGGCTTAAGTTCTTTGAAAAGTTCGACGTGCATTCGATAGAGGTCACTAGAGCTTGCTCAGGCTTTTGATGGGGTCGAGGCAGAAATTGGAGACATCAAGCTTATCTTGACAGAGTCTATCATGGCAAAAGCTACAAAATTGCCTAGAAACGAAGAAAGTTGGTTCAAGAATAGGAAAATCAAGGAGAATGACTGGATAAACTTCCTCAGAGAACCAGGTATGGATATATCCATCTTTAAAAAGGGAATTCCAGTTACAACACTAAAAGGGAAATGGAGAAATTTATTGTTGGTTATCCAGAAATTTTTAACTTGTGAAGGAAGGTTCAGAACCATGTTTTTCTATCATGCTCGACTCTTGATGCATTTTATTGATGGAAATGAAATCAATCTGCCCTACTTTTTGCTCCATAGTCTTAGAAAGATGGCATCTAGTATACAGAGAGTCTAAATCTATTGATAATGCCCTCTACCATCATGAACTGATCAAAATTCTCATAGAAGCATATTTAGAAGCTAAGGGAGACAATTGGCAATATTTCCTAGTTCGAAACCATTTTGTAGAAATCCAAGAAGAAGAAACAAGTAGGAGAGTTAAAAGAAGTCGATTAAGGTTAGCATCAAACCCTAACCCTGAAGAGAAAATTGAAGAAGAAAGTCTAGAACAGAATGAAACAGAGGCACCAGAGGACTCGTTTGAAGATGATACCCCGCTCTCTCAGTACTTTGAAAAATGTAAGCAGAAAAATGAAAAAAAAAGTCTTAGAAGAAAGAAAGCCAGCCTAGATCCTAAACCACTTAAGAACATGGAGAACTAGAGAAAAAGAAGCAGGAACAATTCGACAAAAAGAGGAAAAGTCAATGCATTTCAGACTCTGAAGTAAAGCTAAGATGAAGCAGAAGAATTTCAAAACTCTTAAATACACAGTCTCCAAAAATGATCGACCTTGAAGAAGAAGGATACAGGACACCACCTCATGCAATGAGCCCAACAAGGAAAACTCCAGACATTGATCCAGTTCAACAAGAAATTTATGACTATGTGGAATCCATCGAACAAAGAGCGCATGTAATGACCCATGTTTAATATAGAGGGCACAAGAGTATTAGCATTCATACAATGCATGCATATGATAGCTACATATGCATGTATTGCATGTATTGCACTATTATATATATATATGTATTCTAAATTAACAATAAATGTTGAAAATCGACACTGCTTCAGATAGAAGTTACACCTCACCTATCACCAAGTATATTGCCTAAATGTGTCTTAATTAAGGAGAAAATACCCTAAATAATTTCAATAATATAAATTTAAAAGTATAAAGTAATTTGGTTATAAAGAAATAAATGTAAAATTTAACGTTAATTATAAATAAAGTTATTAAAATATGAAATTTAAATCAAAATAAAATAAATAAAGGTATATATTTATATATCCCATAATATTAATAAATTATATTAAAATAATTATTAAAATATGAAATTTAAATCAAAATAAAATAAATATTATAAACTATGGGCATTTGAAGAAAACTAATAAGAAAAAATCCTAAAAGTAAACTAATACACGTCAATATCCCTGTAACTTTGAGCGAATGGAGTTACATGTTACAAAGCGGGAAAGGTGTCACCAAGGAGGAAGCGGTGATCGTCAAGGAATAATATACATAGATGGAAGAAGAGCGTAAAAGGGGGGGAAGAAATATACGGAGGAAGCAGAATGATAAATCTGTTGGAGGTGAGCTAGAGGCTGGATTTTGGCACTGAAAATTGGAAAGTCTTCCACTGTTCTTGGAGTTTTGGGCACGGGGGCTAGTGGACTTCCATTTCGAAGTTCTCTGGATCTGGGAACCGCAAAGGTTGATCCCAGATAGGCAGGGAGGAATAAGTTGGTTTGGTAATGGAATCAGAAAACTTGGAGCACTGTGATCAACACCAGACGGGAGAATCAGGTACGCAGATGCATTTAATTTGGTACGCAAAGAAGAATCAGGTACGCATATGCATTTAATTTAATTTGGTATGCAAAGAAGAATCAGGTACGCTGATGCATTTAATTTGGAGCGCTGTGATCAACACCAGACGGGAGAATCAGGTACGCAAAGAATTAGGTACGCAGATGCATTTAATTTGGTACGCAAAGAAGAATCAGGTACGCAGATGCATTTAATTTGGTACGCAAAGAATCAGGTACGTAGATGCATTTAATTTGATAGAATTTTGCAGAAGAAATCTATCAATCTAATAAAATTTAATATATGAGTCTTTACATTTGATCGAATTGAAATATCAATCTTTACATTTGGTATCAGAACCCTTAATCCTGCGACCTCTGGTGTATGGTTTCTGTATGAATCCGCTGTGTCGTTTTGTATTAATATATTTATAAACTTTCAAGAAATATCTCTCTGTAGTGATCTGGGTTAATACACTATAAAATCATAAACTGCGTTTAGCGGGGAATTGTGGAAACGACAAGTGACCGCAGACCCATTTGTACACACCGATAGATAGCGTATCCTTAGAACAAGCGATGTCTATCTCTTTTGTTGTGAAATTGCGCTGACAATATGATAAAATAAACTTCGTATCGATGTACTGGAAATACTATGAATAATCAGAGACTTCAGAAATCAATGGGCATTTTCTCTGCCCTGAATGATTTCTTTTCCCATGTGATTTCTTTTTACGACAGGAGGTGGTTGGTATAAGCCGAAACTGAAGAGGGAAGAGCCGTTTCAGGGCAATTTACTCTTTACCATATTCAGAAATGAGTAACAGTTTGTCCATAGATATGACTTGGAGCATTTGTATTTGATCAGGGCATTATCGACCAGCCTTAGATTCTAGTATTGGTCGTGAGGAATAAGCTCCAGATACTTGGATCAGTCAGCCAAAAGCCCTTACCGCTGAAATAATGAATTAAAAAAAAAAATCAGTGTCCAAAAGTCGAGTCACATCATACAGGGACTATGACTTTAAGAGTGATAATCATTGCTATAAATTTAGGAAGCTCCACAGGTCAGCTCTTTTAAACTATATATATAGGAATGTGATGCTATGATACTACATAAGTCTGCAAATACATAAGTTTGCAAAGCATATTTTAAAACAAAATGACTGCTTTTGTACCTTTGATTGACTCGGTCAAGGATATACCTGAAGTAGGAATCTTGGATTCTTTTCTTGGATGCATAAGCATTAAGTCAAGCCTTTGAAATATACTAAGGCCATGAGCTTGAGGGGTCTCGGCTCCTTTTGTAACTTCACTATGAGGCACCCAACAAGGTCTTAGAAGGGCTTTAAATCAATTCGAATTCTTTATCAGAAGGGCTACTCCTGTGAGATCATAAGTTCAGTCACCCACAGACGTATACGGTGCTTGGATCCCATAGGTGGTACAGAATTCAGATTGCTTGAAAAACTCCTTAAATGATGGGACCCTTTGTTGACTTTGTCAAGAGTTTGATTACCCATTCAAGTACATCGAATTCTGAGGTAGATTAGTGGATTTGGTAATCTCAGACCTCATATTATGTGCCCAGAACTATGCTCTTCTAAATGATATTTGAAACAGGGTCTTGTATGATCTTCAAAAGGGATTTCACTCTTTATCCACGTAACTGTGGGCTGGTAACTATGATTAGACTTGCAGAAGTGCTCAGAACTGTAAGCACCTGGCTTTTCTTTGAAACGCAGCAGATTCGTAAACCCTTCCTAATTTCATACGGTCTGATCTTTTGAGGAGGAAGGAGGCCATGATCGATGTCTATAGATCTGTGAAGTGAATTATAGTATCATGGCACAATGGAAGAAAAATAAATGGGCAGAGTAGAGAGATATAGAGTTCAGAACGCATTACTGTCAACACACTGCAATGTAACTTTACAAAGAATTCAGCTATCAAATATCAGTTTAAGCCTTCAGGGTATGTATAAATCACTGAATATGAAATACTAAAAAAAAAAAAACAAAAAAAACAGGAGAATTTTAAGATGCACCAAACTGCATTGATCAAAAATCAAGAGAGCCATGATCATACAACACGCTGAATAAAATAGGAAGCAAAATATTTCAATAAGATGGTACAAAATACATTATTGACAGCCAACAACAAACTGTACCACTGTGTTCAATGAAGGAACCTTTGATATTAGAGGACTCTGTTCTATTTGAATCTTAAAATGCTCATATGAATGCAATACAGGGATCTAAAATGTGGGTATAACCATATATGTATACTGCATGCATTCAGCAGAGATAATGAGACTGATTTTAATTTAATAGACCGATTTCTTACTAGATGCGTACGGATCTTGAGGGTTTGATTCTTAGCCTACCCAAATTTCAACTCCTCTCACAATTTGATATATATATTAAAAAAAATAAAAAAATTTGGTTTCACAGTAAAGAATTCTTGTGGGTGCATAGTTACCAAACAGGATGACAAAGTCGGAAAAGCTACAATTTTTATTCTTCTACAGGAAAAGAACCAGAAATTTTGGAATCAGGGAAGCCCGCGCAAGAGGAAAGCCCAATTGGCAGAAATCGCTAGAATTGGTATTTTACACAAAACAAATCAGAAAATCTGGGATTCTCTCCGTTTAAGAAAGGGTATTTCCTCGGCAGGTTAGAAATGATCTGAGTGACAAGTGTGGAAACGATTATTTCCATGTGTCTGGGCAAGGGTGGTCCGAGTGATTATTTCCATGAGTCTGGGCAAGTGTGAGACGCGTATTCAATTTTAATTTATATATATATATTTTATATATTAAGAAAAATATATAAATTAAATATCTACGAAATATTGTTCCGCTCTTGTCAAATTAAAAAACGTGCAAATAATTTTATAACCAAATCTATTTGCGTCAAAGAATTAACCTCCGAGATAATAAATTATAGCGACTTTAACAGTTCTTTTCAAACCATGACATTATACGAAGAACTAAACTGGTTAAAGGTTAAAAAAATAAAAAAAATTCACCAAGGGGATTAAAAATCAACCGCCATAAAATTTTGATGAGAGAATGCAGAAAATGAATGGAAAATCCAAAAAAAAAACCCATCCCCAGGAGGTTTCATGGATGCAACAAGAAAATTTGAGGAGAATTCCAAGGAGCTAATGGACGCCATACATGCACAACTCATTGAATATAAAAAGATGATGATGTAGAACCCCAGGGCCCTCTAGAAAGAGTTGAACGTTCAATAAAATAACATGAAAATAACGGAACGCCCAAGCAATGGCTGTCCAACATAAAAGCCTTGCGGGATATATGCCAAAAGGAAAAGAATTGATTTATTTGCAGCCACAGCCATATCTGTTTGACTCCATTTGCGCAATCTTTGCGTCCATTCAATGGAAGAGGAATCCAGGTCATTGTAGAAATAACTTTAACAATGTTCTCGATTGCATTCCAAGATTATCCTAATTTATATCGATTTTACCAAACAGCATCGTTTTTATGTCATGGGTTTGTCTCTTTGTCAATCTGTAGACAGTTTTGATGCCCTAGAAGGTGACAAACCTATAGCTCTAGAATTGGGGAAGGGTATAGAAAAGTAAATAAATGTGTAAAATTGTGGAAAACCTTACATTTTAAACGTGGAACAAGCTTTAGTTCAATTTACTGTGACAATCTCCTTCCTTACTCCAATATCAAAATATTAGTGGGGATGGCCAATGAAGAGAGATTGAGAGCGTGGTTTGAAAGTGTAGATGTCCAGGGAACAGGCCAAATCAATGCTTTCGACCTGAAGAAAGCTCTAGCTGCTGGCAATCTCCACTTCTTAGATTCGATTGCCCAACAGATGATAAGACATAAATGGAATCATAAGCTTTACAAAATTTGTGGCTCTTAACAAGTTTCTCTCAAATGTACGTATCATTTTCAGCTTTCGTTGCCCTTTAAGAACTTCATCAGTAAATGTTTAACCACTTACAAGTTTTTGAAAATAAAATTTGTTGCAAAGGAAATGTATCATTTATGCCAGTCCTGTTTTAAAGGGGTTTTCTTACAAGAGTTCTATTCTAATAGCCTGCTGTTCACAGTTCATTGGCAATGCTTACGGTAAACCTATAGTAAATCTGTAAACGAGAGCAACTTGAGATAAATACACTTTTTCAAAAAAAAAAAAACACAATTTGTTGTCATAATCTTGGCTAACTTATATTCAAGTCTATTACAAGAAGTATAGGATCAACTAATGCAATATGTACTTAAAGAGTAGAAGGCCTCCTTTGATATAGGTGTGGGGAGAGCAATCCTAATCGATCATTTCCTAGAATAAAAGAAAGGAAATTACCAGCCATTTTGAATTAGTCCCGGAATCATTAAGTTATACAACAAGGGAATTCGTGAACTCTGCACACTCCTGTATCTTCACACTTCAGAATTTTACCCTTGTTTATTCTCTAATGTGTACTGTCTATATTGTAGAACAAGAAGAATTTTACAGGATCCTTAGGATGCTCTTTTACTCAGATTTCATAGCTAATTCTGAAGCACTGAGATCACTTTCAGACTAAGCAATTTGGCTTGTAAGCTTTATTATAGTTTCTTATAGTCACCTGGGAGACTCAGGGTTCAAGGTAAACAGAGCACTTTTCGTTCAAGTAAAAGCCTGACCTGTCACTGAAAAACTAACATCCTTATTGCCAAAGTTCTTAACATAGAGCTCTTGAAACATCAGTGTGCCCAAATACGGGTAGTTATTAAAAAAAAAAAAAATCCAGTTTGCGTTTTTGTTCCACATTAAAACTAATCTGTAAATTTTAAGACCCAGAAATTTTGAGGAATGAAAGATATTAGAACACAATCTGAACATTGTACTGTACAGTCTAAAATAAACATGTTTGTATTGGAGGAGAAAGGGATTGGCTGTCATGTACACACCCTGTGAATTGTCTTTGTTAAAGAAAAATTTCGCATTTCTTGAGTTAAAGCTATGAATATTTCCATTTGACACATCAGGACTATACCATCCATACCTCTCCATTTGAATTCTGTGTTATTAGGTCATGTACCTTCTATAGACAGACATATAATTGAATAAGCATAATACCTCCTATCAATACCATCATGGAATAGGTGACCACTATTCAATATAGAGAAATCTTCAATGACATTTCTTCAATTTTTCAATGGTAAAAACCGTTTGTGACAGAACAGTCATGCAATTTACAGGCTCCTCCTAATATTCTTCTTAACATCTAAGCGTTTTTGTCAATGTAAAATATTACTGACTGCTAGTATAGATTCTGAAACAATAAATTTTGATCTGTTTGCTTCGAAAGACAGATTCAATAAATTTTCAGTCTGCTTAGAAATCACTCTGATTCAGAATATTCTCCTTGGCAGCTTCCATCTTTGCCTAATTACCGATACCCCTACATAAATAGGCAGCATCAAAAAAAAAATCTGTCTTCTGAGGTAGAGTGACACCCCTTTTTAAAATTACGAATTCTCTTTGTTCTTATTCTCATTAATAGAGAACATGAACGTACCTTACCCAACCAGAATGCAAATGTACTCCATTTTTAATATAATATTGATGGATAGTTCCTCTTCAACTAAAAACTCTTACCACTATAGTTACCTTTGGATACCAGTCAATTCCTCACTTCTGTTAATGGAAATCTAGATATTCCACTCTTATAGTAAATTTCCATTGGAATAGGCACTTGTGCAAGATCTTTATTCTCATCATGTTAATAAACATATAACTGTACTATATTATGGATCTACTACTATTTCTAGTTTTTCTATTATTTACCACTCCAGATATGCAAATACGATCAGAAAAGTTGAGAAGAAGCGTATTAAGATGATAGCCTAGTTCTTTCTTATGTAAGCAATGACTTAACCCAGGATAATGATTATGATATAAAATTTTACTCTCGAAAAGAAGCAAAAGAAAATTATAAATTGTCGGTTGATGTCCTACTACTGCTGCCTCCTTGATGTCCTTTCCAAGGTTTTCAATGATGAAGTTTTCCTTCACATCGTGTACTCAGAGTCATCTCAATGTTATTATTCGTTCACTACATCAACATCATTGGACTTTCGCAACTAACAGCTATACTTATGTTTAGCGTTAAACATATAGGAATGAAAGCCGTAAATTTCATGCACGATCAATACACGAAAGAATGATTTCCAATTATTATGCTTAACGTTGCTGGTGCATGGATACTTATATATATCATGACTTATGTTAAGGATGTGATATTTATAATTATAATTTTATTTTTATTTTACATATCAACATGAATGATGAGATGGAAATAAAATAATGAATACACTTGACTACTAGATGTGAAAATGAACTTACAAATATATTGGCTAGATATAGCCAAGTATGTCATATGAACTCAAAAATCAATATCATAGATGAGAGTTTATTAAAATGCATAGAAAATCGTTATCTGAATACAATTGATTTTGAATATATTGATGCATATGTTATAATTTGTGGGCAAGTGTTTACATTGCAGATAGTATCATTACCAAACCGAATACGTGATGACAAAACTCCAAGAACAATTGAAGCTCAAGAGATTCCATGATAGGGTATTAACCCTAATTCTACTAGGAGGGGTGGAGGTGTTGCCCACCGTTTATCCTCCAAAACCTGGAGTCATGGGAGGCCTGTGCGAGTCACGCTCCCCTAGACGTGTGATGATGACTGCTGGATGCCTACTGGGAAATCAAGTCAATATAGTCGACGCTTCCATCCTTCGAGTTATGAATGGTTAGGTCAGTATAATTGACGCCATGGCATACTCCAGTAGAGGACGGATAGGATGGGAGCGGAAGAGATTAGGAAGGATGGGATGATTTTAGAATAGCTTGGGAACCTGATTGGGGCATGGAATGATCATTAAAATTATAAAAACACCAATTTTATAATGTCGTTACATTAAATAAGAAATTTAACCTCGATATGCAACCCTAACAAGAATGTACTAATCACTAAAATAAGTATCGATATACGGTTCAAAAAAAAAAACCTCTAACTTCGGGACGAAGTTTTCTGAAGGAGGAATGTATGTAATGACCCATGTTTAATATATAGGGCACAAGAGTAACATGATAGCTACATATGCATGTATTGCATGTATTGCACTATTATATATATATATGTATTCTAAATTAACAATAGATGTTGAAAATCGACACTGCTTCAGATAGAAGTTACACCTCACCCATCACCAAGTATATTGCCTAAATGTGTCTTAATTAAGGAGAAAATAACCTAAATAATTTCAATAATATAAATTTAAAAGTATAAAGTAATTTGGTTATAAAGAAATAAATGTAAAATTTAACGTTAATTATAAATAAAGGTATATATTTATATATCCCATAATATTAATAAATTATATTAAAATAATTATTAAAATATGAAATTTAAATCAAAATAAAATAAATAAAGGTATATATTTATATATCCCATAATATTAATAAATTATATTAAAATAATTATTAAAATATGAAATTTAAATCAAAATAAAATAAATATTATAAACTATGGGCATTTGAAGAAAACTAATAAGAAAAAAATCCTAAAAGTAAACTAATACACGTCAATATCCCTGTAACTTTGAGTGAATGGAGTTACACGTTACAAAGCGGGAAAGGTGTCACCAAGGAGGAAGCGATGACCGCCAAGGAATAATATACATAGATGGAAGAAGAGCGTAAAAGGGGGGGGAAGAAATATACGGAGGAAGTAGAATGATAAATCTGTTGGAGGTGAGCCAGAGGCTGGATTTTGGCACTGAAAATTGGAAAGTCTTCCACTGTTCTTGGAGTTTTGGGCACGAGGGCCAGTGGACTTCCATTTTGAAGTTCTCTGGATCTGGGAACTGCAGAGGTTGATCCCAGATAGGCAGGGAGGAATAAGTTGGTTTGGTAATGGAATCAGAAAACTTGGAGCACTGTGATCAACACCAGACGGGAGAATCAGGTACGCAGATGCATTTAATTTGATAGAATTTATTTGATAGAATTTTGCAGAAGAAATCTGTCAATCTAATAAAATTTAATATATGAGTCTTTGCATTTGATTGAATTGAAATATCAGTCTTTACAGCGCAATAGAAGGTAAGCTCTGTTGAAGTAAATGTAACTAGGTTCGGTCTTCATAAATGTACTTTTGATATTTGTACTTATTCAAGAAAAGAAATATTATTTTTATAATATATGTCAATGAGTTTATTGCTCATTGAAATAGGTCTAGCACATGTTAAGTGCTATATGTAAGTCAAGGAGTCAAAAGAAAATGATTGAAGACCTTAAGGGCATGTTACACCATGTATGTTTATGTATTAGAGTCAAGAGAATACCTCCAAGCAAAGTCAACAAGTCTCCTCCATGCAACGACACCTACAAAAGAAGCAATCCAAATTATAAAAGGCAAGTCGGCCTACAAACAGTAAGTTGGCCTTCAAGTCAGCCTAAAGGAGGGACAATCCTCTATATATAGAGGTTGTCCACTCCTCCAAAGACAACGCACTCATATCTCTGAAATCTGCGAAGAAAAGAGGCAAGTAAAGGGTAACGAAGGACGAAGAAGAGGTCTCCTAGTGTAGCGAAGAAAAGGGATACATAACCGAGCCTAAGAGGATTGTTCTAGGGCTAGTTACAACCACACGTGCGAGGAAAGGAAGGCTGTCTCTGCGGTTATGACAACAACAACAAACAATCTACTATCTCTCATTGTTTGGGGTTAAATCTAGGCCTACAAGGCCTCCTACTCAAGCATAGAAGAAGGGTACTCAAGTGAAGGAGAGAAGGGTATACAACAACAAGTAAACCTCCCACACGTGTGAGAATCTAGGGCTGTTGTACAGTCACTTCAGTCTACACATACATCTCAAGAAGGATCTCATTTGAAGGAAGGTGTCTACATAAGTGAAGGATATCTCTAAGTATAGAAGAGAAGCATCTCATCTAGAGCAAGTGCTACAAGGTTTACCAATAGTTGAAAGAAGAATGAAGTGTCAGAAGGAGGAGGACGAAGTGTCGGGGAATGAAGCGCTGGAAGAAGGAAGTGTCAGGGAACAAAGTACAGAAAGGAGAAAGGACTTTACTTGTGCTTGGAGGACATTCTAGTCAGGGGTCTAGGGTTTGGGATTGATCAATAAGAGAAACTCACTAAAGGGTTTTCCTCTCAAGAGAAGAGAGGTTTTGGCCTTGGCAGAGAGACGAAATCTTGTGTTCTTGTTCTTATGTTTTTGGTAGCAGTTTGATGAAGTACACACACATGCATTAATAATAATAAGAAGAAGATTAAGCTAACAAGAAAAAATAAAGGGACTCCACAAATTGTTATCAAGTTAAGAAGAATCACGCTACACCTAATTGCCCTTGATTCTTCAACATGGTTTCAAAGCTAAGGTGATACAGCAAGGAAAGGGCATCTCAAGAACACTTTTCAAGGAAGGACATCTACAAGAGCTGAAGCATCAAGCCAAGAAGTCTCAATCACATCAAAGGACAAGAAGGTGAACCATCTAGCATTCATCAAGGAAGACTACAAAGCAAGAAGAAGAGCCTTACACAAAGGCACCTACAAGAAGAGAAAATCAAAGCAGGACCTACATCAAGCTACAGGTCTTCAAGCAACTCTCATCATCAAGTCAAATCCACTTGGAGAAAGCAACTTGAAGAACATCAAGATCTAAGGAAGGCAAGCCATCAAGTATTCAAGGAGAAAGCAAGTCTACTACATTTCAAAATCTATCAAGTATATGTCCCCTTCTAAATATACATCAATGTCTTTTTGCAAGGAAAGCAATAAATTGGTAGGTACCAATAACTTTCTTGCATGGAAGAAGAGGACTGATTTACTTCTCAAGGAGAATGAACTCCTAGAACACATCAAAGGGAATGTTACTATTCCTGCTAAGGAACAAACTCAAGCCTTAGCCAAGTACAATAAGGATGAGACAAGAGCTCAAAGGATTCTAATAGAATCCATCAAAGACTCTCTCATTCCTTATGTCTCCAAACTTGAAACATCAAAAGAAATCTATGATAAACTAGTAGAGCTATTCTCAGTAAGCACAACTGGAGAAGTGATATCTCTTCAAAATGAGTTGTACAAGATGAAGATATCAAAGGAAGGAATAACTCCCTACTTCATGAAGATCTCTGAGATGAGGGATCAACTTCAAGAGCTAGGGGAAGTCATGTCTGACAGAGAAATGACAACCGTAGTACTCAATGCTCTACCTGAGGATTGGGGCAACTTCACATCAAGCATATATGCCAAGAAGGAAGCCACCCCACTAAGTGAAATGTGGTCTCTATGCAAGATAGAGGAAACAAGACTTAAAGCAAAGGAAGATGTGGGATCAAAGGAGCAAGCATTTGCTACCATGGCCAAGAGAAAGGGAAAATTTGGCAAATTTGGTCCACAAAGAACAAATAACAAAGATATGTCCAAAATCCAATGCTATGGATGCCAAGAATATGGACACTACAAAAGGAATTATCCTAAACTAAAGAAGGACAACAACAACAAAAGAAAGAGGGAAGAAGCTCACATGACTCAAGAGGTGACAGAAGAATAAATGAAGCAAAAGAAGGAAGATCCTCTAGATCTCTACTATGACTAAGTCAAACTCTTTACTTAAAGTCTTCTTTCAAAGTTTTGAGTAGGATAGGAGCATGTAGGAATAGAATAAAATTGCATGGCTAGAAACATCTTCTAGAATCTAGAAGCATGAAGTACATAGAGTTCTAGATACTCATGTAGAAAGAGCATTTATAAATGAGAACAAAATGCATGGTTAGAAATATCTTATAGAATATAGGAGCATGGTAGATATAGCTCAAGATATTCATGTAGAAGGAGCATACCTAGAATAGGACCTCATCCACTATGAAAGAAAATTGATCATGATTGAGAATCTTAGAAGACCTCCATCATCAAAATGAAAGAAACATTTGTAGGGTAAGGGTCTTCAAGATCCTTTGATGGAATCTTTAAAAGAAGATTCATTAACAAAATAAGATGTCTCATTGGGAATCCCATTCATGGGATTCAAGAAAAGGATGATATGCAGGCAAGCTAAGATGAAGCAAGAAGGGCCACACCAAGGACAACCAAATGAAGCTAAGATGATCAAAGGAAAATCAAGATGAGGTATGTATGCATCAAAATTTAGTCATGCTATCATTTGTATATTATTGAGTCATGTGAATAGTTCTATAGCATGATCAAGTAGGACATGCCTCGAAGGCTTGTACTATAATGCAATGAAGGTCAACAAAAGAAAATATTCACATAAGGAGTATAAGATTGCTAACTAAGAAGCAAGTAAAGAAGAAATGCTGACTAGTCCTAGAAGCAAGCAATGAAGAAATGCTCTCACAAGGAGCAAAAAGTGGTTGACCAATCTATCCAAGAAGAAGCAAATGAAGAAAGAGATCAAGCATGTGAAGAACACCATGATTAACAAGAATCACTATCTGACAAGATACTTTGAAGACATCTCCCGAAAGAGGGCAGGACAACTCTGACTAAGAAAGGAAAAGATTAAAGGACCCTTGACACCTATGAAGGCCTTGGATATATGAAAGGTGCAGATAACTGATTATACTCTACGAAGATGTCATGATGAAGCCATCCAATAGAAACACCATTTAATGTTTAAGCAATATCAAGATGAAGTCATGAAGGGCTATTAGATCAAAGAATGGGAACAAGCAAGTACAATGAATCATCCATGTGAAGAGTAGTCCAAAGCATGGACAAGATGACAAGAGAACCTGATATATGACAAAAAGGCCACTTTCCACAAAGGAAGCAATGACATGACAAAGAAGGAAGGAAAGTGATCGATGGATGGTGCCCTACCAAGAAGAAATTCAAACAAAGACTTCATGACATCAAAGGAAGGAAGGAGATCAAGTAGCTAGAGGACCCATGAAGAAGAAGTCGCTGATAAATGGACAAGTCCCTAGCTAAGAGGGAGTTATAACAAGTCCCTATTACAAAGGAACTTGGACAAGTACCTTGTCAGAGGATACTTGGGCATGTCTTCCTTAATTGAGAGGAAGTGATAGAAACAACATTCTTGTCTTCGCTTGGGACGAAAGAATGGGGGGATTAGGTAATTATTTGGCATCCGATACTCTTTGAGGATGTGTAGGGCATCCAAGACAAGAGTAGGCAAGAGGACTGATATTCTTTGAGGGCTGGGAACCCAAGATAAGAATAGTCCTAGAAGGTCATACTCAGTTAACACCCGGCTGGGTATGTACCTTGAGAGACAATGACTAAGGTGTCTATAAGTCATTGATCTCGCCAACATTGTGCTCTGATCTATTGAGAGATAGAGCTATTAGTCAAGGCATTGTTGTGGAAACAATGTTGGTTACTACGATGCTATAACATATGGATTGCCAATCCAATTTCTCTTATGTGAATTCTTCAAGATTGAAACATAGCCAAATTCCTTGTAATGTTGTATGAATACCTCCCTAGTTAAGAGGGAGTGTTGAAGGAAATGTAACTAGGTTCGATCTTCATAAATGTACTTTTGATATTTGTACTTATTCAAGAAAAGAAATATTATTTTTATAATATATCTCAATGAGTTTCTTGCTCATTGAAATAGGTCTAGCACATGTTAAGTGTTATAGGTGATTCAAGGAGTCAAAAAAAAATGATTGAAGACCTTAAGGGCTTGTTACACCATGTATGTTTATGTATTAGAGTCAAGAGAATACCTCCAAGCAAGGTCAACAAGTATCCTCCATGCAACGACACCTACAAAAGAAGCAATCTGAATTATAAAAGGCAAGTCGACCTACAAACAATAAGTCAGCCTTCAAGTTGGCCTAAAGGAGGGACAATCCTCTATATATAGAGGCTGTCCACTCCTCCAAAGACAACGCACTCATATCTCTGAAATCTACGAAGAAAAGAGGCAAGTAAAGGGTAACGAAGGATGAAGAAGAGGTCTCCTAGTGCAACGAAGAAAAGGGATACATAACTGAGCCTAAGAGGACTGTTCTAGGGCTAGTTACAACCACACATGTGAGGAAAGAAAGGTTGTCTTTGCGGTTAAGACATTAGCAACAAACAGTCTACTATCTCTCATTGTTTGGGGAAAAATCTAGGCCTACAAGGCCTCCTAGTCAAGCATAGAAGAAGGGTACTCAAGCGAAGGAGAGAAGGGTATACAAAAAAAGTAAACCTCCCACATATGCGAGAATCTAGGGATGTTGTACAGTCACTTCAGTCTACACATACATCTCAAGAAGGATCTCATTTGAAGGAAGGTGTCTATATAAGTGAAGGATATTTCTAAGTATAGAAGAAAAACATCTCATCTAGAGTAAGTGCTACAAGGTTTACCAAGAGTTGAAAGAAGAACGAAGTGCTAAAAGGAGGAGGACGAAGTGTCGGAAGAAGGAAGTGACAGGGAACAAAGTACAAAAAGGAGAAAGGACTTGAATTGTGCTTGGAGGACATTCTAGTCAGGGGTCTAAGGTTTGGCATTGATCAATAAGAAGCTTCAATAAGAGAAACTTACTAAAGGGTTTTCATCTCAAGAGGAGAGGTTTTGGCCGTGGCAGAGAGCTAACATCCTGTGTTCTTGTTCTTATGTTTTTGGTAGCAGTTTGATGAAGTACACACACATTCATTAATAATAAGAAGAAGAAGATTAAGCTAACAAGAAAAAATAAAAGGACTCCACAAATTGTTATCAAGTCAAGAAGAATCACACTACACCTAATTGCCCTTGATTTTTCAATAAGCTCATATCAGAATCAAGAAAATGCATTCAATGAAACTCCTTTGTCAGACCATAGACTTGAGGATACTCTGAAACGGGACATATATGAGCTAGAAGTTCTTAGTAAACATCTCACATAGGAAAGGGAAGCAACAAAGGTACAAAATGAGATATTAAGAACTCAAAATGATACCATACTTTTACATCTTTGCCATTGGTATAAGAAAAATAAGTAACTCAAAGGAAACAATAAGTTACTTAATAATAAGACCAGGGGTTTGCAGAGTAATATTCTGGTGAAGAGACCCAAGTGCTGCCTTCAGCATTAGAAAGAGAAAGGAAAGCACTAGTACTTCTTTGTGAACTTAGTCTTCTTGACTTGTGCAAGTAATTTTTCAACATGGTCTTTGAGGTGAGAAATTTCTTCGTCCTTTTCCATTACTTCCTTGTAATTCATAGCAACAAGATCTTTATATTCTTGTTGTAATGCTTTCTTGTTTTGTCGAAATTTGGCTATTTTGTCTTTCTCTTGATCTTCCGACTGTAATTCCTTGGTACACTGGATTACATCTTTTTGTAGGGATGATGATGGGATTTTAACTTGCAATTTGGCTTCCACTGTCTTCATTTCCTTATTAAGATATTCATTTCGTCGCTCAAATATTGCCATTAATTGTTCTATATCGCTTGATAACGATTGTTTTTTTTGCATCACTTAGATATTCGACTAAGGTAAAAGTTTTGTAACATATTGTGCAAACCACATTTTGATTTTTGAATGACTCTTGACAATTAGAATATCCCTCTGAACAAAAAGGACATTTTGGAATGAAATCGTTGTTCTTTGTGGAAATCATCTTTTTATTTTTTATCTTTATTTGCTTCAGTGATTGACTTTATTCTCTGTAAAATGATACTTTGGACTATGAAGGTTACGTATCCCTTTGTAACAAGTTGGTATACAAGTGTGAAAATACCCTTTTCTTCAATATGCCTTTACACTTCCTTTTCTCTTTATATGAACCCAAGTTTTAAAATTCTCAAACAACTTTCATTATACCTTGTATCTCTTTTTTTAATTAAAGTTTCACACTTTAATTAACTTAATTAAAAAAAATACCCTTTTATATATTTTTATCTTTTATTTTAATAATATTTCCTTTTTTTAACTTTTGAATACTCCTTTATCTAAAGCTATATATATTCCCTTTTAAATAATTAGTGTATATAGTTTTAATAAGTAAGGCCGGGTCTTAAAACCTTGCCTCCCATGCTTTTTTTTAATACCTTTAATATATAAAAACTCACCAAGGTTAACTACTTTTCTTATTCGAACGTTCGTTTCTAATTTGTAAACATAAAGCGTTGCTTGATTGGTTGCGACCCTTCCGAACTTGTTTTCAACAGTCTTGGCTATGAAGTTTGGATTTTATGAATACAACAATGTGTTCCAGGCAATATTTACTACTGAGGTAATCGTATGGATGGTGCTGACTTCAATTGGTGTAAACTGGCTCACATAAATTATTTCTTTCGATGATTGCCTTGATCAATCTAACAATGGTGGCTACTGTTAGGCCCCTATACTACTAGTGTAACCCCTTATTGTTATTAGTACAACCCACTTATTATGTTGATGTACCCATGTAGTGCCCATATTGTTACTATTGTGCCACATAGAAGCCCACTATTGTTATTATTGCGCCTTTACATTATTATTGTTATGTCGGCTCTGATTATGTTATGACCCCTTAGACTCCTATATATAGAAAGGAGGTCTTTTCATTTGTATCATCCAAGAATTGTTCATTTATGTAATGTAAAGGAGGTTGCCCCCTCGAAGAGGCTGAATTCTAAGGTGTTGATCTATCTTTTCTATCTTCTCTTGAGCTGGTTTCATAACATTTGGTATCAGAGCTTTGGATTCTAGGGTTTCGTTGCTCCAAACAGGTCATCGTGGCATTTTCGCTATAACTTTTATTCTGCGACGTTTCAGAAGTTGCTAAAAAAACCCATTTGAGAAGAAATCACGCTGAACCCTGGGTCCGAATTTCAGAGCTTTTCGCGCGATATTTGCGGAGATATGATCTGAGGAAATTGGTCTTTTTGCAGACTCCTGAATTACATTCAAAACAGGTGACCTGGGGAAAATAGTCATAACATTCTCTCTGAGCATTGGATTGAAATTTCGTAAGAAGGTACAAAAAGAGGACGGACTGTAGTTTCTTGTATGCATTTTTCAGATCCATAGGTCAAAAAATTGACACGTGGCACTTCATACAAGTTCACTCTTCTGGAAAGGTCTATAATCAGGTCATCTTGGGAGATTGTGCATAACTCTTTTTTGGGGAATCCAATTTGGATCAGACTGGTGGCATTGGAAAGAGGACACAGAGGGCTATTACAGGTAGCAATTTCAGAACTTAAATATCCACAAGTACAGAGTTATAGTCGTTTCAAGTTAGAGGTCCTAAAATCAAGAAAAAACAAGATGAGGAAGTTTGATGGCAAGGATCCGGTAAATTGGATACTTCAGATGGAGCAATATTTTGATCTACATGGTGTACCAGTATTACAAAAGGTATGTATTGCATCTTCATATTTAGAACCGGATCAATTTTTATGTTATAAAGAGCTTTGTTCTCGTAAAAAACTTGTTACGTGGTCAATTCTCACAGAGGAAATGATAGCACATTATGAAGATACAAAGAGCAACACCTTCTTTAGAGCAACATCACAACAATTGGAAAGAGTAAAAGGGCTTTGTGACATATTTGAAAGTAAAATTATGGCAACAAGGAAGTCCACCCCTCACAACTATAAAGATGGACGTGTTGTTCCTCCTAGTCTTCCGCAACCTACAAGGGTTACACCACAACAATTGGAAGAAAAAAGAGAAAAAGGGCTTTGTTACAATTGTGATAGCAAATGCACTAAAGGTCATAAGTGTGCTGAGAAGAAATTATTTTACATAGAGTATGAAGAGGAGGAAGAAAAGGATCAAGAAACATCAAAAGAAGAGGATATATGCCAGGACCCGACCCCAGAGAAAGAAGAAATGAATCAGAACATATCTTGTAAACTATTGGCAAGAATGACTACTCCTCAAACTCTCAAGATAGAAGGAAATATCAAGAAGAAAAAGGTGCAAGAAGTGAAAGATCACATCAAGAAAGAAGAAATGAATCCAACCATATCTTGTAATTCACTGGTCGGAATTACCACTCCTCAAACTAGCGAGACAGAAGGACATATCAAGAATAAAAATGTTCAAGAAGTGAAAGATCACATCGAGCGTAAAGAAATGAATCCGACCATATCTTGTAAAGGATTGGAAGAAATTACCATTCCTCAAAATCTAAAGATAGAAGGACATATCAAGAAGAAAAAGGTCCAAGCAGTGAAAGATCACATCGAGCATCAACAAGAAGTTCTCCAACTTTTAAAGGATAGCGCCATTTCGGTGCAAAATCAAATGAAACAACAGGTAGATCAACATCATAGTGAAAAATGTTTTGATGTAGGCGATTGGGTATTTTTACTGCTACATCTAAAGCAAGCTATTTATGAGAAGGAAATGTTGGCAATACTACATGCACTTAAAAAATGGTGACCTTACCGAATGGGAAGACTCTTCAAGGATGAGGATGTGGAAGCATTGTTTTGTGCTATTTCTATTATCCAACCAGATTGGATAAACGAAGCAAGGGATGAATGGAAGAAGGACAAAGAAGTATGGCCACTTATTCAAAACTTGCAAAAGATCCCAATTCAAACAATATTGCCAGATATTGAAAAGGAAGGAAAAATCATATTGGAACCTGGAGCAATCACAGAAACAAGAACCCGACAGCTACGAAATCAATCAATTTCAGAGTATCTCATCAAGTGGAAGAACTTACCTGCTGAAGATTCCACATGGGAGGACAAGAATTTTATATAGAAGCATCAAAAACTACTCAAGCGTTGAGGACAACGCTTTTTGAAGGAGAGGGGCATGTTAGGCCCCTATACTACTAGTGTAACCCCTTATTGTTATTAGTACAACCCACTTATTATGTTGATGTACCCATGTAGTGCCCATATTGTTACTATTGTGCCACATAGAAGCCCACTATTGTTATTATTGTGCCCTTACATTATTATTGTTATGTCGGCTCTGATTATGTTATGACCCCTTAGACTCCTATATATAGAAAGGAGGTCTTTTCATTTGTATCATCCAAGAATTGTTCATTTATGTAATGTAAAGGAGGTTTCCCCCTCGAAGAGGCTGAATTCTAAGGCGTTGATCTATCTTTTCTATCTTCTCTTGAGCTGGTTTCATAACAGCTGCAAAGGTTGTGTATGATAAGTAATTGATGGAACTCTTAATTGTTTTAATTTTAAATGGGTGAAATAGCAATTGACAACTATATGGACACTTAGCAGTTTTTTAATTTTTAAAATGAAAATTGTACCAATATACAAATTAACCAACGGTGGCGGCGATTGGTGGAGGCTCCGAAGGTATGGTTGACAAAGATTTTAAGAAGGTTGTGGAATGCAATGGCAGGAATATGAAGCGACAATGGGGGCGTTGCAATGGTAGCAACAGTGGGGCCATTGCAGTGGTGGCGTACAACTAGTGGCAAAGGCCGTTGTGACGATGGTGGTATCTTAGGCATGGACTGCAACGACGGTGGTATGTTAGGCGTGGACTGCGACGATAATGGTATGTCAAGCGTGGATTGCGATGAAAGTGGCAGTGCAATAGAAGCGCAAGTAATTTTATTTTTTGTCTTTTTTTGTCTATTTTTGTTAACTATTTTTTTCTTCTATAATATATGTTTTTTTTTCTTTCTTTTCTTAATTTATTCTCTTATATATATATATTTTAATGGCCAAAGAGAACCTCCAAAAGATTGTAGCGAAATGCTTCAATGACAACAAAGTGGACGAATTTTGATGACCAAGGACCTGGATCGAAGAATGCAATGTTGTGCAACAGTTAAGCGACCAAAGGATCAAACACCTTTGAAACCAATGTAATGAACAAAGTCCGTATACTCAGAGGAATGCTCTGATACCAATGTTACGAACAAAGTCCGTATACACAACAAACTACTTCGGAAGATCTAAAATATATAAATATCCATGATAGGATAGTAATATATTAAAGAAGAATATTTGAATACAAGTGAGATGATTACAAATGAGGGTGAGGGCCTGCTTCTATACCCTAGGCAGGCACCTCTTCACCAATGGGTCATGTTCTTAGGGACATACCTCTTCATTTAACTAATTACTAGTTAATTAATCATTATTTATTATTATTATTATTGTTTACATTATTTGTATTATTTTATATATATATTATTCATAACAGTATGTAACCATACATAACGAAGCTTTGTTGAGAGAAAATCTTCTGTGCATTGTCTATGTGGTGTGATGATGTTTTATGTTTGTTTTGATGCTCTAAATGTTTAAAAGAATCTAATCAATTGTGAAAAAGAGTGAAACATTGATTTACCCCTCTCTCAGTATTTCTAACATAATTTTCTTGTAATGGGCTTTTGGGAATCACTTTATTTGACATGTCTCTCTTTAGAGATAAGCTACTGCCATTGTAGCTAGTTTTTATTGCTTCTTTGCATATTGGAGTGTTTTCTCTGTTTCATTCATAAATGGTGTTTGGATTTCATTGTATTAATGTGCTCTATGTGATATCTCTTTGTTATTCGACGTGTATTGCTATCTTCATTTCATTCTCATCATAATTTGGATCACAACCCTAGGCACTCTTAGATGATGTCATCAAGATTTGCATTGGTTCTTTCATAGCAATAGCTGGACATAGGGATACACTTTCTCCCTTTTCCACTTCTTTATTTCTTATTATAATGAGGATGTTGAGCCAGGACCTTATGCCTCTTTAAGGACTATCTCTTTGCTTTACCTAGATCCTATTAACGTCCCTTTTGCTGTCATTTGTATCTCTTCTTTTTAACATTTTAGCATCTAGTAGTTATCTAGAAACCCCCATAGTTTATTGATTACTATTTATAATCCTTCTTCCTATTGTCATTTTCTTGGTCGTTTGTGGATGTTAATAAATTATTGTCTTATCTTGTCAATCTTTGCAATTACACGCATGCAACTGATATCATTATGACACCATGTAAGAAATTAGGGTGCATACATTGATAGAGGCAATGGTGGAGAGAAAAACAATGAGCAGTATTTGTTGTGAATGTTGTAGCCATGCATCTCTCACACCCAATATCATGCATCACATTCCATATTTATGCCACTGCTAAGTGGTTATGGAGGTTTATCCACCACTGTAAATGTTATATTGGTTACATATCACTAACATATAATGTGAACCCTTATACACATGAATGTTAATACTCCCACGTAACCAAGTTGTTTTGTTTTGTTGATTATGTAGGGATGCAAGGAGGTCTTTTTGAGAATCTTAAAATTAGTTATTGGAAAACCTTAGGATCTTATTAGAAAGGCTATCCGTAAACAAACATCCATGAATTCTCTCCTAATTGTTAATGTTCAAGGTTAATAATGGACTTACAGGCATTGATATTTGATTAGATAGAGCATCATTCAATACCCATGTTTCAGAAAATTAATGTAATAAGTAAATGATTTGTTTTCTTGATTTAACACCCGCTTCATTAAAAGCTGTAAAACTTAGTTTATGGAATTGTAAATGTTTATATAAGATGCAGAAATCTTGTAATCTGACTTGAGCCTTTTGCAATATTCATGTAGTGTGGAAATATCAGAAGAAAAGTTTCTGAAATACTTTTGGTGGTGTTGGAACCGTTTGAAGGTAATTTTTTGTGGTCTATCTATTATAAAAAAGTATTTCTTTCCTTTAAATTTTTATGGAGTGTCCCATTGATCTATAATCTATAGTATTATGGCATTAAATTTAATTGTTATCTCCGGTCATTTTTCTAGAGTTGTAATGGGAACAATTTCGCAATGGAAAATCACGTTAACTAATATTCCCATTTCCTAAAAGTAATTTCTATTTTTTCCTCTTGTTTTTTAATACTGAAAAAAATAATACTAAAGAGTTCTTAATACTTGAAACATGAGAAGTGAGAGAAAGGCTTATGGAGTTAGCATGGATGTGAACAGGGTGAAGCTCCAACAACATGTTATGATTGAGGTACGAAATTGTCTTTGTAGTGGGCAATGTTGCCTTTAGTGATGATTAGAGAAACCTCCTATGGTAATCTTTATTTTATGGTTATGGATATGATCATAGTATACTACTAAGGGAAAATGCGTAGTGTGTTAGCTCACACGTCTCCACCCTTTCACCATATAAATGGAACACAAGGCTATACCTAAATGCCTTGAAACTTTGATGGAGAAGCACCATGAACAATTTAAGTAGTAGCACAAAGGGAGTGCACCAAGGTGAAGTTACATCAATTTAGGGAGAATGTGTAGAAGAAAGTGAAGGAGAGTTAGTGCATGTGAGATAGAACCTATAAGTGCAACGATATATTCTAACAAACGATATATTCTAACAAACATAGTAAAAATAGCACTAGTTTTGAAGGAAGCACATAGGAAATGCATGTGAGACAAGTTGAGAAGACACATGGTGAAAGGAAGCACACTTGAAGATGGCTTAGAAGTTGCAAGTCTAGAGGAAAAAAAATGTGTGGAAGCAATGTGGACTAGGTTTCAAGGATAACATAGACAAACAACATGTTAGTAACCATGCCGGAAAATGCAAGGTAGACATTTTGTATCTAAACAAAACATTATTACTTATGCAAGTAAATTTACTTTTGTGGTATTTTGTATGTAAGCATATAGATTTGTATACAAGCACATAGATTTGTAATAAGGCCTCAAATAGATATTGGTGTTACAAAAATATCTAGCATTGACAAAAGTGGAAAGTCCCGAGCACTAGGTGTTCGCTTCATGTAACTTAGGAGGCTACCCATTGTCACCTCGGTAGCTCTTCCTCTCTCTTTTGGTCGGCTCTTCTCCAAATCAAAGGGGCCTTTCCTAAACGTAGGATAATCACGCCTATGGAGTGGGGGCTGAGGTGAAAATGAAAAGTAAGGTTCAATAAAACAATGTGGTTGTAGTATAGTGTGTGGAAGTGGAAATTGGAAAGAAAGGAAAGAAAGGAGGGGAAATGAGGGAATGAAATGATGAGGGTTTGTTGACACAAAAACTAGCAAGCCCAGTGCAAATCCTTACTAGGCGGGCCAAACCTTATGGCAACAACAGACAAAGTTGCCACTATCACCTCAAAAAACTTTCTCCTACTCTTTATTTGAAATTTTAATCTATTGCAACGACTAGAAATTATTCTTCTAACTGGTTATTTCTTAAGCAGTTTATTTGCTACAACAAATAATGGATAAAATTGCAACTGTAATTTTCACCATAAAAAGTTTGTGAAAAATAAAATGTTGGAAACTGAGAAATATAGAGCACATACAAAAAATATGACAATTATTTTTGGACAATTGTCCTTGGAAAAACCCAATGTGGGAAAACTGGTGTAGCATATGAAGGTCTTATTATTATTATGCAACAAAATTTTGAGTACAATTTTGGATGCTTAATCTAGCAATACAATTTGAGAGAAATATTAGCAAAATATTTTTGAGGCCAATACCTCATCAACGCAACTGATTCTGCTTCGAAATCTAGCCAAACTGGGCGACACAAGATGCCCCTGCGTGAGCAACAACGCAGTGCTTACGTAGACTCTAACTACACTGCCTCAGAAACACACTGAATCCTGTAGCTCTGCTTGTCTCAGACCTAGGAAGTGGCTCACTTGGCCTCCTGGAATTAATCCCGGACCTCAGCAGCTAGATTGAATCCCTCTTTGGCTGAATCTGACTCTCCTCTTAAGCCCACCTGCACAGTCCTTGTGTAGCTTCCTGAGGAAAACTCGTCCCTCTCGCAATTGGCTCTTTTGGATCTGGAATCCTCCGAAAATATGCTACTGATCTCCCTCTTTCTCCTGCTTCCTTTTGGCTCAAATTCTTCCAGTTGAATGCTGCTCTCTAGAAAATCGATCTACCAAGGAAACTCGTTCTTCCTGTGTGTTCTTCTCCAACCCCATCGACCACTTATAATCTCCAGTTGGATCACCAACGACCACGATTAAGTCCTTATCAATGGCTGGAATCATTCCTAAGTCAATCCATGTGAGTTTTTAGAGAATTCTCACCTTTCTCAATTAATTCCCATTAATTAATCGATTCCCAAAGTTAGACTTAGGCATTTTTAATTATCAATCAATTAATTTAATTGAGCAATCTCTAAGTGGAATTTCCAAAAACAATTTTTGGGTTTTGGAGATCTCATGTGTTTTAGCCTCTCCACAAAGTTTGATACTAGAACACCATTCGATGCTATAGAAACTAACACTCCCTCTTAGCGAGGAAGGTGTTCTCTCCCATAACATCTTCCATATTGTCATGTCTCCAATTTTGATTTTCCGCATTAGAGACAATTTTGGAAAGAGGGGGCCACAAGAAAGAGAAATTTGACCCAAAGAGGGAACTCACACTCTTGGAGGCCTAAAAGGCGTAAGGAAGGTAATGACAGAGAGAAAAGAGCCACGCTAAGGCAAAAAAAAGTCAAAAATATTACCGCGGCTAGGCTTAGAGGCAGACACTGAGCCTATAGGCCCAAAAACAAATTTACAAACCCTCGCAAAAAGGTGAATTAGCTTCAAATCTTCAAATTTGTCCAATTTCCTTTGATGTTGGCCCTGCAAAAAATTCTAGAAACTAGATCTCACCCTTAAGGGCCTAGTTCTAGCTCCAACCCAACAAATCTTCTTGAATCTCACTTGCACAAATGAAATTACAAGTACCTAGAACCCCAATATATACAAAAATTCAAAATTCCAAACCTCAGCTGCAAAACATGGGTTAGAAAAAATTCTTCTACAAAATTTATTTTATAAAAAATAATTTACAATCTATATACGAATATACAATGCTTGAAGTATTTTTTTGAATAATAATTTTTATGATAATGACAATAGATTGATGTATTTCGAGAGATAGATGTTAACCACAACCTTAGCGAAGTAAGAAAACCACGTAAATTTCCTAAAGCCCAAACAAGGTCAGCATGTGCCCATAGTCTGTGAACTTGGAGCCCAAGGGTCGGGGAACTTGCAAACTCTATATATTTCTTAAGAGAAAAATCTTAGATCATGCAATGAATTGGATCACTTAAGATAAGCCCAAAACTTGCCAATAGAATGTTACTATCATCTACAAATGAAATAATGATTCATATAAATATTGAAGCACAATATAGGAAAGCACATACCCAGCGTGGACCATAGATCAATGAGACAAACACCATGAATTGAACCCCAAAGTCTTTTATTATGAATTTCAAACATTCCCAGCAGAACAATGGCTTCACACCAGCATTACAAAATTACATTTAGACTAGAGTCACAATCATTGTGACTTGAGAAGCAAATGGCTTCTAATTTATAGATAAATCCACCAAGTGGAAAATAATGGCTAGTTGATTTTATCTTCCTCAAAATAATCTCGACCGTCGATAAATACTTGATAAAGTTTTTTTTTTTTTTGTAAGTCGAAGTTTTTTCATTACTCAAAAGGCACATATAAGATGTCAAAATGCATGTGGCCTCACCCCGACCAGGTTTGTTGAACAATGTTATTATTATGCTACAGACAAAAAGCAAAATACCCAACTGAGAGATCCACAACCTTATAGGCCTTACATACCAAAAAACAAAAAGAACTAGAAAGACACCGATTACCATAATCAGTCATCAGAGGTGATTGAAGCAGGATTCTCTGTCCCCATTCCTAGAGGAGGAAGTGGACAATATAGGCAGTTGACATGTTACTGAAAGTGAGCAAGCCAAGATTACAACTTTTCAAGCTTCTCTGTTAGCAGATTTTGGCCACGCCATACAACCACAATTCGTTCACGGACATGGCATTGAAAGTAGTACTTGATTAGGTTTTAATCTATGTGATTGAAAATATTTATTTTTGAGGAATTTCCAAATTTCTCATTAAATCCATTTTTTATTAATCCAAAAATAATTATTTTGGATTAATTCCTAAAACAATTGACGTTGACTTAACCACCAAGGTCCAAGGGCTTAATTTTTCTCAAAAAATGTATTTTTGCCTTGGTGGGGGACCTCGAAAAATTGACTTCTTCATGACCCATGAATTTTTTGGTCATTTTCCATTGGAGAAATTAATTTCTCAAGAAATAATTTTTTGACTCTAAATTAATTAATTTTCTGGCTTAGGATTTAATTTTATTTTTGCCAGAAAAATTAATTAGTTGACACTTGAGGGGATTAATTATTTTTCCACCCTCAAATACAACCATGGTGTCTCATTGCGAGGGACCATGCACTAAACTATTTTTTACATAAGATAATTACATTTAAACTCTCAAAGGCAGAATACCCGTTTGTTATAAACCCTCATAATATTTATCCAATTCTGCGACACAAATGATCTAGTAGACAAAGTGATCTATAATAAAATAATTTAGTCAAATAGCTTAAATTATTCTCAAATCACTTTTACAATAAACTCGACTAAGAACTCTAGGACTCACCTAGGACTTCGATAATAAATTCCAACCTAGCTTTTGGGTTTAAGCTGGAGGGAAAAACTTTGCCGATTATTCATGTTTAGAAACATACATAATACTGTGAGACGAAAAACCTCCTAGGATTAAATTCGTCGCCAATATCATAGGCTTACCTAGGTTGTTACATAATTAATGGTCATACTAGCATCATTTACATTACAATTTGCAGAAATTGGGTTTACAGTGACATAATAAACAAATGGCTGATGATTATGATCTTTGAAAAATTAGCACAACTGCTTCCTTGGAATTTTGAAACAATGGGTGCAAGAGGGAGGAGTCTCGGTATGAGAGGAGTCACCAGGATGAATAGATCAATGATGGGATGAGGAGTGATTCCTAAAGCCTATTCACAAGAGATGCTCAAGTAATTGGCTTGCTTGCTTTGAAAGGAAGGTGATTGGCTCTCTAAGAAGGGCTATGAGGATACCTAGACCTAGGGTTGGAGGATATGCCTTGACAAGGGGCTTCCTAGGCTCAAGGATCCTTGTGAAGAAATGGATTCTATGTAATCCTTGTGCAATTTGAGTTGTAGAGTTGTGGGACCACAAAGAACCCAAGTGGACCCAAACTAGGTCAAGGGTATGGAGTTGATCATCCAAGGAGAGGCTTGACCTAATTAGAGAAGATAATAGGATCAATAGACTAATTTTCCTTTGAGATTTGAATGCAATGATCCTAGTGAGGACACTAACCCAAATCAACCTAGGGAGAGAGATGGTCTTATAGCTAGGGCTTGCTATATCTTGGGATTCCACTGTCGGATTGTGCTCAAACTTGGAGGACCCCTTGAGAAGACCCCAACGCAATTGTGGACCAATTTTCAAGGTGTTTGGATGGAAACAAATGATTTTTCTTGATGCCCTAAGTGACCCTCTAGGGTTAGGCCTAGAATTGGGAAGAGTGAAGAAAAGAAAGATAAATTAGACCACCAAGAGGATGCGAGGATCAGTGCCTTGCTTAGGGGGTTTAATGGAGTCAAGATACACCTAGATCGAGGAATTTCGTGAGCTAAGGAGCCCTAATTAACCATCACTAGCCTATTCAAGGGCAACAACTAGGTAATTAGAGATTTATACTGAAAAATTGCCGAATAGATGAAGTTTTGAGGTATTTCAACCTAAGAGGTGCCTATAGGAACATTCACCCAACCCTCAAATAGAAACACATGTATTAAATCACTTATTCAAGGTCCCAGAAGAATTTTGCATTACATCAACTCATACAAGAATAATGATAACAATATACATGCATTTGACAAGTAAGGGAACAAGAATAGCATTAAAAGTTCACTTATATGAGAAAGAGAGTATATCCATTCATCAACTTTACATTAGAAAGAAGCTCCAAAGACAATAGCGAAGATCCAAACATCATAGTGCATCTAGAAACTCCAAAAAATTCATCCCAACAAAAAAGTGCGAAAATCTCTCAAGAGATACTAATCTAATCCAAGTGATGATGAGAGGAATGAATGAGCCTCTCATCAATTTATATAATGCCTAAGGGAGTTCGAATAGCCTAATTGGCCTAATTGAGCCCTGTTACCACTCAAACTAGCAGGGGATCCTATAGAGCAACTACTAGGTCAAGGGAAACAATGGAGCGATGACCCACTATCAACTCAGCTAAAGCTCCCTGCTCTTTACATACTTTCACTGATGGGAGGAGACCCAGTATAAAGGGGAATCACTAGATGAATGGAACAATAGGAGCGCAAGGAGTGATTCCTAATGCCTATTCACAAGAGAGACTCAATTATATGGCTTTCTTGCTCGGGAAGCAAGGTGATATGCTCTCTAGGAAGGGCTAAGAGGATTCTCGAGGCTAGGGTTTGGGAATATATCTTGTAAAGATGATTCCTAGGCCTAGAAATCCTTATGGAGAATTGGTCTTTGTGTGATCTTTGTGGAATTGGTGTTAATAGGTTTTGGGACCATACAGGACCAAGCAGACCCAAAATTAGGTCAATAGTATGGAGTTGATCACCCAATGAGGGGCTTGACCTAATTAGGGAGGAGAAGAGGATCAAAGGATAAATTTTCTTTGAGATTTGAATTCAATGATCCTAATGAGGACACTAGCCAAGGGAAAACTAGGGCAAGAAATGGTCCTTGAGCTAGGGCTTGCTATATCTCGAGATCCCACTGTCGGATTTGCTTCAAATTTGGAGGGCCTCTAGAGCAAACCTTAGCGCAGTTGTGGACCAAAAATCGAAGTGTTTGGATGGCTAGATTGTGAGATAATTGATGCCCTAGGTGACCTATGTAGGCTAGGCCTAGAAAAAGAGGGAGGTGAAAAGAATAAGCGTTGAAAATGATCACCAATGGAGGATTAGTGCCTTGTCCTTTGGGAGAGATGGAGTCAAGGAGAATTTATAGTTTGGAATAGATTCACTTGGTTAAGGAGGCCTTGAAAACAACTTTGCATGGCATTAAGGCATGAGAGAAGCAACTTCAAGGTCTTTACACGTCGATTTGCAATATTTGATGACTTATCAAGATAAATTTTGACACATTATTTCTAGGAACTTCACTCATTCATACATGGCCCATGACATGATGCAATGCTATAAGAGATAAAATTTCAATAGTTCAGCCGAGAGAGAGAGTACATAGATCAAATTCACTTGCTCAATACATAGTCAAAACAACCCTGTCAAAATCAACAATCAACAACAGTCAATTGTAGCCCTAACCAGAAAGTCAATGTTGGTCAAAACAGCACGAAAACATCCTCCAAGCAACTCGATCAACAACAATCCAATTTGGCCTTCAAGGAGAGTTAAAGTCAGCCCAAAACATTTTGGTCAAACCCAGTCAAAGAAGAGAGAAACACTGCTATAATTTTATGTGTTCAAATCTGAAGTCAATGCAGAAGTCAACGCTGGCCAAACTGGCCAAAACATCTTGATTTCTGTGCCCAACAACTTGACCTAGAAAAATCTGAATTCTTCCCTAAAAACCGAAGTCAAAGATGGTCAAATCAACCTTGGTCAACACTGAATTGTTGCTCATAAATTTTCGGCCTGTTTTATCCCTGAAAATTTTGGCCTCCTACCATGTGTGAAGAAGAGAGAGACGTTGTTGAAGCAGTAAGGACCAATCAAGGTAAGAGAGAGAGATGAAATGATGTGATGAGTGATGTCCAAATGAGGAGAGCGGTCACTCCTATTTATACTATTCGTTGAGGGTGAGGAGACACATCCATTCGGCTTCTAGCTTACATTTGGCTGAGGCCAACCTTGACAATTTGTGCATGAGAGAGAATAAATTCAAAATTCCACTTCTGCTTGTCAGAATGAGATGATCTTTATATCAAAATTGGACCTCTTGAAAAGAGGAATCCAATGCAATAATTATCTCCATCATATGAGCTTTCCTAAGGTGGAATTTGGCCCTAGTTGCCAATTTTAACACTCCCTCTCAATTAGGAAGAATTCCACCTACCAATCCATTTGTCATCATCATGCCATCTTGTCATCATGTACCATCTTTGTCATCACTGCTATGCTCTGGACTGCTTTGCTTTGTTGAACCATGAAGTAGTAATGAAGAAGTGATTGAGAGTGAGTCATAAGAGCTTACCGCTCTCCACTGACAAAAGTCAGTCCTTGATCCCAGATCAAGTTGTTGAACACTATGCATCCTAGTCATAGGGAGTACAACAGTACATGATGTGTCCATTAGTAGTGCTATGGTCCTTAACCATCTTTTCCCAACTATTGGCCAGATGAGAGGTACTTCCCATGAGTTTAGGACTCCATGGGTAGGATGTGTGCTGGGGTATTGGCAGGAGAAGGTGATTGACCCATCCTGCTCATATGCCATAGGAGAAGGTGAACCACTCATCCTATGCATATGCCAATCGTAGGGGAAGGTGAACCACTCACTTTACACACATGTCAACCATCATGGGGTATCACAGGGGAAGGTGAACCACACACCCTATATCTAAAACACCACTAGGGGAAGGTGAACCACACACTTTGTATCTAGAACACCATTAGGGGAAGGTGAACCACTCACCCTATGGTCACTCATAGCTCCAAGAAGTACCCCAAGCCCCTAGGAACTCTCAGAGCTCAGTGTCCAACTCATACGGGACCCTCATAGGAGGGTCATTCCACGACTCCAAGTCTCTCTCGGAAGGTTAAGAATTTGACCTTCCCCATGAGTTGGAAGGTCAAATTCTGTCCTCATGAGTTGGAGCCTTATTGCTCTCCGTTGTACCATATCCCTGATAAAGTGGTACCTGATATCAATGTGCTTGGAGCAGTCGTGGAACACGGGATTGTCTGATAGGCGAATCCCACTCTGGTTGTCGCATAAGATCACAATGGTATCTAACATGTGCTGAAATAGGTCACTAAAGAGCTTCCTCAACCAAACAACTCTACAACAGGCCATACTCTTAACAATGTATTTGGCCTCAATGTGCTTAAAATAACTGATTTCTGCTTCTTGCTCATCCAAGATATTGAAGTAGACCCCAAAAAGAGAAGCAGCACCTAGATGTGCTCTTACGATCCACCACATTGCCGGCCCAGTCAACATCTGAATATCCATGAAGCCTCAAGTTCCCAGCAATGTATCTTAGTGCATAGTGGATTGTGCGTTGGAGAGATCTCAAGAGATTCTTAGCAACAATCCAATGAATGTGATTTGGGTCGACCATAAATTGACTCAACGTGTTCACAACGAAGCATATGTCAGGACGAGTGTTTACCAAGAACATCAGTGTCTTACAAGTTGACGCTACTCGGAAGGGTTTGCTAATCCGGGCCTAGCAGTACTTCCTCATAGCTTCTTGGAGTTGAGTTCCATCGGAGTAGATATGGACTTGCAGTCCACCATCCCACATCTCTCAAGCAACTTCACAATGTATTTTCCTTGAGAAAGGAAAATCTCACCTGACTTTTGCCAGACCTCTAGTCCTAGGAAGTAGTGCATCAGTCCTATGTCCATCTCGAACTCAGAAGCCAACTCCCTCTTGCAATTATGAATGAGAGGGTCATCACCTGTCAGAAAGAGATCATCCACATAAAGGACCAAAATGAGAGGCTTGTCCTTTTCAACCTTGAAGTATAGGTTTGGGTTAGCATCACTTCTTGTAAATCCCAACTTCATAAGATAGCTATCAATCCTCTCATACCAAGCTCTGGGGGCTTGCTTCAACCCATAGAGGGCTTTCTTCAACCTGCATACATGTGTCTTTCGATCTTGAACTTCGAACCCCTCGGGTTATTCTATGTTGACTTCCTCCATAAGTGAGCCATGCAAGAAGGCTGTTTTGACATCCATTTGGTGTAGGCTCCATCCTTGCGAGGTAGCAAGGGCTATGATTGAACAAATGGTCGTATATCAGGAAACCAGAGCAAATATATCATCCTCATCTACTTCTTCCTTTTGAGAGGAGCCTCGAGCAATGAATCTGGCCTTGAACTTTTCAGCGCTCCCATCAACTCCATGTTTGATCTTGTAGAGCCATTTTGAAGTGACCACTGACTTGTCCTTGGGTCTAGGAACCACATACCAGACATCATTCTTCATGATCGACTCATACTCCTCATTCATCGCATCCTTCCAAATTTGGTGTTTCACAGCTTCTTCGAATGTGCAAGGCTCAAATTGTACAATGGTACTCATAGTAGTGAAGTACCCTTGGTACCTGTTCGACTTCTTGCTTTCAGGAAATGTCCCCCTTGGTGCAATATGTTTCTCAGCATCTTCAAGAGTATCTTTGAGCCACAAAGGTCTTTTTCTTGAATTAGAGGGCTCACTTGGAGGTGGATCAATGGAATCCATCGGACCTTCCACATCGGGCATCAGGTCATCAGACGGAGGTTCATCCTGCTTTTCTGCATCATCATCATTATTGTCATTCCTAATAGGAGGATCTCAGACTTTCCTAAGGGCAAAATCTTCATCAAAAGTGACATCATGACTTATTTCCAGTTCCCTTTGACCAGGCACATAGATTTTATATGCTCTTGAAGTTTTACTGTAGCCCACAAATGTTCCTTTCTTCCCAGATGTATCTAGCTTGTTTCTTTTCTCTTTCGGCACATGAAAATATACAGGACAACCAAAAATTCTAAAATGAGAAACATTAGGTTTCTTACCGATGAATACTTCTTCAGGTGTCTTTAAGTCCAATGCTTGATGTGGGCATCTGTTTTGAACATACAAAACGATGTTGGCAGCTTCTCCCCATAAGAACTTCTGTAGACCTTCGTCATGAAGCATGGCATGTGTGGCTTCTATGATAGTTTGATTCTTCCTTTCGGCAACTCCATTTTGCTCAGGAGAGTATGTTGTAGTTGTCTCCCTCTCAATCCCAACTTCTCTACAATAGTCAACGAATTCATTTGACTCATATTCGGTCCCATTATCAGTCCTCAATATTTCGATCATTTTCTCTATTTGATTCTCGACCAAGGCTATGAGAGAGCGGAACCATTTGAACACTTTGTCCTTCTTCGTTAAGAAATAGATCCATGTTTTGCAAGAGAAGTCATCCACAAAAATTGCATAGTACAAATATCCACCCAAAGATGTCACGAGAAACATACCTGATAGATCAAAATGGACTAATTGAAGAATATCAGTATTTTGACTTTGACTTGAAGGGAATGGTCCCCTTGTATGTTTTCCAGCTGCACAACCCTGACACACACCTTCATGATTTAAGTTGAATTCGGACATACCTATGACCATCTTCCTTACATCAGGTAAGGCTTTGTAACGAAGGTGCACAAATCTTCGGTGCCATAATTCAGATTGAAGAGAGGTATTGCAAGTCATTGCTCCCAACGAACTTCCTCCAACCTGATAAAGACCTTCAACCCTGAATCCATGAGTTAATGCATCTCTCGGGTTCCTTTGCCAAACACGAACCTTCCCATCAATGTATGTCACCTTGAAACCTTTATCTCCCATCGCAGAAATAGAGACCAGGTTCTTTTTTAGATTAGGTACATACAACACTTCTTGTAAATGAAGGGTTTGACCTTTATTTAAGTGAAGAGTAACAATTCCTTCCTTTCACGGGATAAGTGGCATTATCACCAAGTATAATCTTCATATTTGTCTTCTTTTCAATCAAGTTTGATAGAGCCTCTTTGTACCCAATGAAGTGCCTTGAGGCACCACTATCAATCAATATCTGGAGGAGAGGCAGTGTTGAGGGCAGAAATAAGATAAAATTCCTTTTGTTTTACAACATTAACTTCTTGAGTGCATCTAGCCAGTAACTCATCAAATCCCAGAATCCTGTCATTGTTTAGGATGGTAGTGTTAAGCACGTCCCATTCTCTTGTAAGGCCTCCAAGTGCAATAAGAGTGAGCTCCTTGTCACAAATGACTTCTCCAATAGATAGGAGATCATTCTTGATTATGGTAATCTTCATGGAGTAGGATTGAATGGATTCTCCTCTATCCATCTTGATGTCTTTCAACTTGTTCTTGAGAATGAGAACTTGATTTGCATTATTTACTTTTGACATCCCAACCAACTTGTCATACATCTCCTTAGATGTTTCCAAATCTGAAATATAGGCAACCAAAGGCTTGTGAATAGAATCAACAATAATTTTCTTAGCTTTAACCTCACCTTTCTTGTGCTTTGTTTGTGCAGTTGCGGATGCATTTGAAGGAGGCCACTACTCTTCCTTTGACATGATCCATGACATCATTTTCTTCCAAAGTTAAATCTAGAGACATCTTCCATGCATCATAGTCGGATTTGTCCTTAAGCTCGTCCTCGGATTTGAAGTAAGATGTAGTCATCATTGGGGCTAGTTCCAAGTTCTTGTTCAACAACTTCCCTTAATGATTGCTTTTCCTCACTCTTGCTTGGGCTTTGTCTTCACTTGAGCTTTGATACCATGTTAATTTTAGATAACAATGGTATGTTTAGCACAATTTACTTCAATGTTCCATAGTAGCCCAATGACAATTTCCAATTATATCCAGTAGCAATCACATTGACAGTAAATGCAGATAGAACATAAAAAGATGTACAGAAGACAAGCCAAGGCAAGAGGACACAAGATATGGTAGATGCCAAGGAAAAACCCCAATGTGGGGAAAACCCTTTGATCAAATATTCTTATTATTATTCAATAGTTCAACAGAGAACCTGTGGAGCTCCCAAGTGGGTGTGGGGGCACAAGGATGTCCTCATGGGTCTCCAAATGGATCAAATATGCCTGTAGACCATCTGTAAGGGTTGGAGTAATGACATAAGCCCTCCATCTATAGCAGGAGGCATCCTGGAACATCTGCCAAGTGTATGGTGCAATTGTGGGGCCGACACCAATGTTGCACGAAGCGGGAGCGAAGCGGAAGAGTTTTTTGGAAGCGGGGACGCCGAAGCGTCATTTTCCAAAAATCTAGGAAGCGAAGCGTCCGCGGAAGCGTCTGCTATATATATATATTTTTTATATTTTTTTGCATTTATACTCAAAACAAACATCCCAAATACCAAATTAATTGTAGAAGACATGAAAACATGCATATTTTTGCATAAATCAAGATAGATATAACATCCATTGTACATTAATGATCTAGAATCTAGATTCTTCTCCTCTTGTCTAGCCTTTGCCTCTACCTCGATTGTCTAGGGATATTAGTCAACATTGCCCAATTTTGATCAAACTACCTAATTCAAGACTTAAAATATGGTAGAAAAAGCTTAACATGCTTGATCGATGATTTTGACTTGATTGAAAGGTAATTTTTTGCTAAGGGCATGCCGCGTGACAAAGGAGTTCAACAATTAACACCACCAACACCAGGGTACATATAGGGCTTGGTGCTCTTGATTAAATGCTAATCGCATACCTTCATACTTGATATAATCTAATGAAATGCCACAATCCCATTGATCCTGAATACCTGAAAACTGTTAAGTCTGCTGAATTTTGAATAGGATATGAAATTCTATTTTCTCCATATGAAGTCCAATGAGGCTGGAACCACTCTCAAACATTCTGAGTCATTTCATGGTAATGTTAAAAATTTAAGTAAAAGGATGAAAATGAAAAATAAAGGAGAATGTCACTTTTACTTTAAGAATTTAACATTACCATGAGGGAGCATCTGCTATATTTATATTTTTTTTTGCTTGTCACCCTAACCCAAGGTGGACCCACCCCCAACAAGCAAACTCACCTAAAATTTAAAAAAAAATTGAAAAGAAAACGATTTTCTAAATGCTTTTCCGGAAGCTTTTCTGGAAGCGTACGGAAGCGTCTGGGAAGCGTCTGGGAAGCGTTTGGGAAGCGCCTGGGAAGCGTCTGGGAAGCGCCGTACGAAGCGCGCTTCGGCGCTTCGGAAGTGCTAGCGCTTCCAAATTTCCAGGAAGCGTCTAAAAATTTCGGAAGCGCGCTTCCGGCCAAGCTTCCTAGGCGCTTCCGTACGGGACGCGCTTCGGGGCTTGGAACCGGGGGGGGGGGGCGCTTCGTGCAACACTGGCCGACACAGTATGGTGAACCAAGTGCATCATCCTCATCCGAAAGGTGGAACACGAGCAATCGATGAGTCCTGTTGAGGATCCATGAAGTAATATCTACTATGGTGGAGGTCCATGGCTCTCACCACTTACCCAACAAGTGCCAATGTGACCCTTTAGAGGGCTAGGACCTTGTATAGGGAGACCAAGCCCCAAATGCCAACCCACCTGCAATCCTGCATAAGATCCAATGTGTCTCTTTTTCCCTCCAATACAACAAGTCATTAGAATAATCAAGTAATAAAGCTTACATGCCATGGGATTAATGGGGCACTTCATCTTGGCATGCCCTTCCATAGTGGGCTTTGGCATGTACAAGTGTCTCCAAGCTCAATAGGGGGTTAACTAAGGACCCTATTAGGTGGTTTCAACCTCTAAAGTGGGTGACATGTCCATGGTACATCACTCAAGTGGTAGGTGCTAGATGATATAATAATGGAACAAAGAGGGGATCAGGGGAAACATCCAGACCACATGTCATGGTGCAAGGGTAGTTATAATGAGGGAAGCCCACACCTGGGTATATGAGTGTAGGAGGGAGCAAATCATGGTACATGAGTTACTCCGACCCTTGTTTTTCCACCCTTATTCATATCCCTTTTTTCCTTTGATTGATTTTTCTTCATAACTGCTCGGGGCTCCAAGGGATGAGAGCATGATGTGTAATATATAGCAATGGATACCCCCTTAAGGTGGGGTAGTTCATCGCCCACCAGGGGTTGGGACAATCATGGGTTCCTTAATGATGGAGGGGGCCCATAGGAACCAGGGTGATGGCTATGAATAAGGGGAAAGGCTCATGTTTAGCTTTTGCCCATGTGCTAAATTTGTATGTCGCAGCCATATTTTGCATTTTGTGGTACATTTCTTGTTGAGATTGGCCAAATTATGCTTTTCATTTTCTTTTTAGCTGCCCGGGGCATCGTTCCAAGCCTAACCCAAGGTGTGGACAAGGGGAGGGAGAGGCTAACCCTATGTGGACCCAGATGGGAAAAGAGATGAATGGGGCTAAAATGAGAGGAGGGGAGTAATGTAGGAGGTATCGGGAAGCAGGACCACATAACCAAAATCAAGATTTCCCATGTAGTGCCATTACCAAAGCCAATGGTCAGTGAAGGGGACCCCACAGGACTAGGATACAAGGGTAATCACAAAATCAGGTAGTGGAGACAAGAATACAGACCTAACCCACTCTTTCCACCGAATCCCCCCACCAATCCATGCCCAAAAGTGCCCATGAAAAGTAAACAAAATTACTCAACCAAACCAATGAAAAGTCATACCTTTTGGGACGGGAGGCCTACCTTCAAACATACATTCATAACAAATGGGCAAGGGACCACATCGCTGGCTTAGGTGGTGGAGAAAATGGTGCATTGAGCTATATGGGGGCTGTAAGGGGCTGCTGGCTACCGACTGAGGAACATCTAGGAGAAATTTTTTCTCCTATATACACTACTCACTGATGGTGGGTAACATCTGGCTTGAACTAGGACATGATGTCTCGGGAAGTGCGCGAAGCTACTTGAACGAGAGGTCATGAGAACACCAACAATCTCTTGGTACTATAGACTTGTTACCTGCACATATCAAAGACCAAGCACACGAGGCAACATGTTTTTGTGGTGTCTTATGATCACCCATGCTTAGTATTAGGCTGTAAAATTCAACAATAAATTAAAGTGCAAATTTAATCTAAATGCAACTTATCTATCATGAGAATATCATATGATAGTCCTAATGAGAAAATAATTATGCAATGCATCCTACCCTAACATGCATATAGTACAATGTTAATACTAAGTGAAATCATAAAGCCAGTGCAACCAACATATCATCATATCAATATACATATGTCTACCAATATAATTACTCATGTAGCAAATCCCAAAGTGAATGTTGACACAATCACAGAGAGGATGAAGCGGGTGGGAGGTGGGAAAATATGATCTCCATTCGAGGTAACAGGAAGCCCTAGGAAAATAAGTCAATCTAGAAGTGTGAGGCTTTCCCTCTAAGTACACAATAGTGGAATGAATGATCACTCTCAAGAACTCCCTATCACAATCATTGCTCATAATATTATGCTTTGTGGATGCCACAAAGTCATGATGGGAGGGGAACAGAGGGTGAGGGAAGGAAGGAGTGAAATGAATAGGTTGCTCAAGGTAATGGTCACATTGGAGAGGGGAGGTCATGGAGTGATCATAATCCCAAGGGTGGGTCCAAGGAGATAAAGTATATTCAATGAGGGGCTCTTTCTTGACACTATACTTAGAAGGGAGAAAGGGCTCATGGTCATTTGAGATCATATGACACAGGGTAAGGGAATCACTTGTGGATGACTCAAAATGATGAACAAGAAGGAAAGTGTTAGTTTTTGGTAGCATCGAAAGTGCTCTACCTTGAAAATTGTTGGAGAGGCTAAGGCACATGAGTTTTAAAGAACCCATAAACTGTGTGGTGAAATTCTAGCCGGATTGTATTTTATTAAAATAATTAATATTTTTAATGGGGTTCCTAAGTCTAAACTTAGGAAAATTGAAATATTAATGGGTATTAATCAAAATATGGGTGAGAATGATCTAGAAGGCGGATCAAGTCAAGTTTTAATCTTAACCGTTGATTAGAGACTTAATCTCGGCCGTTGAAGTCTCAACAAGAAAAGTATAAGAAGGAGGCTTGGAGTTCAGTTAGAAAGACACAGAGAGTTGATCAGTGAGTTCGATTTTCCTAGGGTAGGGTTTACTAAGGAATTCGAACTAGTGATCAAGCAGTGACGATCAAAGGCAGTACTAGAAGGAAGAGATTTCCAGTTCCAGTGAATGTACGCTAGAGAAGACAGTGAACAGTAATAGAGCAAGTGCTGAGCTAGGGAGGGACAACGCAACAGCTGGAGGAGATTGACGCAAAGGGACAACGCGGAAACTGGAAAAGGTTGACGCATAAGTGCTGGGTGATAAGCAGAGGTCAGTACCAAGAATCACTTGGGTGATTGGCAGGAGAAATATCGATTTCTTAGCAGGAAGCAACAACAACCCAGGTTGACGCAGTCAAAGGGAGTCTCCACGTAAAAGTCACATAGAGGCTGTGTAGGCTCACGCAGAGACTGCATAGTGGGTCATCCAGGAGCTGGGGATAGGATAAAATCTCCAGAATCAGCTTGAGAAAATTCTCAATTATCTTCTCTGAGTGGATTGCCATTTTCTCTGGGGCATCCAGATTATATTCAGATATTTACTGCCAATAATAGAAACCCTCAGATCTGCTGCACTGATTTTCCCACATTGGGTTTTTCCGGGGACGATTGTCCAAAAACAAGTGTGTCAATGTGATTGTTCATATGTTGATGTTTCTCTTGCCTTTTAATTTTCAGTTCTTAATTTGTGAAGTCTGTAGCTGAATTTATTTTGATATTTACTGAAGCATTGGTGAATAACTTATTGTAAATAAGTAGGAGAAATAAATCAATTACTGCAACAAATTTTTACATGGTATCGAAGCAAGGTCCAAGCAAAATGGAAGCAAAGAAAAAGAGCATGGAGGATAGTAGGGATCATAATATATCCGAATTAGCTTCTAGGTTGGAAGAGGAATTTGCTTGCATATCGAGTTCTGCATTAGCCGAGGATTGGTACATCGATAGCGGGGCTTCAACTCATATGATTGGAGAGCGAGATTATTTCTGGAGCTATTAGGTGGAACAAATGAACTCCCAGATCACAATGGGTAGTACGATGAAATGCACCCCAATAGGAAAGGGAACTGTTACATTCCAGACAGCAGCAGGAGATGGTCTTCGGGCCCCAAACGTACTGCATGTGCCACGTATGGGAATGAATTTGATTTATGTATCTCAATTACAAGATAAGGGATATGATGTGTACTTCATCGGTAATAGAGTATATGTTAGGCATCCTAAGTGGAAAAAGAGGGCCCAGATTGGAACTCGAAGCAACAGGTTATACACGTTGCAACTCGAGTCTCCTATGGCACTGATAAGTAGTAATGTCAGTGGAGAAAAAGAATTAAATGAACTATGGCATAGAAGGATGGGACACTTACATCATGGGGCATTAAGGATGCTCAAGGAAACTGTTACGGGGTTCCAGTGCTTACTACCAAGCATGAAGATACATGCAGGGGCTACGTACTAGGCAAGTACGCCAAAGCAGGTTATTCCAGAAGCAACAATAGAGCTAAGAGTGTATTAGGCTTAATACACTCAGACATCTGCGGTCCAATGTCTACAAGAGCCATCAATGGTGCTGAGTATTTTGTCACCTTCATAGATGACCATTCCAAGAAAACTTGGATCTATTTTTTGAGAACCAAGGATGAGGTCTTTGATCAGTTTAAGAAGTGTAAGGCTCTAGTAGAAAGCTTGACAAGAAGGAAGATCAAGATATTGCGCTTAGACAATGGCAGAGAATACACAGATAAGGACTTCACAGGTTTTTGTGCAAGAGAAGGGATCCGAAGAGAATAGACATCACCTTATAATCCAAAGCAGGATGGAGTCACAGAAAGGAAGAACAAAACTATTGTTGGAGCAGCAGAGGCGATGTTATATGATCAGAATCTACCCAAATTTTTATGGGTAGAAACACGCAACACGATTGTATACATTCAAAACAGGGTTCCTCACAGGGCTTTAGGAAAGAAGACACTAGAGGGTGTTTTCACGGAAAAGAAGCCAGAAGTTAGTCATCTTTGGATATTTGGAAGCATGGCTTGTTGCCATATTCTAGAGGAGAAGCGGAGCAAGTTAGAGCAGACTGCCAAAGTTGGGTATCTCGTGGGTTACAACGAGACTTCAAAGGCGTATCGAATCTACATCCCGAGTAGTAGGAAGATTGTAATATGGCGGGATGCGAAGTTCATGGAAGATAGAGCCTTTAGGAAATCTCGAGAGATGCTATTTGAAGAGCAGGCTAAGGAGGCTCATCTGCTCTAGCAACTGGGATCATATCTGGCAGGAAGACAGGTATCTAGTTCAAGCACGGTAACCAGTAGTAACATCTCCTCAAGAGAAGAGGAGCCAGGAATGTCACAGTAGGTACAACAACAGGAAGAGGAACAGATGGAACCTCCCACCATCAGTGGAAGGACTAGCCAAGAAGTACGACATACTCTGAGGACGTAGAGGAATTTGTTGGAGCTCCTAGAGCCGAGAAAAGACAACGTAGAAAACCTAACAGGTACGAAGCATTGGTAGCTCATGTCGAAGAACCTTCTAGTTTTCAAGAAGCCGTATAGCACCAGGTATGGGTGGATGCCATGGTAGAAGAGTACAGTTCCATCATGACAAATGATATCTGGGAAATTGTACCAAGACCAGAGAACATATTAGTTGTGGGTTTGAGATGTATCTACAAGATCAAGTATGCTACAGATGGTCACGTAGACAAATACAAGGCTAGGTTCGTCGCAAAAGGATATGCTCAGAAGGAAGGAATAGACTATGAGGAAACCTTTGCCCCAGTATCTCGGTATATCTCTATCAGATCCATTATATCCCTTGCAACACAGATGGGATGGGAGATTCACCAAATGGATGTCAAGACAACGTTCTTGAATGGGGTGATAGAAGAAGAGGTATATATCGAACAACCAGAAGGTTTCGAAACACATGAAAAGAGAACTCATGTGTGTAGGTTGAAGAAAGCCTTGTATGGGCTGAAACAAGCACCCAAAGCTTGGTATGGTCGAATTGACAACTACTTACAGCAGTAGGGATTCATCAAGAGTGATGCCGATCCCAATATTTATTTTTTGTTGGTAGAACGTGAGCCGCTAATTCTAGTATTGTATGTGGATGATCTATTTTTGACAGGATCATCCAGACTCAGAGGATTGCAAGAAGAACCTGTAAACATAATTTGACATGAAGGATTTGGGGCTAATGCACTATTTTATGGGATTGGAAGCTTGGCAACAAGATGGTGAGATCTTCCTTGGCCAAGGCAGATATGCATCAAAATTTTTGAAAAGATTCAAAATGCAGGATTGTCAACCTATGGCTATGCCTATGATTGCCAATTGGAAGAAAATAGATGCTTCCGGAGACAAGGAAGTGGACCCCACCTTATACAAACAACTCATTGGGTCACTTGTGTATCTAGTCAACACCAAGCCAGACATATGTTATGTTGTCAACACCCTTAGTCAGTTCATGTTGGAACCAAAAAGGATGCATTGGGCAAAAGCAAAGCACATTCTCAAGTATGTGCGGGGAACAATCAATTTTGGATTAAGATACACCAAGGGCGATGATATCGAATTGAGTGGATTCACTAATGCAGATTGGGCAGGAAGTTCAGTAGACAGGAAAAGTACCATTGGTATTGCTTCGGTATTGGATCTGGGATGACCTCCTAGTGTAGTAAGAAGTAGAAATCTGTAGCACTGAGCTTTGCTGAAGCTGAGTATATGGTAGCTAGCAAAGCAACATGTGAAGCTATATGGCTCAAGAAACTGCTTGTAAATCTATTTAGGAAAAGGATGGAAGCGACAAAGATCTTCTGTGATAATCAAAGTTGTATCAAGCTCTCTGAAAATCCAATGTTTCATGATTGCTCCAAACACATTGATATTCGGTGTCACTTTATCAAGGACTGTGTTCAGCATGGGGCGGTATAGTTGGAGTATACTCCCACAGGAAATTAGGTAGCAGATGTACTCACCAAGGCTCTAGGAAGAACAAAATTTGTTCAATTTCGGGAACAAATGGGTATGTTGGAAAATCCCTTTCAATATCGTGATGCAACATTTGAGAGGGAGATGTAGTACAAATGCAGCAATGGCAGTGTCATGGGTAGCAGTACAGTTGCAACAACAACATAGTGTTGGTGGCAACAACAGTGCAGAGAGGAGGTGATTCAGAAGTAGAGCAACATGCAGTTGGATATTGTTGCTAGAGCACCTTCTCGCTAAGAGGGAGTTTTAGTTAATGGTAGCATCGGAAGTGCTCTAGCCTTGAAAATTGGTGGAGAGGCTAAGGCACATGAGTTCTAAAGAACCAGAAACCGTTTGGTGAAATTCCACCCGGATTGTAATTTTATTAAAATAATTAATATTTTTAATGGGGTTCCTAAGTCTAAACTTAGGAAAATTAAAATATTAATGGTTATTAATCAAAATATGGGTGAGAATGATCTAGAAGGCAGATCAAGTCAAGTTTTAATCTCAACCATTGATTAGGGACTTAATCTCAGCCGTTGAAGTCTCAACGAGAAAAGTATAAGGAGGCTTGGGGTTCAGTTATAAAGACATAGAGAGTTGATCAGTCAATTCAATTTTCCTAGGACAAGGTTTGCTAAGGAATTCGAACTAGTTATCAAACAGTGAGGATCAGAGGCAGTAATGGAAGGAAGAGATTTCCAATTCCAATGAATATACGTTAGAGAAGACAATGAAGAGTAATAGAGCCAGTGCTAAGCCAAGGAGGGACAACGCAACAACTAGAGGAGATTGACACAGAGGGACAACGCAGAAATTGGAAAAGGTTGACGCAAAAGTGTTGGGGGATAAGCAGAGATCGGTGCCAAGAATCACTGTGGGTGATTGGTAGGAGAAATCTCGATTTCTTAGCAGCAGAAGCAACAATAACCTAGGTTGACGTAGTCAGAGGGAGTCTCCATGCAGATGTCATGCAGAGGCTGCGTAGGCTCATGCAGAGACTGCGCAGTGGGTCATCCAGGAGCTGGGGACAGGATAAAATCTCCAAAATCAGTGTGAGAAAATTCTCAGTTATCTTCTCTGAGTGGATTGCCATTTTCTCTGGGGCATCTAGATTGTATTTAGATATTTACTGCCAATAATAGAAACCCTCAAATCTGCTGCACCGGTTTTCCCACATTGGGTTTTTCCGGGGATGATTGTCCAAAAACAAGTGTGTCAATGTGATTGTTCATATGCTGATGTTTCTCTTGCCTTCTAATTTTCAATTCTTAATTTGTGAAGTCTGCAACTGAATTTATTTTGATATTTACTGAAGCATTGGCGAATAACTTATTGTAAATAAGTAGGAGAAATAAATCAATTACTGCAACAAATTTTCATAGAAAGGCGACGGGGAAGATGAGGTATTGTATTCAATGGGGCTCCTTTCCTGAAAATCATATTTTAAAGGCTCAAGTGATTTGGATATACTCCCAGAATCACAAGGGAGGGAGGTAGGAGCAAGGGCCTCATCATTAGTATCAAAGATAGGGTTTTCCCAAAAAGGAGAATCAATTATTTCCAACTTCCCTCTTTCATGCAAGGGAAAATAATGATCCTCCTTCCCAAGGGTATCGATGGATATGTCATCATAAATAAAGGGAAGACTAATCCCAACCTCATCCTCCCTGTCAGTATCATAAATGGGAGCACAATCGAATTAAGGACCAACAATTTCCCATTTCTCCTTTTCAATATGAAAATAATCTCCAATATCAACTTCCAAGGGGCTAATGGGATTACCTTCCCCAAGGTTCTCAAAAGAAGAGTCATCAGGAGTAGTATCCTTGAGAAAGGTAAGGTCAACCTCAACTTGACTTTCCATAGACTCATCCTCCCCAACACATGTGTTCTCAAAATCATCGTTTTCATCATGTGGACCCAAGGAGGACTTGTCTTCCCGCTCATCACTTATATTTTCAAGGTTTTGATGATGCTTGATGAAGGCTTCCTCTTGAATGCTTAATGCGGGAAACGAGAAATCTGCTGCTAGTGTAGCTTTACGGAAGCCCGAAAATAGACTTCCCAATTTCCCAACTAGGGAGACACTCGTAGTTCTTCGAAGAAGTGGGTGGAATTTCGCTTGAAACTCCTTGTGCTCAACAACACTTGGCTCCGGTGCTAAACAACCCCAAGAGAACTCAACTCAGAAGTTAAAATGACAAAAGATCCCATAATGAAGGCCTCCCTCCCTTACTTATATTCGTTGGCCCTCTCTTCCGTTGGTGGTCCCCACTCTTCGCTAAGTCGCACTCCTTTTTCTCTCTTCTTCTCACAAGTGCGAATTTTCCTCTTGAATTTGTGGGACCCACTTTCCTACACCTCCTTGCTCGAGAATTGCCTCACATTGATAAGATTTCATTTAATGCCTGAATTGCAATATTGTGTTATGCTTGGCACCACCCCAAGAATCTTCGCTGACCCCCTCAGATGGAAAAATCAATATCGGGGATATTACATTGGACTTGTTCTCTTGTGGATGATTTGGATGTTGTTGATGCATTTTGATATTTGGACCTGATTTTGCTAATCTTTGGAGCTATTCTTTGGTCAAATGGATGGAAATCTTGCATGTTATCTTGTAAGTGCACCTAATTGTTGAAAATTATATCTCTATGTCTAATTTATGGAATAATTGATTCTAGCTAAATTGTGCCCTAATTTGTTGAAGATTAATTGAATGCTATCTAGATGAATGTTGCATGCATTAATCATACATAACATGTAATGAAGTGTCTTAGTGGTGAACTCCTAAAAGCTCTCCCATGAAAATCCATTTCTCCATTGCCTAGGTAAGTGCTTGAAATCTTGTTGCTAGGGCATCAAGTTTTTGCCTCCTTAGAAACATATTGGCTAATCTATCTCGTCCTAGACACCATTCTCCTAAGTAACAAGGGACTAGTCTACTTACTTGGTGATCACATATTTTTCTTATCCACATTTTGTCTCTTCTAAATTTCAGTTCCTTTAAGGCTAAGGTGGTGAACTAGGGCTTAGTGCGAATCCCTAGGAAAGGAAAGTTTCAGGGATTGGATGGCCTAAACATCAAGGGTATAGTATTTGCCATGAAATCTATTTATTTGGTGGGCATCCACTTCAGTCTTGTTCATAAACTTTCTTGCCCTAGTCGTTTGCCCTAAGAGGTAAACCCCAGTTTTGTTTTATTTCAACTTGGGGTTTTTTTGGAAGGTTTTATGAGCCTTGACGTTGCTAATTTACATTTTTGGAAACCTTCTCTCCTATCCTTGATCTGTGGATGCTCCAACACTCAACAAATTACTCAAACCCTAGGTCATGTGCTTGTAGCCCTAGGTCTCTACATAGAAAGCTAATTGCCTTGTATTGGAAGCCTAGAGCCTTTGTTGTGTCTTTCTTGTAGAAAGTATAGCCAAGTCACCTAACACTTCCTACCTAGAATATTGTACATAGATGACCTTAGTCTCACACTGAGAGTCCTCCCATCAGTGAAAATTCGTAAAGAGAAGGGGGTTTTGGTTGTGGTGACAGTGGACCACTACCCCATAGTTGTCCCTTGGTTATGCCTTGTAGGGTTTCCCTCTCCAAAGCCTGCTAGATTTTGTGGCAACAAAGGTTACAATGGTGGTGAAATATGCTGAAAAAATCCACATGTACCCTTGCTGACAAGAGGGATAATATGCCCCTGTCACATATGTAGGAAGAGAGGGCCAACAAGAGACCTTAGCTGATTGATATACATTTTGATCCAATATAAGACACCTTTGACAAAAATAAGTTAAGGATGCATTTTTCCATGCCGTATTCTAGATTAATTATTTTACAATGAAAAGAAATGGCAGCATTTTTTAAGCCTTTGAAATAGAGTAGCTTGAACTGGATATGAATGATTATTTTGTGATTGTTCTTAATTATAATAATATTAAGATCTTTGAGTAGAAAATGCTTCCTTATTTGGCATGTAGTTAATTTTTTAAAATTTTGGTTGTGCTTCCTTTATAACATTGGCTGGAATGGAGTTTAAATTTTAATGCTAGCTCCCATAGAGTGTCTTTATCTTCGACTATTTCTTCGGTATAGCTAACTATTTTAGTTATTTGTTCTTCATGCAGGAAAACCATTTAGAGTATGTACATTTTTTCCGATTCCTCACACTCTTGGCCTTCAAGATATTTACAGAAGAGAAGGTGGGTAATTGCACTTGTTTGCTAGACTTTCCATTTTTTTACCAATGCTTTCAGAGTTTTTTGTTATTTAGGGCTTATGCCATAATTTTGCTAGTTTGCTGCGTAAAAACAATAATTGAGGTACTCAAAATTTGGCTTCCTAAATGTGAACTTTTTTAAGATATATGGCCACTGAGTTGATATGAATCATGAAATGTGTAACAGAGGTAATAATAAGAATTTGCAGTTTGCTATGGTTTAGAAGCTGACTTGAGCATTCAGATTCTAAATGTCATGCTTCACATTTTCTGTTTGGGAAAGAATATAACCATTTAAGATTGAATATCCTGAGCATAATTTAAATGGACATATTTTCCATTCTCTCAGGTTGATGTTGCAATTTTGGAAGTAGGGTTGGGAGGGAAGTTTGATGCAACAAATGTGGTAATTTTTAACTTTTCTGTTTTCTTTCATTCTTGTCTTCCTAGGATGGTCTCTTATTCAAAATGGAGTAATATATCGTGTTATTGTTTTGAGTGAAACTGCGCAGCTTGGTTGGTTGAGTTAGCTTTAATTGGATATAAATTTCTGTTCAGGTTAAATCACCAGTTGTCTGTGGAATATCTTCATTAGGATATGATCATATGGATATTCTAGGTATTGTTCCATGCCCATCCTTTTGTGTTTAGGTTATTATAGTATGGAAAGGATATTGATGGTATTGTGCATATGGACCTTGAAGAACTAACAGTTGAGAAACATTGTCTCATTTCTGTGTTCCACATATGTATTATGGGGGCACCGGAACAGTCCACCAAACCACTATTTCTGCTTACCACTGTGGTTTCTTCAACACTACTGTCACTGACAGTCATGTGTCTGGGAGAAAAGTCGCATAAATATCACATAAAAACAAAAATCTATACAGCCATCACTGGGGCCCCAAACTTTTAGAGCCTCACCGTATTAAGGTACCAAAGCCACTATTATCTTAATTCATTGTCAGCAAGTCACTGATTTGATTCTAATGGAAAGGTCATGCCGTTCTGGGTTCCAACCTCTAGCTACATATGAAGGTCAAAATAAAATTCAATTGAGTGTCATCAACATACATGGAAGAAGGTTTTGTATTATTCTGGAGTTTAAATTCCCATCCGATATAAAGTAAAGAGAACATTTGATTCTTTGAAAATGAATATAAATTAGTATTACCTAGTAAGTTTGTATCCCTGGCACATATAAAAGAAACATATCAAGTATTATTTTAAGTTTCAATGAAGGAAATTATTATAGGCTAGTTGACCTTAGGTAATTATCTAGAAAGATATATGGATACTTGAAGTTTCTAAAAGTATTTAGTTCCATGAAAAGTGAAAAAGGGTAAAAGATGGATTTTAATAAAAATAAGGAAGGCTTCATTGTAAAGGTCATCCAAACCCTGGCTTGGTGTTATTAAAAATTGAAGGGACTACTCAAGGAAAAGGTGTTAGCATTGCTATTTGTCTGAGTAACAAGGGAAATTACATCAATGTTGATGTGGCCAATCAATTATCAATCCATGAGTTGAGTATCACCAAAAAGCTGAAATTCAAGAATGACAAACAATATGAAATAAATGATCTAGTATTGGGAGTTAATGATTATATTTTCTTATCCCAAACCAACATTACATCTATGTTTGAAAAAGACATTAACATAATTCTGATTTTATCCTAGATAAAAACATTAGGGTATGTCATCTTAAACATGAAGAATAAACTTTGACATTCTGCTATAAGAAGAAGAAGATAACATTCTACGACTTTACAATGAGGTCATATATAAAAGTTCTTTCATCAGAAGACCTAAAAGATGTATCAAATACAATCATTCTAGACAAAAGTCAATACAAAAGATACAAGATTGCTAGATAACATTTGCAAGGTTGTCATTGATAAATATGAAGAAATTTCTTCTCTCAAGAGTTATAGTTGAAGCTTGATCGCACAAATTTACAATGATAGTGCAAAAACATAAAGAAAACCAAGATTGCATAGATAATGAGAAATCAAAATATTTCTTGTAAAGAGTTACAAGCTAGTCAAGTCAGTGCTCTTTATAAATGTGGGATAGATCAAAAAGACTCACTACAATGAAGTAAAGTATAAAAGCATAAAATTACCTAAGGTCCAAATGAGTTTATTAATTCTCGTTGCTGCGAAATCTAGCGGACCTGGTGCAAAGGCTCACCGGTGGGGGGCTAGACCTTATGGCAACAACGAGGAAGGGGTGCCACTATCACCTCAACAACCTTCCTTCTACTCTCTAGTGCGATTTAAACCACAAGAGAGGCTTCCCTAAATCACCTATAATGATATTCTAATACTAGGGCTCAAGGTGATAAGTTTTTGAAGGTCTAAAGATGGATAGAGAGCTTGGCAAGGCCAAAGATAACCTAGGTTTCCAATGCTAAGGTTCAAGCACCCTAAAGTTAGATCACTAAATGGGCTGCTATAAGTTAGTGTTTGGATGATTTTCAATAATATGGTATTCAATGTCATATCGCAGCCTAAGAAAAGACCTCAAAATGATTTTCAACAAGAATGGAATAAGGACTTCAAATAGAGATTAGGGCTTAACAAGAGTAAACTGTTTTAAGGCTATTAGATATGCATAAACAACAAGGTAATAGGGTGATATTGTTAGATTTTACCTGAACCCAACACCCAATATTTGGTCACACTCCCTCTTAGCGAGGAAGGTACTTCCATAACTCGGGTCCATCTCCACACTCATCACATCCACTATAGCAGCTCCCTCTGACACAAAAGCTTGTCCTGCTACCTGATATGGAACTTGAGCTGAGAAACATTCTCCTAGAAGCTTCCCATTCCTAAGCATCCTGCATGGCAATCTTAGTCCTCTTCTACACACTGCTTGGCCCTATTGCTTGTTGCCCAAACTTGCTGCCTACTACTGGAAACTACTGTACACTTCGCAAGCCTCTGCTCGCTCCCTGTGAGTCTCATGTGCTGCCCAGAGCCTCTTGCTTCTTGCCCGAACACTTCAATGTTGAATTTTCCTTAGGCCCTAGATCTGGTCTATGACTAGATCTTAGCACACAAATGCACTAGGAACCCCAACACAAAAGAACTTTGCACAACGGAAACATAACAACTGTGAAATCAATTAAGTGTATAGATTTGATGAGCCCAACACTTGATCTTTATTATTCCATTAATAAAAGAATCATTAGGGCTTCCGTACTAGGGATCATGGCTCTTCATAAAACCTTGATACAACTGGTATACATAGTATTCAAAACTAGGGCTTGAGATTTGATCCATCAGATCTACAATCTGCCCAACAAAACACGACGACAAGTCTAGACTTACTTGTTGAAGGCAGTCCTTCGTCTTCAGTCCTTTTGGTCCTCGTCCACTTCTCTTTTGGCTGTCCTTTGCCTTCAAATTCACACAAAGATCAACTCCATTTACCTTTGTCACTTAGTTTCTCATAGTGGGGCTTGTCCTTCGGTTCACTGTATAATATCAACCTTCTACTCTTGCTGCTGGGTCCTTATTTCTCCAACAGACTTGTTTGTTATACAAATATCACTTGTTGACCATACTACGGCCGCCACACTGACCTCAGTTCATCCCTTTCTCAGTCTTTGTTACTACAACTAACTACCAAACTGCCACTGGCCTACTCGCATTCTATCCAGTGAATTTTGGCACTTTGGCCACCGTTTGTTTGAGCCTCAGACTCTCCTCTGTCCTCCTCATACCCTCGACCTCCACATCAATCCTTACAACCCTTGTTATGCTTGATATCTACCTTAACTAAGCCTCCAAATCTCAGTCTAATCTATTACAGACCTCAACTACCCACTCTAGCATGAAATCTACCCCTTGGCTAACCTAAATTGACCTTTGGCCTACTTGATTTGATCCTCGACCCCTTCTATCCTGGCAGCAGTTAGCCATACCGAGTCTTCTAACCACCCTATGACCTTCTTTAACCCATTTCAGATTGCTAACACTTGCCTCGACCTTTAGCTCTAGGCCTCAACCCTCCAAGTTTGCCTTTCACAACACTGCAGTCCTCTTAACTATGCATGTGAACTTGTTTGGCTATCCAACAAGCATTAACACAACTCCTTTACAACCAGAGAAATCCACAAACAACTTTCTCCTTAACTTGATTAGGTCTCCAACCTCCTCGACCTTCGTTCAACAGACTTCGGCCGCTCTCTTTAGCTCTCCATCTTCTTAAGGGTCTGTAGCCTCTCTATAGGCCAATCTCACTCCACTCAAGAAGTCCTTCTGAAGTGTGTGTACAATGTTCCTCCCCTTAGGCTCTCTACTATATTTTTCTCTTGGGGTTTCTTAGGAAATCTCTAGATCTTTAGGGTTTCAGTCTCTTAACTCCTTAAAACAAACAATTGATTTCTTAGGTCCCAAACGCACTACTTTTGGTCCAAAAACCCAAATTTCGGTAAATTGCCCAACCATCTACTTTTGGTGGGTTTCCTTCTCTCGGAAATACCTTCCAAGCTACCCTAAATTCCAACATTCAACATTTTAAAAGCAACAATTTCTTTTTGTTCGACGACCCTCTACTTGACCTTGTGCTGATTGGTCCTTGTTACCGCTCAAACTAGCAGGGGGTCCTAGAGGGGCACTTGCTTGGTCAAGAGCAACAATGAAGCTAAATCCCACTGTCACCACAGCTAAAGCTTCCTACTCTTTATGGACTTTCACCGATGAGAGGAGACCTGATATATAGAGAATCACTTATGAAGGATAGATCAACTAAGATGGATGTGAAGTGATCTCGGGGACCCTTTCCTAGGAGAGAATCAAGAGTGGGACTTGCTTGCTTTTTAAGCAAGGTACCAGGTTCTCTAGGATAGGGGAATAGGGATTTGAGGGCTTGGCTTAGGGAATGTGACCTGTAAAGGAGCTTCCTAAACCCTAAAATCCTTGTGGAACTTGGTTTCCCAAGTGGTTTTTGAAGAGTTGGCTTTGATAAGATATGGGCCACACGGGACCAAAATGACCCATGTTAGGTCAAGAGGAGGGAGTTTAGCAACCAACGATGATTTTGACCTAAACCAAGAAAAGAAGGGGATCGAAGAAATGATTTTCACTTAAAGGTACAAAATGATCCCTATGAGGAACTAGCCTAGGGAAACTTAGGGAAAAAACCAATCTCAAGGCTAGGGCTTTGGATATCTCACAACCCCACTGTCGGAATTCCCTCAAATTTGGAGGAGGCATAGGAGACACACTAGCGCAGTAGAGGCCAAGAGATCGAAGTTTTTCTATGGGTGGTTTGTCGGGAAAATGATGCCCTAGGAGCCCTAATGTGGCTAGACCTAGAATTAAGAAAGAGAGGTGAAGAAAAATGATTTTTCAAGTGATCACCTTATGGTAGACCAATGCCTAATCCTTTGGGGAGTTTGGAGTCAAGAAGAATGTGAGAATGGACTTCGTTTCTAGGTCAAGGAGTTTTCAAGGACAACTTCGCTTGTCATTAGGGCAAAGCAGAGAGACTTTAAAAGCTTTTACACTTCGTTTTGCAAGGTAAGATGGCTTGTCAAGATAAATTCAATCATAGAATTATCCCTAGGAGAATTCGTTCAACATACATGGCCCATACATAGAGAGATGCTACATAGAAACATAATTCCACAATTTCACAGTAAATGCATGCAACAATTAGCCCTAGTATAGCATAAATACCATCATCAATGCATGTGACAAAGTAAAAGAAGAAATAACATTAAATTTGTACTTACATGTAAGAGTATATATCCAACCATCAATAAACTTGCCAATCAAGAAGCTCCAAGATAAGAAAGGATAATCCAAACATCAAAATTCGTTCGTGCTCCAAAATTTCGTCCACCAAGAAGGAATAGCGAAAATATCTAGAGAGATACAACTCCAAACCAAGTGATGATGCTAAAATGAATCATCATCACTTCTATTTATACACTTCTAATGAGTTCGATTTAGCTACTTGAGCCTACATTAGCCCCTAAAATAAAAACAATGTGCAAATAACTAACTTTTGGTGACAAGCCCACCAAAATAGTTCATAAACAAAATAACAAGCGTATCAAGAGGTCGAATGATCAAAATGCATGTCGTTGGGCCTTCTAAGAAGCCTGATGAAGTCCATAAGTACCATAATGGTGGATAAGACTTCCAAAAGTAATGGACTAAGGGTTGGCCTCTTGTTCTTGACATAATAAACCTGTGGTGCTCCCAATGAGTGTGAGTGCATACAAGTGACCTCATGAGTCTCCAAGTAAATCAAAGATGCCTGTAGACCATCTGTGAGGGCTTAGATGATGGTGTAAGTGATGCCACATTAGCATACAAGTCCCAGGTCATCTGCCAAGTGCATGGTACCACTGTGGGGTTGGTTGGGCAGAGGTGAACCGAGTGCATCTTCCTTGTCCTATAGGTGAATCTCGAGCAATCTATGAACATCTCTAGGGATCCATGGAGTGCTGTCTACTGTTGTGGACGCCTATGCATCTCAACACACACCCTAGATGTGCCAATGTAGCCCTCTGGAGGGTTATGACCCCGTATAGTGAGACCAAACCCAAAATGGAGGCCACTTGCAATCTTGCATTAGATCCAATGCGTCCCCTAGCCTTCCAGTACAACAAGTCATCAAGGAAATCGAGTAAAAGAGCTTACAAACGATGGACAACAGGTGGGGACTTCATAATGGCATGTGCTTCCGTAGTGGGCTTTGGCATGTGCTAATGTCTCCAAACTCCAAATGGGGTTTACCAAGTATCCTATTAGGTGGTTTCTACTTCTAAAGGGAATAGTATGTCCAAGGTACATCCTTTAAAGGGTGGTGGCATTGATAGAGAGATGAATGGAATAGGGGATGAAAGGGGTAGCCTTGGCCCACATGCTAGGGTACAAGGGTAGCTAATAAAAGGGAAACCCTCACAGGAGGGAGAAATCATGGTACATGAGGTGCTCCGACCTTGATTTTTCCACCCTTCTTTATATGCCTTTTGCCTTTTATGATTTTCTTTAATTGACTGCTTGGGGCTCAAGGGATAAGAGCATGATGTGTGAGATATAGCAGTGGATACCCCCTTTAAGGTAGGGCGGTTCATTGCCCACTAGGGGTTGGGACAATCATGGGTTCCTAAATGATAAAGGAGGCTCATCTAGGGCTTGTAGGAACCAGGGTGATGGCCATGATGATGGGGTAGAGCTCATGTATTGGATTTTGCCCATGTGCTAAATGTGTTTGTCCCGACCATCTTTTGCATTTTGTGGTACATTTTCTTGTTGAATATGGCCAATTATGCTTTTACTTTTCTTTTCTGCTGCATCAACCTTCGGGGCATCATTCAGGCCTGACCCAAGGTGTGGGCAAGGGGAAGGGGAAGGCTAACTCTATGTGGACCCAGTGGAGGAATGTGGACCTAGGTGGGAGAAATGATGAATGGGGTTATAATGAGTGGAAGGGGAGTAATATATATGGATGAGGGAGCGGGACCACACAACCAAAATTAGGGTTTCCCATGTAGTACCATCCCTAAAGCCGAAGGACCAGTAAAAGAGATCCCAACAGACTAGGGTCCAAGGTTGACATCCAAAAGAGGTCTAGGGGACAAGAGTACAAACCTAGTCTACTCTTTCTGCCGAATCCCCCCATTAATCCATGCTTAGAAGTGCCCATGACAAGCAAACTATAATACTCAATTACTAAATGACAAGGCATACCTTTAGGTTTGGGAGGCCCACCTTCAAACATACGATTATAACAGATGGGTGAGGGACCACATGGCTAGCTTAGGTGGTGGAGAATGGCACAACGAGCTAGTTGGTGGATGGAAGGGGTTGCTGACTGTCGGCTAAGGACCATCTTGGAGAATTTTTTTCTCCCAAGGGTATCACTCACAAAATGGTGGGTAATAGTCCTCATCTTGTGATTGTCGGCAGCTTCAGCCCCTCGGCGCGGCTTCTGCAACCCCTTCAACAACTTCAAGATCTGACTGTTATCCTTTACATCAGATCCATTTCTAACTCAATCTACACTCGACTCTAGCAATACTTGCTTTTAGAGGCAACTTCTGCACTTAAAACTAAATGCAGGTCTAATCTCCAGGCCTCCTCCAGCATGTACGCAACTCTCTCTCAGTTGTGCAGAGTTGCCGCCTTCAATTCTAATACAGAGGATGAGTCTGCTTTGTTCTTCCTAAGTGAGGAACTGCTACTGCTGCTGCATATCTCCACACTGGACCCATGTTAAATTTCCTCAAAACCTAGCACTTGTCAATAAATCTCAAACAAACCCTTAAACAATTTATTAATTTATGCACAACCAGGTTCTTAAGGAAAATAATGCACAATGGAAACACACAAAAATCATCATCACATTGGACAGACATTATACCTCGAAAAATCCATAAGGGTGAAAAACCAACAAACTTGTTCTATTAAGAACTTGGGCTCCCGTACCAGGGATAATGGCCCATTAGAGGAAAGATACAAACAATTGAGCAACCTAAATGCGACTCCCTCACTATCCCTTGCTCCCTTCCTTAGGCCCTTGCTCAACCTGACACATTGGAGTATCACACTCCTCCTGAGGCTAGTGCCATTGTATTGTGTCTTCATCACTCCCTCAAATCTCCTTGTATAACTTATTAATGACTAAAACCCTACCCCTAAATCTCAATGGTCAAGATTAAATCTTGCCACCTCAAGATCAATGGTTGTGATTTTATCTCTCACTGAGATCACTTAAGTGACTCAACTTTATAATAAAGTCACTTTTAATCATTAAATACAAAAGGTACTTTATAAAATCACTTTAAAAAGTTTATCATTTAGAGAGGCAATCTTCCACATGCTAAGACACCAAGCCATTGTGGAAGTCCTACCAAATAACATAATCCAATAGACATCAATCCTTCTAGAGTATGTTAGGCTATTTGTTGAGAAGTGTAGTTTGGGAGGTACTCCCACAACCCCTGGGGTATTGGGTTTTTGAGGAGTTGACCCACGAAAACAATGTTTTGTGGGCAATGTAACCAAGTGATGGGCTTTGGAACCAAAGCTGTGGGCTAAAGACCCAAGAGAAATTCATTGTTTATTCTATTTGTTGCACGAGGGGCACCTTTAATGGGCTAAAGGCACCTAAAGCTACAATGGAGAGGGCTTATGTCAATGAAAATAATTTTATTCCTTATGTTAATTGTGTTTAAGCATGTAGGCTCAGGTTGGCTTGGGCTAAGGATGTGACCCTTTGTGGTAAAGTCACTCCACTAAGAACACTATAAGTAGGAATGAAGTTGAGCTCATTTGACATCCATTTCAACTCATCTTATGTGAAGACAATAGCCTAAGAAGACCATAGATCCTTAAGGAGCCAAGTAGGAGTTGAGAGAAGAAAGACAAATCTACTCTTTCTTGTGTTCTAGTGCAGGCCAAGCTTTGGAGGGTTGGTCAAGTTGGTTTTTGGTATGGTTATGGCCATATGAACTATGGAATATCTCTGTGTAAAGGTCAAGCTGATTTTTGTGCCATTAAGGAGGGATGCGACCATTGTTACTACTGAACAAAGAGGTTGTGAGGCCCGTGGTGAAGCTGGAATGAGGGTTGAGATCCCTCAAGTCATGCGCAAGAGTTTAAGGGATGAGTACGTAAGGTAACTTCAAATATTTATAGTTTGAGGTGGCCGTAGGAAAGAGTAGACCCTAAGGTGGCCGCATGAGCCTTTAATAGGCCCGAGAATCCTCAAATATACAATGTACAAGGCTGAGACTTCAGGACTAAGCATAAGTCGTGAATAGGTATGTGGCATTGTTTTCATGTAGATGATTGCAAAGTTTATTTTGTGGAAGTTTATCCTTGAATGAGGGATAGGACAATATGTTCCAAGGACTGATATGTTGGAAAATATAACTAGGTTCAATCTTCATTAAATGTATTTGAGTCATCATGTAATGTACTTGTTAAGAGAATAAAGAAAATTATTATTACTATTATGACTTATTAAAGCATCGGTTTCATGCTTGGGTCATCATATTTTAGGTCAAAGTCCCCATTGAGGACTTCTAGGATTTATTCTGAGTCAATAGTGTCATTGTACTTTTAAAGAGACCCTTCTTGGGCTTTTGAATCATGTAAAAAGTTTAAGTATTGAGTCAAATATGAATTATGTTGCCTCTACATCAAGTCAACCTTAAGATAATCAAGTCGGCCTTAAAGAGGGCTATTCGACCTCACAAAAGGACTATAAATGAAGCATTTCGAATTCCATTTGACACACACACAACAAGCTATTGATTTGGGGCAGCATCAGATGTGCTCTAGGACTCAAATTTTGTAGGGAGGCTTGGGCACATGTATTCCAAAGAACCTAGAAAGCGTTTTGAGAATTTCCACCCATAAACAATTTTATTAAAATAATTAATATTTTTTATTGGGACCCTAAGTCTAAACTTAGAAAATTAAAAATATTAATGGGTATTAATCTAATTGTGGGTGTAACTACTAGAAGAAGACAAGGATCAAGCTAAAATGATCTTAGCCATTGATTAGCTTTTAATCTAGGCTGTTGAATGTCAATGAGAAGATTATTTAAGGAAGCTTGAGGGTCATTTAAAAAACACACTGAGAGATCAAGAGATCAAATTTTTGAAGTGAGAAGTTCTCAGGAGGAAGTTCTGATTGAGGAGATTTCGTGCAGTTGAGGGGCAGGGATAAAATCCAGAGAGAGAGAGAGATTTTCTTAGCTGGAGAATCATCAACAGAGAGAGGCAGAGAGTGATCCAACAACTCTCATGCAGAGGTTGACGCAGGGCCACAAAGGGCCATGCAGAGGATGAGAGAGAGTCCGAGATTTTGCTAGGCAGAGTCAGTTTCAGAAGTCGGGAGCTGGGGTATGAGATCGGGAGGCTGAGAGCAGAGACTTCAGGCAACAAATCGATGAGTACGCTGGGTGATGTAGTGCCTAGAGGAGTTGACGCAGGGACTGCGTGAGGACTGCACAGAGGTAGCGTAGGGCCTGCTAGAAGCACCTCATCCAGTGATCAGATCAATCGAGAATTTTTTCAGCGATTGTGTGAGGTAATCTCACAAATTATTTTGCCAGTATTTCTCTCTGTAATTGAATAACCTGTGAGGTATTCAGAGATGTATTCAAAATTTGCTACTTCTTAATAAAAAGAAACCCTTAGAGTTGTTGCACTGGTTTTCCCATCTCGGGATTTTCCGAGGACATTTGTCCAAAATAGCGGTGTTTATTGTGTTGTATTTTCTTTCTTGCTCAGTGTCTTGTTTCCGCATAATATTTAATTAAGTGAACGCTGCAGTGTATGTGTTACAATATTTGCCGTAGGAAACTGCAAGAAATTTGTTTGAAGGAATTTAACAAATAGGAGTAATATCATCAGTTGTTGCGGTAAGGATTCTAGTTGTGGAATTTTCACATGGTATGAGAGCTGCAGGTGAAGCAAGAAGAGAAGAGCCGGTAGATCCAATGTTGAGCAAAAGAGGGAGTTTGAAAAGTTGCAGGAGGCAACAATTCAAAACCCTAGAGGGTTTGCGCAGTTCTTAGCCAAGGGCTGAAATTTCGAGGCAGTCTCTCTCCGAGAGAGTCAACGGAGAGAAGGGCTTCCAGCTCGAATTTTTGCCGGGGTAGAGGGAGCAACGCTGAAGTCTCAGCGTGTGGAGAAGCTGGTGGGACGTAGATTTTTCTGTAGGTAGTTTGTTGGGCAGAAAATCGTCAGAAGAGAGAGGAGAAGCACAGTTGAGGGAATTTCTTCCTCAAAGAATTCCTAGCCAAGGAATTCAAATTCTCTAGAGCTGAGCAATAGCAAGGGGCAACAATTTTACTAGCTCCAACAGGGACTGTGTAGGCTAGCCCAGCAATAGCGCAGAAGAGAGGAGATTATAGACATTTTTGGCAGAAATGGCAACCAGTGGCTTGAGGGATTAGGACAGGTTGGATGGAGCATCCAACTATGTCATATGGAAGGAAAGAATGTCATTCCTTCTAGATGAGCATGCCCTCAAGACATACGTCGACAACGTGGTGGCTACCCCTGCAGATGCAGATCCATTGAAGAAGTACCGATTAGAAAGATGATCCTTGATGGGTAAAGGATCACGTAGTGTGTCATGTCGCTAGCAGAGGGACTGTTAAGGAGATGTGGGATGCCTTGGCAACGCTATATCAAGGATCTTCTAAGCAACGAAAGATGTACTTGGAGTAGAAGCTGAGATCTGCTTAGATGCAGAATGTGGAGTGTGTGGATCCATTCCTCACAAAGATGAAGGCAACTTATGATGAGTTGTTTGCTGCGTGGCATACACCTTAGGATTCAGAGTTGGTTGAACTGGCCCTCAATTCTATCTTGGATGAGTGGAAAGTCTTTGTCTAGAGCATGCTGGGCAAAGCAGCATTGCCGAATTGGGATGAGATGTGGGCAATGCTAAAGCAAGAGGAGTTGAGGAGAGACTTAGTCAAGGTGAAGCTTGACGGAAGAAACAACAACAGTGGGTCGAAGCCCAAGGAGGAGGAAGATAGTGTAGCCCTTGCATCGAAGGGACAACAGGAGCAACAAAGGCATCTTGAAGATCAAGTGTTTCAGGTGTGGTGAGATGGGTTACTACGCTACGCAGTGTCCTCTCAAGAAGAAGGACAAGGATGAGAAACATGATCCGAAGGCTGCGCCTGCGAAGATCGAAGAGGAGTTCGCCATGACGGCCGAAATACCTCTAGGAGCGAGGTGGGATGATTTGGAGCTGTAGTTCGAAAGAATACAGATGGGCAAGATCCTTGAGGAGTCCACCTCTTCGATCAATACCTTGTTACTGGAGCCCAGTTTTATGGTAGTAGGATGGACTAGTGTCGGATGGTGCCAAGGAGTGTCGAGGAGACATTGTAGTGGCTAGGAGCACTAGAGACTGAACATTGGAGAGCAGAGTTGGAAGTAGTGCAGATGGCACGAAGCAGAGGTTAGTAGCAGCGCAGTAGATTCAGAGGGTCAGTGCAGAGACTAGCAACAGTCAGGCTCCAACACTCACGTGGTATCATATTGAACATAGTTAGTTTAGTAAATTTGGATGTTTTTCCGTTGCTGATAGAGTAGCAACAACAGTTTGCAATGCAGTAGAGTTGGCAGTGGTAGTGCTAGGAGCAACACAGATGCAACACTTGAGAGGGAGTTGTAGTTCGGATGTAGTGTTGATAGTGGCAGTGTCAACAACAGTACAGTTGCAGCAACAATGCAGTAGTTGGTGGACAACATGTTAGACATCAGCAACGCAGAGGACGATGCTTCAGAGTCAGAGCAATATGCAACAACGTATATTGCTAGAGCACATTCCTCGCTAAGAGGGATTGTTGATTTGTGGTAGCATCGAATGTGCTTTAGGCCTTAAATTTTATAGGGAGGCTTGGGCACATGTATTCCAAAGAACCTAGAAAGTGTTTTGGGAAATTCCACCTAGATACAATTTTATTAAAATAATTAATATTTTTTAATGGGACGCTAAACCTAAACTTAGGAAATTAAAAATATTAATGGGTAATAATCTAATTGTGGGTGTAATTTCTAGAAGATGACAAGGATCAAGCTAAAATGATCTTAGCCATTGTTTAGCTTTTAATCTGGGCCGTTCAACGAGAAGATTATTGAAGGAAGCTTGAGGGTCATTTGGAAAACACACCGAAAGATCAAGAGATTGAATTTCTGAAGTGAGAAGTTCTTAGGAGGAAGTTTTGATCGAGGAGATTTGTTGTAGTTGACGGGTAGGGATAGCATCTGGAGAGAGAGAGAGATTTTCTTAGTCGGAGAATCATCAGTAGAGAGAGGCAGAGAGTGATCCAACAGCTCTCACACAGAGGCTGATGCAGGGCCACGCAGAAGCAACGTGGAGGGTGAGAGAGAGTTTGAGATTTTGCTGGGCAGAGTCAGTTTCAGAAGCCGGGAGCCAGGCTGTGAGACCGCGAGGCTGAGAGCAGAGACTTCGGGCAGCAAATCGATCAGTAGGTTGGGTGATATTGTGCCTAGAGAAGTTGGCATAGGGACAGCGTGAGGATTGCATAGAGGCAGCGTAGGGCCTGCCAGAAGCACCTCATCCAGTGACCGGATTAGCTGAGATTTTTCTCAGTGATTGTGTTAGGTATTCTCACAAACCTTTTCGCCAGTATTTCTCTCTGTAACTGAATAACTTGTGAGGTATTCAGAGATGTATTCAGAATTTGCTACTGCTTAGTAATAATAAACCCTCAATGCTGCTACATCGGTTTTACCACATTGGGTTTTTCTGGGGACATTTGTCCAAAAATAGCGGTGTCTATTGTGTTGTATTTTCTTTCTTGCTCAGTCTCTTATTTTTGCATAAATTTAATTAAGTGAAGGCTGCAGTGTATGTATTACGATATTTGCCGTAGGAAACTGCAAGTAATTTGTTTAAAGGAATTTAACAAATAGGAGTAATATCATCAGTTGTTGCAGTAAGGATTCCGGTTGTGGAATTTTCACACAAGCAAGTTCGATATCTCTTGAAGTTGGGAAAAAGTGCGAAAAAGAGGAAGGAAGGCAAAAGTGATGCGAGTATGGTCTAGGTGAAGGAAAATCAAAGTTTTGGTGCATCTATCTCTCTCTCTTGTGCCCTGGTTTGGTAGATCGAAGTTCTCTAGTTGATGCCGTAGCCAATTGCTGCATGTTGTTGTTGCCATAGGTCGAAGTTGCTAGTGCTAGGTACTGCTACCTCAAGAAGCTGTGTTGGGCCAAGATCAAAATTTCTAAGTAATGATCGAAGTCTTTCAGTGAAGATCGAAGTCTCTAAGGCAAGGTCGAAGTTGTTGGGTCGAAGAAAGTGCTGCTACTGCTATTGCTACTGTCAGGTCTAGTAGGATCACCTGAAAAGGAAGAAGAAGGATGACTTGGTGTGAAGGAATGTTTGTGTCAAGGTCTAGAGTCTTGGAATATCTCAGGAAAACTATTGAAGGAAGAATTACTGACTGGGTTTTCCTCTAGAGAGGGTTTTTTCCCTTGGCTGTGAGCTTATATCTGGTGTCCATTGATTTTTGTGCTATTGCTTGATGAACTAAAAGAAAGAAGATATAAAGGAACCTGATAAGAAATCAACAATATCACAAGTAATTATCAAGTATAAGAAAATCTTTCTGCATTTTTGATTTTCTAAAATGATATACAGTGGTTAAGGGCTACCATATACTGTTAGAAGTCAAGGTTGTTAGGGATGCGTTGGAAAGTGAATTCATGGAGTGAGTAGACCTTGTTGTGAAGCCTAGTGGTTAGTGAATTTGAAGTGGAAAATCATTGTGTGAAGGAAGATATGAGGATCTGAATTGTGCAAGTAAATCTAGAGCAACAAAGGACCTTGTGAGTAGCTGTGCACGAAGCTATTGGAGGAGTAGTATCTCTGTGAGATAGGTGGCGAAGGACCTGCCAGGTGTTCAGTGACCTTGAGAACTGAAAGGGATGTTGTGTAAAGTGTTTCTTCAACAAGTAAGTGTGTTAATTTTGTCATTGTTCTTTGGCAGATTAAGAGTCAAATGTTGTTGACCTCAAGCCCTAGTTTTCCATGTATCAGGGCTTTGTAAGGGCCATGATCCCTAGCACAGGAGCCCTATGTTTGATTTGTTAAAGCTGTAATAAAATCATGTTTTGGGTTTGCAAAAACAATGTGTACTTTGTTGATTCACTGCTGTACATTTTTCGTTGTGTAAAATGCTTGTAGTTGTGGTATTTCAGTGTGTTTGGGATCATGTTTTAGACATAGGCCTAATTGTTGAGTGCCAAGGAAAAATAACCACTATCCCTTATGCTAGATATTGCTTGTATTTGATTTATAAAGACTAACTATAAATTATATGCCAACTGTTACCCATCAAAAGGTGGGTAACGCCATAGGAGAAATCTTTTCTCCTTATGTTGCATAGCCAGCCAACCAACAACACTACATTGCTTAGTATATGATGACATGCCACATTCCTCTGCCGTTTGCACTAGTCAAACACCTCTCAAAATCTGACATTCCTCTTAAAGGAAGGTGGGTCACCACTTGGCAGGTACTTTAAACATTTTGCAATCATGTGCTTTTACTTAATGGAAGGATCTTTTCAACTATATGCCTAGTCTAAATGGAACCTCTATCTTAACTGTTTTGAGACCAGTCTTTAGAGTAGGTTGTGGGATGGAAGACAAATATCTAATTCAACAATGATTACTTGAAACCGTTTAAGTATGCCAATGACCAATGTTAAGAGGTGCTCACCAATGAAACTTAAGATGCCAAATGCTTAAGATAGACAACAAAGATGTCAAAGCCTCTTAAGGTTATGATTTTTAACTAGAGCAATTATACAATGATTTCTCAACAATGTTTCAATTAGATGCCGAACACAAAGATGCCAATTAGATCTTAAGGCTCAAATAACTTAAACCATTAATGAGATTAGAGGATTTAAAGCCTAGATGTTTTAGTGATTTTAGTGTCAAGTTAACAATTTCTCAAATCTAACACAAAACAAGCAATTGTTAGAACTTAACAACACAAACCACCATTAGCCAATTTAACCATGAAAGTGCTACTTATGATGAAGTATAAGACAACAATAAGTATGTCATTTCATATCAAGGAATTAAAAAACATATAAAACTGAAAATGGCCAATGAGCTGCCTAATGACTTGCCAATTGATATAACCATTTTGCCAATATAAATTGATGAACTTTTAGCCCTCTTAATATGTTATATTCAGACAATTTCAGATCTGATTATGTCTTTTATGCAGAGATATCAGCAAGCAAAAGACTAGATCTGAGCTAGATATTCAATACCCAAGTAGGCAAAACATTAGCAAAATTTTACCATGAAATTATTGGAGTATTTAGACCACTTAGATACGATTTTAGGACTTTTAATTCACTGTTATAAAATGAATGTGACAGCTGAAGCAAAACAGTGATAAAGTGAGGGTTTAGAGAGCAAACCCTAGGCCCAAATCTTTGTAGCACACTTGCCAAAATGCCAAATTTCTCCAATGATTATGCCATCCGAAAACACAAATTTTGAGCCAATTTTCTCTGCAAAACACACCAAGTATTTAGTCCAAAAAATTCAAAGATGAGCGGGGAGCAAATTAGGGCCAAGGAGGGCTAGCACTAGGCCCAATAGGCTAGCGGTGGGCTAGAGAAGGCCTAGCGGCTAGGGATTGAGGCTAAGGAAGGGCTGAAAGGGGTCAAAAAGAGGGCCAAAAGGGAAAGTGAAGGATTGGAAGGAAGGCTGAGAGTAGGAGAGGACTTGAAAACCCACGACAAGCCCCTTAGGGTAGCTGTCTAGGGTCAAGGAGGGGGGGCGAGGCCTTCTAGGTCCATGACAAGGCCAAAAAAGGCCTTAAACCCTCAACACAAGGCCAAGGGAGGAGGCCGAGGCCCTTTAGGTCATCAGCCTGCCTCTGGGGGCTAAACATGATGACGTTGGGGCCACAAAGGCTGATGCAGGGCTAGGAGAGGATGACACTAGCCCTGGAGAGGGTAGATCTGGGCTTGAGAGCCCTAGAACTTTGAAACCCTTGCTCCAAAAATTTAGTTTGCTTTAGATCTGCAATTTGCTTCAGAACTTTTTCAGTAGCTGGCCTTGCAAAAATTTTAGACTCTAGATCTTACCTTGAAGGGCCTAGATGTAGCTCTAATCCAACTCTTCTCCCTTGATCTAACCTACACAAATGGATTTACAACTATGCAAAACCCGAATATATACAAAAAATCTCAAAACCCCAAAACCCCAGCTAGAAAAAATAATTTACAAAATATATTATACAAATTTATTTACAAATGTACAAATATACGATGCCTTTAAGAGGAATTTTGTGAAATAATTTTTTTAAGAGACCTTTTTGATAAATGGCTAAGTGTACTTTGGACGATAAATGCAAGCTACAACATTAGAGAAGTTAGATAAACCATATAAAAATTTGAAGTCCAAACAAGGTTAGTCTACGTCCATAGTTTGTGAACTTGGAGGTCAAGGATGGGGGAACCTGCAAACACTATATATTTTTTTCAAAAAAGCTTGTTAGATATATGGCGAATTAGATCACTTAAGATAGACCCAAATTCTACCAATAGAATGTTCTTATCACCATCTAATGAATAAACAAACTTGCAAAATTTTAAGCACAATATAGGAATGCCCGTACCCTACATGTACCACAAATTAGTAGACAGTAAAGTTATAAACACCATGAATTGCACTTCAAATTCTTTATTATGATTCAAAAAACGATCCCAACGGGACAATAGCGTTACATCAAATTTTCTATAGAATTTTCTTAGCTAAACATCAGATGACTTGAGACACAAATGACTCTCAATTTGTAGATAAATTCTCAAAGTGGAAAATAACGGTTAGCTGGCTTGATCCCCGCCAAAATAATCTCGACCGTTGATAAATATTTGATGATTTTTAATCTCTGTCGTTGAAATAATTATTTTTGAGGAATTTTTGAATTTCTCATTAAACCCATTTTTTATTAGCTCAAAAGTAATTATTTTGAGCTAATTTCCTCAAAACATTGGCTTTGACTTGACCACGAAGGTCCAAGGGTCCATTTTTTCTTGAAATTTCCAATATTCCTTGGTGGAGGACCTCCAAAAATTAATTTATTTTAAGACCCACGATTTTTTCCACTTTGAGAATTTAATTTCTTTAGCATTTTAATTTTTTGACTCTAATTAATTAATTTTATGGCTTAGGAATAATTCTATTTTTGCCAGAAAAATTAATCAATTGACACTTGAGGGGATTAATTAATTTTCCACCCTCTAATATTATAGTCATGGTGTCTAAGTATGAGGGACTATGCACTAAAACATTTTTTACATAAGATTTTATATAATTCAATCTTCAAAGGGAGACTACCCGTTCGTTATAGACCCTCAATTAATTATCCAATTCTGCGACACAATATGATCTATTAGACCAAGTGATTTGTAATAAAATAATTTAGGCAATTAGCTAAAATTATTCTCAAATCACTTTTACAGAAGACTCGATTAAAACACTAGGACTCACTTAAGACTTTGATGATAAATTCCACCCTAGCTTTTGGGTGAAGTTGGAGGGAAAAACTCTGCCGCTCATCCGTGTTTAGAAACACCGCTGAATCAGTGAGACAAAAAGACCTCCTAGGATGAAATTCGTCACCAAAATAATAGGCTTACCTAGGTTGTTACATAGATACGCAGTCTTACTAGCATCATTTTCATTAAAAAATTGCAGAATGGGTTTACAAAGACACAATAGCTGATGGCTGATGATCTCGACCTTTGAAAAAAAATATGGTACATCTGCTTCCTTGGAACTTTGACAAAATGTGTGCAACAAGTCCAAGGTAACAAAATAGTGGAAGAATATGAAATAAGGTTTATGGAGCTGTGAAATATGTTTCTTATCTAGATACTGACGAATGCCAAGCTGAGCGATTCGTCTATGGATTAAACCCTCGAATCAGGGCCATGGTTAGAATGTGGAAGCCATTGTCAGTAGTAGAAGCAGTTGAATGTGTCCACTATGCAGAGGAGCATTTAGGGATCAAAAGGGATATCAGGCCGACGAGACCCCCATAGCTAGGATTTCCTGGTAAGACTCCTTGGAACCTCTTCAGGAGGAGTAGCTCGATACTGCCTCCTTATGGCAATAGATTTACCCCAAGAGGAGTAGGAGCAAGAGAACCCATGACAATTAATACTATAACTGTTGAATCGTCAAACTCAAGTCAGTGGAAATCTTGAGGAACTACTAATAGAGGAAGAAACGCAAGAGGAAGTAGCACAAGAAGATGGAGCTCCTTTTCTAGAAAGTCACAATCGGACTCAAGGGATCGTCCCAGGTTAATTATTAGGGATGTGGAGGACCTCATTTTCAATGTGATTGTCCAAAGGCTTCAAATGTAATGCAACAAGAAAGAAATGGGCCATCATCAAATACCAAAGGCAAGCATATAATTCATGCAATAGTCAACAACAACCAGACAGAACATCAGTTCACTGTAGTGGAATCTTTAGGTACTATTAACGACATACAACTCAAAATATTATTTGATACTGGTGCTACTAATAGTTTCATTTCGTCATATGGATTAAATAAATGTGGGTTGGCAGCCCGCAAGCAAAAATGATTTTAGACAGGTGGAAATGGCTTAAGGAGAACTTCAATCTGTAGATTTAAGTGTTGAGGAATGTAAAGTTGATCTAGGGGTTTGTTCGACTAAGTTAAAAGTATGTGTCATAGCCTTAGGAAGTTATAACCTCATCATAGGCATGGATTGGTTAGAAGATCATCAAGCTTGGGTAGACTGTTATGGGAAAAGAATTCTCTGCATAAATGATGAAAGGGAGACAATCCAAATCCAAGGTATTAAGAGAATGTATCTTTACGTTTCATCTCAGCAATGCAAATGAAGCGTTGCTTAAGAAAAGGATGTCGTGTATATGCAGTTCAAGAAGCAAGCAAGGAAAAAGGACCGTCCTTAGAGCAATATCCGGTGTTGTCTAATTTTTTAGATGTTTTTCAAAGGAACTACCAGGATTACCTCCTGAAAGGGAGCTTGATCTCACAATAGAATTAAAGCCTGGTACAAAACCAATCTCTAAAACACCCTACAAAATGATGGCTTTGGAACCTCAAGATTTACAAATTCAACTAAAGGAACTATTAGATATAGGGCACATCCGACCTAGTATTTCACCATGGGGTGCAATTGTAATTTTTGTCAAGAAAAAATATGGTACCTTACAACTACGCCTAGACTATCAAGACTTAAATTGAGCTACAGTAAAGAATAGGTATCCAATGCCTCGAATTGATGACCTCTTCAACTAAATGAAAGGAGCTTCGGTCTTTCCAAAAATAGATCTATAGTCAGGTTATCATCAATTAAGCATTAAGGAAAGCGATATCTATAAAACTACATTCTGAACACGCTTTGGGCATTACGATTTCACTGTGGTACCATTTGGGTTGACCAATGCACCAACAATATTCATGAACCTTATGAATAGTGTTTTCCGCAAATATGTCGACCAATTTGTACAAGTCTTCTTAGATGATATTCTCATCTACCCCAAGAATAAAAAGGAGCACAAAGAACATTTATGGATAATATTATCTTGTCTTAGGGAACACCAGTTATATGGAAACTTATCTGAGTGTTCCTTCTTTCAGAAGAAGATTCATTACCTAGGTCACATTATATGTAGTGAAGGGATCTCAGTAGATCCTGAAAAGGTAAAAGAAATCATGGAGTGGCCAATATCGAAGAATGCGTGTGAAATAAGAAGTTTTATGGGTTTAGCTGGATATTATCGAAGATTTGTAGAAGGATTCTAAAAAATTGCAAAGCCTATCACAACCCTCCAGTTTAAAGGAGTTAGGTATGAATGGACTGAGGAATGTCACATAGCATTTTCTGAACTTAAAAGGTTGTTGACTGGTGCGCCAATCTTTCGAGTACCTGATATGGATAAATACTTTACCATATGTACATATGCATCCAAGCAAGGATTAGGTGCAGTATTAATGCAAGATAGGGGAGTAATAGCGTATGCCTCAAGGAAGTTAAAACCTCATGAAGAACTCTACGCCACGCATGATTTAGAATTGGCCGTTGTAGTACTAGCTTTAAAGATATGGAGACACTATCTTGTAGGGACAAGCTTCGTGCTTAAAAGCGACCACCAAAGTTTACAATATTTGTTTACCCAAAGGGACTTGAATGCCAGACAAAGATGATGGAGTGAATTCCTAAGTGAGTATGGCTTGGGCATACATCAAAGGGAAAGAGAATGTAGTGGTAGATGCTCTAAGTAGAAGACCAAGGATCTTTTCCCTCATACCTATCAAGGTAGGCTTGAGGAAGCGAGTGTTAGAACATCTATTGGAAGACAATTGGTATTTAAAAGTGAGATCCGAACTTGATAGTGAAAGCCCAAAAGGACCTAAGTTTTGAGGGATATGAACTGGTGGATGATGGACTTTTGTGATTTCATGGAAGGATGTACATCCCTGATAGTGGGGATTGTTGAATTTCCATGACCTTGGGTCTGGGTTAGAGTCTTAAAATCACTGACGCTACCAAACCAAGAATCTCAACCATAAACTACTTCGCACAGTGGAAATATAAAGCAGTAAATTACATATGCACAATATACACAGTTTTCAAAAAAATTGTACAATATTTTACAATCCCAATCTTCGCTATATTAAACGAAATTTGAATAATACAACAGTCTATGGTATACAAGAAACAATGACAAACTTTGTTGAAGCTTTTATGTCGTATCTCGTCCCGCCGGTCTTTCACTTCCGTACTGCTCAAGCTTTTATGTCGTATCTCGTCCCGCCGGTCTTTCGCTTCCGTACTGCTCACTAGTAGTTCCTTAGTCCATCAAGGCCACTACACATCGAAACTCTAAGAGGGCTCTCTCCTATCACTACTGCAAGTCATGTCTGCTACAATGAACATGGGCTCATCAAACTGCTCTCTGGGTAGGCCTAATTCCCGAGCTTCAATCTGCCAATCTAGCAGTCACTTTAGTCCATCAAAGTGCTGCACATAAGGCTGCAATACTTCACCCAATCTTGCACCAACAACGTCCTTCTTGTCTGTTGCTCTAGGGCTACTTTGGGTAGCCAACTCGCTACCCTCCAACCAGCTCTATGACACCCAATCTTGTCACTACTGAATCTTCTCCTAGCATGATGCTTTGCCACCTCGGAAGGTCATACACTTGGCTTCAACAGGCTGCTCAAAACATGAATTAAACATGGTCAATTACCTTGACCCAATACACTTGTCAAAATTGCTATTGTCTCCATGCTACACTGCTGCTCTCAGGTTAGGGCATCACTTACAAAGTTACAGTCCTATTCTTCCATACAACTCAACAACCAAGCCTCCAAAAGACAATAATTTACCAAGAGAATAACCCTCCACACCTATGCTGCTCCTTTTGCCTTGTTTAACCCCAAACAAAGCACTAAGAAGTAGCCTTGCTGCTGGCTATGGCCTGCGGCCTAGCACAACAACTGCTGTAGAATTCGACCCCCTCCAAAACTCCACCAAACAACCTCCAAACAACTCCATTTTTCCCTCCAATTCTGTGGCCTTCTCTGCCCTGCAAAAGAACCCAAGAACAACCCAATTCACGCCTCAAAACAACCCTTTCTCACCACCCTGTCACGTACAACAACCAGAGAATATCACGCTGCCTGTTGGACCTCCTCACGCTATCCCTTTGACTCTCTTCTTACTGCGACTAGACGTTCTTTTCTCCGTCGAAATTTCAGAGGATGTATTTCTTTCTTGGATGCCTAAATGACTCCATATCACTTCATACTTATACACATATGAAGGCTCAACGTCTCATTTGAAGTGACACATCCATTGACTCTCTTTTACATCAAGTTAGCCTACTTGACAAACAATAATTAATTTGTCAACTTCAAAAATGAATATCTCTCTAACGACATCTCTTATTCAGAAGATTTTCATTGCGTTTGAATCGTCTTTCCAAGCACTATCATCCTCATCCATCACATGTCGTAAATCCATCATCATTTTGTCCCAAATCTCGATGGGTACCAAAACCCCACACTTGGGTTCCAAGCCCATAAGCTACCCTTGTGGTTCTTTGCCCTCTAAACTGTGAACCCTGGGGCTTGGAGTACCTCCCAAGCTACACAAATCAACACCTCTGAAACACCATCCTTAAGGAAGCTCACATCGCATTATATTGTGCACATCCAGGTTTAAAGAAAATGTATGCTGATACAAAGAAAATCTTCTTTTGGGTAAGTATGAAGCACGATATTGTCCAATTCGTTGCAAAATGTCGTGAATGTCAGCGAGTGAAGGTTGACCATTGTCACTCAGCAGGTCTCTTGCAACCTCACGACATTCCTATGACCAAATGGGAGGTGATTTCTATGGATTTTATCGTCGGGCTACCTCGTCTCAAAGGCATAATGCCATTCTATTTGTGGTGGATAAATTAACGAAAGGCGTCCATTTTATTCCTGTAAGAGATACCTATGAAGTTGCTAATACAACTCAAGTATTTATAAATGAAATCATTAGATTTCATGGAATTCCTAAGAAAATCATATTAGATATGGATTCTCGATTCACTTTAAGGTTTTGGAATTGTATGCAGTCATCTTTAGGAACTCAACTAAATTTAAGTACAGCTTATCATGCTAAGACTGATGGACAAACAGAAAGGGAGAACCAAGTAGTAGAAGATATGCTAAGAATGTATGTTATGGATCAACAAACACACTGGGAAAAGTACTTGGCCTTCATTGAATTTTCATACAATAATAGTGACCACAGTTCAATCAAAATGCCTCCATTTGAAGCATTATATGACAGACCTTGAAGAACACCGCTAAGTTGCGACAGGTTAGAGGATCGGCTAATAGTGGGACTATTGAAAATTGTAATTAGGTTTGGTCTTCATAATGACATGTAATTGTGATTTTATGTAAGAGATGTAAAGAAGAAAAATAAATTTATTGTAATGCTTGCATCATGGGTTTTATGAGCAAGAAATTTTATTTTTAGTTAAGGCTCCCATTTGAGAGCCCTTAGGGATATTGTCATCTAGTCATAAAAGCCTAAAGAGTCATGGCCATGCAATGAAGGCATGTTACACATTGTAAAGAGTGATGTTTGTCTTTGTAAGTATCCTTCCAAGACCTTGTCACTACCCCTCACTCAAGTCGGCTTACAATGTAAAGATAATTCGAGAGAGATCATCTCGGCCTACTCTAGAGATCATGTCGACCTAATCGACATGGACAAACAAGTATGCATAGTAGTGCTTGACCTCATTTGGAAGAGATTAATCAAGGGAAGTAAGTCTTTAATACAAGTGCGAAGATCATACTAGAAGGAGCCTCAAAATCAACGAAGCAAGAAGGGTAGTGAAGTTCGTTGTGGATTGTTTTGGGCTAGTTTACCCTCACACGTACGAAGGTAGCATATCCGAAGTTGTCAAGAGGAGGCCAAAGATTGCAGTCATACATGTTGTTCTTGTTTGGGTGAAAATCTTCGTTGAAGGAAGTCGAGTAAGATAGAGAAAGAGTCTCTCTCTTGAAGAGACTATTCGAGGAACAAATCTAATCTAGGGTTTCTGTCATCAAGAAGAGGGACTGCAGACCCAGAGGAAGAGGCCGAAATTCTAAAGGGAGCCGAGAAGAAGAAGAAGAAAAGCAACGTTCAAGAGGAGGCTAGTGACTTGGTCTTGGGAGGGCTCTAGTGTCAAGGGTCTTGGTCTCGGTATTTGTCAATTGAAGGTTCTATAAGAAGAATTTCGTTTGGGTTTTCCTCAAAAAGAGTGAGAGGTTTTGGCCCTGGCTGACAAGCCTATATACTGTGTCTCTTGTCTTTATTGTTAATAACTCAAGAAAAGAAGACCATAATCAAGAAGCAAAAATATTATCACAAGCAGTTATCGTAACTAGAGAAATCACCTATCTATTGATGCCCTAGATTTCTCAACATGGTATCAGAGCTAAGGTACTAAAGTCAAGAAGGGGCATCTAATCAAGCAGCCACACAAGGATCAAGAAAGAGATCAAAGCAAGGCAAAGAATACCAAAGCGAAAGTTCAAGATCTACATCATAACGAAACCCTAGATCAAAGAAGTCCACTTCAGCAAGAGTATTGGAATGATCATCAAGGAGGAAGTAGAGAGAAAGTCGAAACCCTAGAAGCATTTCTAAACTGCACTCATTCACCACCAAAGAAGTCAAAGTATCTTGAAATCTAGAAGGATAAAGGCATTGTCATAAAAAAGGTTCCAAGGCAGTCTCCCCCTCATTGGAGCAATGACCTCCTTATCCTTTAAGAAGGTCATCCGAAAAGCATTAAGACATCTTCATCAATCATCATCAACAAAGGGATCAAGCTGAAGATTCTATCTTCACTTGACAAGTAATTATCTTTTCTTCTATAAACTAATAAAATGACTTCATATTGCAAGGAGATCTATAAGCTGGTTGGGTCATCGATCTTCCTTGCATGGAAAAGGAGGATAGACATAGTCCTCGAAGTAAATGAAGTCATTGATCATGTCCATGGAAAGGTCTCCAAATCGTCCGAAGATCAAGCACTATCTGAATACATGGAAAGGGATCTAAGAGCTCAAGAGATTCTTATGAAATCTGTCAAATATCCCCTCATTCCCTATATAACAGAGCTGGAGACATCAAAAGGGACATATGATAAGCTGGTAGAACTATTTTATGCAAATGTGATAAGAAAGATCATATCTCTTAGATTTGATCTATACAAATTGAAGGTACCAAAGGATGAAGGGATATCTACTTGTCTCTCAAAAGCATCTCAAATAAGAATTCAATTGCAAGATCTTGGAGAGATGATATCTGATAAAGAAATGATCTCCGTTGTTTTAAATGCATTAACTGATAATCCAGGTAACCTCGTATCTAATACTCATAAGGAAAAAGAAGCTATCCCATTCAAAAACTTGTGGCTTCTATGCAAGAATGAAGAAGATAGGTTGAAGGGAGAAAGTGATGAAGAACCAAGTAAAAGGGGTCAAACATTTACTAAAAGAAAAGGAAAGTTTGGTAAATTTGGTCCTCGAAAGAGAAAAGAAGAACATGGTTAAGGTTCAGTGCTATGGATGTCAAGAATATGGGCACTATGGAAGAGATTGTCCTAAACTTAAAAGCGACAATAACAAGAGAAACAAGGAAGAAGCCCATATTACCGAAGAAGTGGAAGAACCTGAGACAAAGAAGCCTAAGAAGGATGAAGTGAAAGATCTCTACTATCACTGAGATAATCTCCTTCAAGTACTATTCAGTTGTGTAAATTATATCTATCAAGATAGGAAGCATTGTGAAGAAGATAAGATGCATTATATTAGAAAATGGCATCATGATAGAAGCATTAGAAGTAAGAGCTCGTGACATAGGTAAAATGAAGGATGTCTGGAACAAAATCTATGGCTGTCAACTATGTAGGATATAGCTTTTGGAAACCTCATTAAAAGCTTGAAGTAATACTTATGGAAATGGAAGAAGTCATCTAGGACAAGACCCATCATACATTAGTCAAAAGGTAACATCTACAGGATAGGATATGCAAGATCCTCGAGATTCCCTAACAAAATCTTCATTGTAAGTTTCACTGATCATGAGGAGAAGAAAGTGTTTCATCAAGAATTCCAAACCTGTGTCTACTGCTCTTGTTTTGTAAGCCTTTGGAGGCTTGTGGTGGTATTTTGAAGTTGTCATGTTAATAAGGGTTGTCACTACTGTTATTTGTAAAAGGGGTTTTGTACTCTGATTATGTATCTCTACTGAACATTTGAAGACGATCTAATAGAAGAGCATTTTAAGATGGGTTTTCCCCCATAGTGGGGTTTTTCCCTGGTCTTGGACCAAATCTTGTGTCTTATTGTTCATTGATTCTCTTCTATGGTTTATGATATTAGAAATTAAATTTTAAATATGCTAAATTTAACATGGTATCAGGGTTGTGGTGAAGATGCTCAAGAACATTAAGCTTAAGCCAATTATGTGCTGAAAGACCTTATTTGCTTCTCAAAATACAACAATAGATCAATTCAGATGGCTACATCCTTCTTAAAGGACAATGAAAAATTGACAGGGGCTTCAAATTATGCTGCTTGGAAACTTAGACTGGACACCAACTTGGATGGAGAAGATGTTCTAGAGTATGTCCAAGGAGGTGTACCCCAACCTCCTGAAAATGCCCCAGCTGCTGCTAAAGCAAGATACAAGAAAGGTGATATCAAAGCCCGCAAAATTATCATTTGTTTGAAAGACCATCTTCTTACTTGTGTCCCCAAACTGAAGACATCTAAGGAAATGTATGACAAGATTGTTGGCATGTTTGAAGTCCAAAATCTGAATCACGTCCTTGGCCTAAAGAAACAAATCAAAGATATCAAATTGAATAAGGGAGAATCTATTTAGTCTTATTTTATAAGGATTACTAAACTCAAGGACCAAATTTTGTCTGCTGGCGAACCCCTATCTGATAGGGGATTGCTACACACATCCCTTGATGGACTACCTGTAGCTTGTGAAGTATTCATTACTACTATCAGCAATAACAGTGTCTCGCTAACTTTTGATGAATTGATTGGAAGATGCAAGGAAGAAGAATCAAGGATGATTTCAAGCGGTAGAATTTAGAGACATGAAGAAGGAGAACCATCTGCCTTCGCCGCACAAGCACAGAAGAAGAAAGGAAAGAGAAAATCTTCTAAGCCAAAGTCCAAACCCAAGTTTTTCAAGAAGAGCATGAGGAATGTTGAATGCTTTAACTGTCACAAGCATGGGCACTATGCTCGAGATTATACAAAAAGAAGATCCTCTTATAATCAAAAGTATAGCAACAACTACAATAATCAGTCTACTGATCGAAAAAGGAGGAATTATGGAGGAAGAAGATATGAAGGAAGAAGCAATGCTCGCAGTGACCGTGATCAAGAGCTTCGTCCTCAAAAGACATACAAAAATACATGAGAAGTCAGTATCAAGAAAGAGACCATTGTACCATATCATCTTGAACAGAATGGTGTGGCAAAAAGAATGAATAGAGCTATCATGGAGGTTACTTGTGCCATGCTACATGATCAGAATGTGCTAGAGTCGCTATGGGGAGAAGCTGCCAACACTGCTGCATATGTACAGAACAAGACTCCTAATCAAGCATTACATGACAAGACTCCTGGAGAAGTATTCACAGGCAAGAAACCTGATGTCAGTTATTTAAGGATCTTTAGATGTCCTATTTATTTTTGTGTACCAAAAGAAAAGAGGAACACGCTTAAGGCTTTAGGTAAGAAATGTATGTTTGTGGGCTAATGGGAAGATTCTAAAGCATTTAGAATTTATATACATGGTCAAAGAACAATAGAATTCAGCATAGATGTAACATTTGATGAAGATGCAACTCTTGAAAAAGTAAGAATCAGTCCTCCTTCTATCTCTTCTAGAGAAACAAATGACGATGTGGATCCCTCTACCCGTAAGTACCTAGATGAACTGGTTGAGCCTATGGATTCATTAGATCCTCCTCCATATAGGAAAAGGCCTCTATAGCTTTGTGATATTCTATAGGATGCTAAAAAACATACTTCTCCTAGGGACACTTTTAGAGAAAGCAAGAAGCCCATGTAATAACCTCACTGAGAAATTCTGACTAGACAATGAAAAGCCCTAATGTGAAATTTTAACTAGACAATAACTGGAATATAAAAAATTTAAATTGCAAAAGAATACCTGGAATCGATTGAAGGTGTTTTGGATTGTGGTTGTTCTCGCTGCTGCAATTACCAAACTACCCTTTACCTCCTAGCCTATCTGGGGTCTGCCTGTACGATCCCCAGATCCAAAAGACAAATCTTTTGGCCCTTGTGCCCAAAACTCCAAGAATAATAAAGCTCAATGTCTATGACTCTGTTAGAAATTCCTGTCTCTTTGTAAAACTCACCCAAAAATCCTCCCCTGTTATGGTCTTCTCCACTCCCTTATATGCTCATCTCCACCGCCTCCCTGCCTCCTTGTTGTCGGCCTCCTTCCTCCACCGTTTCCCATTTCTTCTCACTGTCACCCCTAATTTTCTTGACCCTTCTTTTCCTTTTGGATAGAGGTGTTGGAATTTCTAAGTCTAACTGTTAGAAATCCTTCATGTACTTTCTGATTTATTTCTGCCTACTTGTTCGTTTTAATTAACAAGTTATTTACCATGTAAATACTGAAAATAAATACAAGTACATGCTCAACACATTACAGATCATCAACTGAAGGAAAAACAAGCACACAAGTGACACCATTGTTTTTGGACTAATGTCCCCGGAAAAACCCAATGTGGGAAAACCAGTGCAACTATCTGAGGGTTTTATTATTAAGCAGTTTTAGAATACAATCTGGGTGCCAAACCAGCTCACCCAACAGAGAATGATCTCGATAGTAGTACCTCTCAGTCGGAGACAGATATTCTGGCTAAAACCCCGGATGAACAATCCTACAGCTCTTAGCTCCAATCTGCCCCACGAAATCTCCAGCCTCTGCCTCTAAGGACTGTGTCAACCTTTCTAGCCCAGCGTCAGTCCAACTCGCCCTGCGTCAGCGTTTGGAGGCACTGCATCAGCCTCTAGAGCCTCTGCGTCACCATGCTGGGTCTCTCTAGCACTGTGTAACTCCTGGTTGCCTTTGGGTGGACCTTGATTGGCTCTGCGTGGCCTTTAGCTGGCTCTGCGTCTCTCTCTCCCGGCTTCTATGCTGATGCTCCCAGTACCCTCTATTCACTGCCCCTCAGCTGCAACTCTGATCACTCCTTTGATTTCCTTAGCAAGCCCTGCTCCAGAAAATCGAATTCTTGATCAACTCGGTGTGTTCTCCAAGTGATCCTCAAGCCTCCTCTTATACTTTTCTCGTTGACAATTCAAAAACCGAGATGAAGTCCCTAATCAATGGCTAAGATTAACTCTGGCTTGATCCATGACTTTTGGACCCTTCTAACACAATTTTATATTAATTCACATTAATATTTTAGTTTCCCTAAGTTTAGAATTTTATATTAATTCACATTTCTATGTATTGGAGATCTCATGTGCTTTAACCTCTCTACCAATTTTCGTGGCTAGAGCACATCCGATGCTACCCAAATCAACAAGAGATGGTGGTTCCTTTATTTAGTTTAGGTTTTAATAATATTTTATTAAATTTAATTTCCAATTTAATTAAATAGATTAATTTATAGGTTTAACACAAATTGATTTATTTTAATATATTTTAAAATAATTTTATTTACTTCAATTAAATATAAATAAATAAATTAAATATATATTTCATTATATTTATCATATATATATATAGATATATTCTTAATTTAAAGGATTAATCATATATATAGGTATATAAGGGTGGTACACATATCAAGGCCCCACTTGATATATTTATTATATTTCGGTGAGATAGGAATTTATTTCGATAATCAATTCATTAACCTAAACTTAGACATTTTCCAGATTAGTTATTATGTATACTAGTGCAATACATGTGGTTTATGCATATGTAGCTATCATATGCATGTTTCACATGCTTTGCTAATATTCCTATGTTCCCTATAATTTGATGGGTCATTACATTATACCTGTCCTTCAGAAAAACTTCCTCCCGGAGTTCGGTTTTATGTAGTATATTAGTAGTTATTTAGCGATTAGTATAATTATGTAGGATTTGTGTTTTTAACATTTATAGTTTTACAATATTAATAGTCATATTCTGCCTTAGCTGAGCTCCCAAGCTATTCTATAATCATCCTATCCTTCCTAATCTCTTCCGCTCCCATCCTATCCATCCTTTACTGGAATATGCCATGGCGTCAATTATACTAACTTAACTATTCATAGACCTTAAGGATGACAATGTCGACTATATCAACTTGATTTTCCAGTAGGCATTGAAAATAATCATCACACTTCCAGGGGAGCGTGACTCACACAATCCTCCCATGACTCTAGGTTTTGGAGGATAAATGGTGGGAAATACTTCCACCCCTCCTAGTAGGACCAGGGTCAACACCCTATCATGGAATCTCATTGAGCTTTAATTGTTCTTGGAGTTTTGTCATCACGTGGTTAGTTTGGTAACGATGTTATTTGCAATGTAAACACTTGTCCACACATTATAACATATGCATCAATATATTAAAAATAAATTGTATTTAAATAACATTTTCTGTATATTTCACATATGTTGCTATCTATGATATTGATATTTGCATTCACATAACATTCTCGGCCATGTTCAGCCCATATATTTGTAAGTTAACTTTTATCATAAAATGTAGTCATTCTTTTATTTCCATTACATCCATAACATAATTCATAATTTAGATTTCATAGCAAGGTTAATCAAATACTAAACTTCATATTGGTACCCATATTTTAGCAATGTTAATTAAATAACATATTTCATATTGGTATCCACGTACCAGCAGAGTTAAGCAAATAACATATACCATGTAACAACAAAATAGAATTCATTTTTACATGTGATAGTTCAAAATAATATTCTTAAGTATCCAACTCAAATAAAGTAAACATATACAAAATAAGGTTTTAAGTTCTTCAAAATCAACATAAGTTGGGGTATCTCCAACATATGGTCTTTGTATCTTCCCAAGTAGTCAATTTAGAACTATACTTATTCCACTGGACCTTAACTTGGTCTACTAGACGGTTCCTGAGTTGTTGAAGCCTACGTTAAAGTATATATAATGGTTCCACCGAAATAGTTCCCTCGTCCGATACTTGAAGTTCCTTCCTTTGAAGGTTATGAGATTTGTCAGCTATATAATGTCTTACTACGCATACATGCAAAATATTATGAACTTTATGCAAGTAGGGTGGCAGTGTAAGACGATAGGCGATAGGCCCAACTTTTTCCAGAACTTTGAATGGCCCAATAAATCGGGGTGACAACTTTGTTCCTTTTCCAAACCGAATGGTGCTTTTGTTTGGTCTGATGTGAATGAAAACCTGATCCCCTACTTCATAATTCCTATATGTTATGTGAGCATCAACATAACTCTTTTGTCTATCCTGTGCCTCCTTTAGTCATTGCCTAATTTATTTTACCTGTTCCTTCATCTCTTGAATTAATTATGGCCCCACTATCACCCGATTTTCTAAGCTGTGCCAACTTAACGATGTTCTGCAAGGTCTGCTATACAATGATTCAAATTGATGCATCCTGATTGAATGATGGTAACTGTTATTGTATGCAAATTAAACTAAGAGCAAGTACTTTTCTCAGTGTATTTGCTAGTCCATAACATACATTCATAACATATCTTCTAGTACTTGGTTCACCCTTTTTGTTTGTCCATTGGTCTCAGGATGATAAGCTCTACTTAAATTTAATTGAGTTCCTAACGCTCACTGCATACAAGTCCATAATCTTGAAGTAATTCGTGAATCTCTATCTAATATGATCTTCTTAGGTATTCCATGAAATCTGATAATTTCATTTATAAATACTCAAGCTATGTCAACAACTTCGTAAGTCTCTCTTACGAGAATAAAAAAGAATGACATTATGCCTTTGTGGAGTAAGAGATAGACCGATGATAAAAGCCATAGAAATTACCTCCCATTTGGTCATAGGAATGTCCTGAGGTTGTAGGAGACTTGCTTAATGGCAATGGTCAACTTTCACATTCGAGACATTTTGCAACGAATTGGAAAATATTGTGTTTAATGCTTGCCCAAAAGAAGATTTTCTTTATATCAACATTTATTTTTTACACCAGGATGTGCACAATGCAATGCTCTGTGGGCTTTCTTAAGGATGGTGTTTCGAAGATCTCCACTATCAAGAATGTACATCCTTACATGAAATCGCAAAATTCCATCATCTTCTAGTTCATATCCCTCAAACTTAGGTTCTTTTGGATTTTTACTATCAAGTCCGGATGTTACTTTTAAATACCGTCTCTCAAGAGATGTTCTAGTACTCGCTTCCTCAAGTTTACCGTGATAGGTATGAGGGAAAATATCTCTGGTCTTCTACTTAAAGCATCTGCCACTACATTCTCTTTTCCTTTAATGCATGAAATTCCAAAGTCATACTCCCTTAAGAATTCACCTCATCATCTTTGCCTAACATTCAAGTCTCTATGGGTAAACAAATATTGTAAACTTTGGTGGTCGCTTTTGAGCATAAAACTTCTCCCTACCAGGTAGTGTCTCCATATCTTTAAAGCTAGCATTAAAACAACTAACTCTAAACTGGGCGTGGCATAGAGTTCTTCATGAGGTTTTAACTTTCTTGAGACATACACTATTACTCCACTGTCTTGCATTAATACTGCACCTAATCTTTGCTTGAATGCCTCAGTACATATGGTAAAGTCTTTATCCATATCAGGTAGTCACAAGATTGGTGCACTGGTCAACAACCTTTTAAGTTCAGAGAATGCTCCGTGATATTCTTTAGTCCATTCATACCTAACTCCTTTACGCTGGAGGGTTGTGGTAGGTTTTGCAATTGTTGAGAACCCTTCTACAAACCTTTGATAGTATCCAGCTAAACCCATAAAACTTCGCACTTCATGTGCATTCTTCAATACCGACCATTCCATGATTGCTTTTACTTTCTGAGGATCTACTGAGATCCCTTCACCAGATATAATATGACCTAGATAATGAATCTTCTTCTAAAAGAAGGAACACTTGGATAACTTTCCATATATCTGATGTTCTCTGAGGCGAGATAATACTATCCGAAAATGTCTTTCATGCTCCTTCTCATTTTTGGAGTAGATGAAAATATCTTCTAATAAGACTTGTACAAAGGGGTCGAGATATTTTCGGAAACCACTATTCATAAGATTCATGAATACTATTGGTGCATTGGTCAACCCAAATGGTACCACTGTGAACTCATAATGCCCAAAGCATGTTCAAAATGCAGTCTTAGAGATATCACTTTGCTTAATTCTTAATTGATGATATCCTAGTCATAGATCGATTTTTGAAAGGATAGAAGCTCCTTTTATTTGGTCGAAGAGGTCATTAATTCGACGCATTGGATATCGATTCTTTATTGTAGCTCGATTTTAGTCTTGATAGTCTATGCATAGTTGTAAGGAACCATCCTTCTTCTTGACCAAAATTACAGGTGCACCCTAAGGTGAGGTACTAGGTCGGATGTGTCCTATATCCAGTAGTTTTTTCAGCTAGATTTGTAACTCTTGAAGTTCTGGAGCCGTCATTCTGTAAGGTGTTTTAGAGATTGGTTTTGTACCAGGTTTCGATTCTATTGTAAGATCAAGCTCCCTTTCAGGTGGTAATCCCGGTAGTTCCTTTGGAAAAACATTTGGAAATTCAGATAACACCAGATATTGCTCTAAGGATGGTCCTTTCTCCTTGCTTACTTCTTGAACTGCATATACCTGACATCCTTTTCTTAAGCAACACTTCATTTGCATTGCTGAGATGAAGCATAAAGATACCTTACTCTTAATACCTTGGATTTGGATCATCTCTCCTTTGTCATTTATGCATAGAATTCTTTTCCCGTAACAATCTACCCATGTTTGATGAGCTTTTAACCAATCCATCCCTATGACGAGATCATAAGTTCATGGGGCTGTGACATACTTTTAATTTAGTCGAAAAGACCCCTAGATAACCTTTGCATTCCTCCACACTTAAGTCTATGGATTGAAGTTCTCTTGAAGCCATTTCCACCTGTCTGAAATCGTTTTGCTTGCAGGCTGCCAACCCACATTTATTTAATGCATATGATGAAATGAAACTATTAGTAGTACCAATATCAAATAATATTTTGAGTTTTATGCCGTTAATAGTACTTGAAGATTCCACTACAGTGCACTGAGGTTCTTCTTTGTTGTTGTTGACTACTGCATGGATTCTATGATTGCCTTGGGTATTTGATGATGGCTCTCTTCTTGCTTTATGCATTATACTTGATGAGGTTTCCGAACAATCACGTTGCAAATGCGTCCTCCACAACTCCAACAGTTAATTTGGGATGATCCCCTTGAGTCAGATTGTGAGTTTTTAGAAAAAGAGCTTTGTCCTCTTGTGCTACTTCCTCTCATGCTTCTTCCTCTATTAATAGTTCCTCGAGATTTCCACTGACTTGTGTTTGACGATTCAACAACTATAGTATTAATTGCCATGGGAGCTCTTGCTTCTACTCCTCTTGGGGTAAATCTATTACCATAAGGAGTTGGTCTTGAACTACTCCTCCTGAAGTTCTGGGGAGTCTTCCCTGGAAATCCTAGCTGTGGGGGTTCTGTCAGTCTAACATCCCTTTTTATCCCTTGATGCTCCTCTAATGCTTGTTTCCAAGATGGCTTCCAATGAACGCATTATAATGGTTAATTCCGGTGCTGAAGAAGTCAGTGTTGATGATGGTATCGGTGGTGGTGATGGTGATGGCGACGATGATGATGACTGTGGTGGCAATAGCGATGGTGATGCTTCCTGACGACGTCATCGTTGATATGTCTTTACCATCGTAACTTTTTTCCGGAATCATAATAAGGTTATGAAAATCTGTGGTACATTTTAGATTTAATAAATATAATTTCGTAAATTCAAGCTCACATACGGATATAGTTTTGTGCAATATTACTTGCAGGTAGGTCTTACTGATACTAAGGTCAAGGAGGGTGGTATCCCTACTTCCTTGACCTAATGCATGGTGATCTATCCTGATGTGTAATAATGTTTATCAAAATGCATGGGAATTTATAGGTCAAATATATATATACACACTTTATTTTATTTATTTTTATATGGTAGCCGTTATTATTAACAAATAATTAGAGATATAATATATAATAGCAAATTTAAAATTTTGGAGACTTGTTCCTAAATAAAGACACTTATCACTTAATACTTCTTATCTCTCTCTTTATATATACAACTAATTTGAATATATATATATATATATATATATATATATATATATATTCAAATTCAAGTTTAACAATAATTTCTTATAAAAAACAAAATACAAAATGCAAAGTGAATAATATAATATAATTAATAACATAATTAATAAAAGTGCATAACATAATATATTAAATATCATGAAATAATATAATCACACAAAATATCATAAAATCTTACCATAATCTTAGCATTGTAGCGATCGATAATTATTATAATATCATATAATGTCAACAAAGACTAAAGGAATAAATCTCTCTGTCTTTGATAGAATTCTATGGTTTCAAGAGCCTTTGTAAATATACTTGTTATTGAAGTAAAATCAAATATAGAAATAAAATTTCAATACCAAAATTAAAGTATAAATTTTATCTATCTCTATGTCTATGTCTATTTACCAATCATTATTAAAAAAAGTGATAATTATTAAAAACCATAACATAATATGTATACAAGTAACTTATTTTGTATTATATATATAACCCACCATCGCGTGAATAACATAACCTACGTTACACGTCCCATGAGAAAGTTACACTTAGTAATTTACTCAATGTTATATGATGTGTAACTAATGCTTTAACATCTATAAAATACCTCTTAAAATTTTACATCAACTCTCATGTAAAATATTCAAACAAACCATTGTATATATTGTAAATTAAATAATGGAGGCTAGATTTTTTTTTTGTTTTGAAGAAAGCGATTTCATTTGTATCGTTCAACACATCGTCCCACTCTAAAGGAGGGAAACCACGACTCTAAGTTCAAATTTAGGGTATAACATTAAACTTACCTAACATATGTTATAATGTGTATACCATAAAACGTTAAAGTCGACCTATCAAAGTGGCTGTCTATATATTTATATTATTATTTTATTGCTTTATGTGGGATCCACTCATTGCCCTATATTGGTTTCTTTATGAATCAATTGCTAGCCAAAATCCAAAGTTGTTTTTGAACTTACATCCTATGTTTGAATGAAGTTGAACGAAAGCCAAAAATTTACCACCGCCATGATCAAACGCCCCAAGTTCACTAACATGATATCAGATTTCAAAGTCCTATGGGACGTGGAGATTCTAGAGTTTGACACAAAAACTGGACACCTATCTTTACAACAAGTCGAGTACTAACTCTTTCTTTCGCCGGTGAATATATTGGCCACTGTTTATGTTTTTTTTCTTTTTCTTTCTTCTTTAAATTTAATCATCTGCTGGGAGGAGAAGAGTGTTGCTAGATGCCCGTAGGGTGGTCAAGCATCTTATTTACTGAAAAATTTATCCAATGAATTGTCGAGGAGAGACTGCCCATTTCCTAATTTCTCATACCTACTAGAAACCTATCTTGGCCTGGACATGTATCTCAAAATTTTATCCACAACTTCATGTGTATGTGTGTTCAACACAGGACAGGATAGGTACCCAACATGTGCCTTATCGCTTAATACCTGTGTCCACAAACCTACCTGTCGGCCTCACACACAAATTCAAGACTCGCAAACCCTAACCCACAAATCATGTTTCTCCTTGACATACTTTTGGAAGATGATTTTGTTAGAATCTGCTATTTACCTTGGTGCCCACATTTTTCATGAATTCTTTCTTATCAACCTTGTTTTCAAGAAGAAACCTCGAGTACTCTGTGCCTACTGTCACAACATGGACCATCAGATAGAGCAATGTCCATATTTGGGAAAGAAGTGGGAGGAGAAGAGAGTGCACATTGTGACAACAGAACTGCACATAGATGATTGATGCACATGTACATGTGGTCGTGAGGAGGCAGCAAAGGCTAAATTGGATGTGGAAGCTATTTTGATAGGGAAGATAAAGAAAGCTATGCCAGGCCTATGATTGGCACCAGTATGTAGAGATAGTTATGCGCGATGCGATGGAGACCCTTAAGACTACACCTGAGTATGAAAACGGTGTTTATCTATCTTACAAAGTACATGGGCAAACTCTTGGAAGCTGGGTGCCACAGATTGCGTACCCCCTGAGGGTAGATTGAAACCATGAAGTGGCCCATTCTCAATTTCCTATCACTGAATTTCGTACCTTAATTTAATGACTATCACTGAACATCCCAATTCTACTGTAGACATAGTGATGAGTTACTGTAACAAGGAGGAGACAATACGAGCTTGGAAGATGATAGAGAAGATTAAAGAGAGGCCCTAAGATCCGCAGAGTTTAAACTTCCGCTCTGATACCAAAATGTAATACCCTAACTGACAATTCTGACCAGACAATGTAAAGCCCTAATGTGAAATTTTAACCAGACAATAATTGGAATTTAAAAATTTAAATTGCAGAAGAATACTTGGAATCAGTTGAAGGTTTTTTGGATTGTTGTTGTTCCTGCTACTACAGTTACCAAACCGCCCTTTACCTCACAGCGTATCTGGGGTCTACATGTATGGTCCCTAGATCCAGAAGACAAATCTTCTGGCCCGCGTGCCCAAAACTCCAAGAACAATCAAGCTCAATGTCTGTGACTCTATTAGAAATTCTTGTCTCTTTGTAAAACTCACCCAAAAATCCTCCCCTGTTATGGTCTTCTCCACTCCTTTATATGCTCAACTCCATCACCTTCCTACGTCCTTGCTATCGACCTCCTTCCTCCACCGTTTCCCATTTCTTCTTGCTTCACCCCCAATTTTTTCAACCCTTCTTTTCGTTTTGGATAAAGGCGGTGGTTCATTTATTTAGTTTAGGTTTTAATAATATTTTATTAAATTTAATTTCCAATTTAATTAAATAGATTTAACACAAATTGATTTATTTTAATATTTAAATAAATAATTTTATTTACTTTAATTAAATATAAATTAAATAAATTAAATATGTATTTCATTATATATATATATATATTTTTTAATTTAAAGGATTAATCATATATATAGGTATATAAAGGTGGTAAACATATCAAGGCCCCATTCAATATATTTTTTACATTCCGGTGAGATAGGAATTTATTTCGATAATCAATGCATTAACCTAAACTTAGACATTTTCCATATTAGCCAGTATGTATACTAGTGCAATACATGCAGTGCATGCATATGTAGCTATCATATGCATGCCTTGTATGCTTGCTAATATTCCTATGTTCACTGTAATTTGATGGGGCATTACAACCTAGTCGATATCAAAACTATGTTGTTTCTATGAATTCTATCATACAGAGTGAACCTTGATCATTTGAGGAAGCATAAAGGCACCATGTATGGAAGGATTCCATGACAGAACAATATGTATCCATTATGAAAAATGATGTATGGGAAGCTGTTCCTAGAGCTCAGGGCAAATCAGTTGTGACTTCAAAGTGGCTGTTCAAAATAAAAAATGGCATGGATGGCAGTATTGCAAAATATAAAGCAAGGTTTGTGGCTCGAGGATTGTCTCAGAAAGTGGGAATTGATTATGAAGACATCTTTGCTCCTTTTTCTCGCTATACCACCATTCGCTCTATTATTGCTTTAACTGCTGGTCAAGGGTGGACCCTCCATCAGATGGATGTCAAGACAATTTTTCTCCATGGTGCTCTCCAAGAGGAACTATATGTTAAACGACCTTAAAGCTTTGAGGTACATGACAGAAGAACCCATGTATGCAAATTGAAGAAAGCACTTTATGGCTTAAAGCATGTAATGTCCCTTTCAAATTAAATTGTTACAAGTTTATTTATTCTACAATTTTGACAATTTTGGAGGCCATGGGACCCATGTGATTTTTGGAAAAGACTTAGGAAGGGAAAAGGGGCTGAAATGATTTATTGGCATAGCATGGGGGCCACCCACATGAGGAAATACGCACCACCTTAGAGGGAAGTTCGAATGACTAAGGAGGCAAAGTCGAAATTTCTAGTTGGAGGGGTTCCACATGGGAAAAGAGGCCCACGAATTATAAATAGAGGAGGCTCAGCCTCATTTGGCATCTTTTGACATATTGAACTCAACCTTAGTTGCTCGAGCTGCTTAGCCGGGTCACCCATTGTTTAGCACGAGTTCTCCAAGTGGAGAACTCACCCTCTCTTCGGTGGACCACGAGTGCCACCCTAGTGAGGTTTCTTTCTATCATTCTGGGAGATTGCAAGTGGATATTCAGAGCCCCCAACTCAGCCATCATTCAGTCAGTGCGTACTCCAGAAGGACGCAGTAGTGGAATACGCAGTAGATAATTCAGTGGCCTTCCGGGGAGCAATTGCCGGAGGAGTTTTGGAGAAGGAAGTACAGGGGAAGACTAGCCTTTAGGAGGATTTTGGGAGCTGGAGATTTTTGTTTGGGAGTAGCGTGATTTTCACCATTTAGGAACTCATCACTGGGCACACGTGGGAATTCATGGGTCAGTTGTGGAGCGAGAATTTGCCGGGAGAGATAAGGGGAAGTTCGGGGAAGATTATCTCGGCCCTTTTGGTGTGTTTTGGAGGCTTATTCTAGAGTTACAAATAGGCTATACATTTCAGCAATTGGAGGAGGGCGTGGCTCTTGGGAGGCCGAATATCTGGGGTCAAAGCCAGGCCAAACCCTTTCTGGGTTTTGGTGGGTTTTGGTTGAGGAGCTTGGTGCTAAATTTGCATATTTATTTGGGCAAATATGAGGGGTCAAACAGGGGTCCCAACTCAGCTAGCAACTAGAGGAGCTAGGGGGAATTTGGGCCAAAATTCCGAGGTCAACATTTGGCCAATTCCTTCGTGGGTTATTCTGGGTATTTGGTGGAAAGGTTAGGGTAAATTTACTGGAATTTCCTGAGCACTTGAGGTGGGGTTTTCAACAACATCTTTGCAGCAGACAACACAGTTTCACAAGGGCAGTGAAGGGCATCATTGCAACAATTATTTGTGCCATTTGGGCTTGACATATTACCACCTGGGCTTGATCACACTTGCCATTGAGGCAAGCCAGGTGTACCACTTCCACATTATTGTACTTTTCTCCCAGGTTATAATATTATGGCTCATCTGTTGGTTATTCTTGGACTTTTTATGGGTGTGCACTGAATGTTTCAATTTTATGGTGTTGTTTTCATTATTTGCTTTGCATAGCACTAATTTTCCTAGTTTGGAACATTACAAAGCAGGCCCCCAGGGCTTGGTATTCTGGCATTGGCAACTAAGTAAGGTTGGGATTCATGAGTAGTGCCGATCCAAACATCTACTTCAAAATTGTACAAGGTATGCCTTTGATTATGGTATTATATGTTGACGATCTGTTTTGACAGATAATGAATTTTTGATGATTCAGTGTAAGAGGGAGCTTGCCTCTGAATTTGAAATGAAAGACCTTGAGATGATGCACTTCTTTTTGGGCTTGGAGGTTTGGAAAATACCTGGAGAAATTCTTTTCTCCCAAGGGAAGTATGTTGTAAAGCTATTGGAAAGATTTGGAATGGTAGAGTACAAATCCATGGGCACTCCCATGGAGATGAACTTCAATAAACTCTGTGGTGATGAAGCTGGACCTGATTTATCTGATCCATTTGAGTATCGTTAGTTGATTGGAGCGTTGATGTAATCACTGGGTTGCTGCTAAGCATGTGCTTAGACATTTGCATGGGACAATTAATTTCGGTCTTTGATATACTGCTGGCAACATAAAGTTGCATGGTTACATTGATGCTGATTGGGCAGACAACATTGTGGATAGAAAAAGCACTTCAGGATGTTGTTTAAGTTTGGGATCTGCCATGATCTCTTGGATGAGCAGGAAACAAAAATCAATTGCTCTCAGTTCTGCAAAAGCTGAGTATATTGCTGCTAGCTTAGCTAGTTGTGAAGTTGTCTGGTTAAGAAAACTCTTTGGAGAGTTATTTGAGCAAGTCCTGGATACTACAATGATATTCTGTGATAATATGAGTGGGATCCGATTGTCTGAGAATCCTCTATTTCATGAAAGATCCAAGCACATTGGAATGAGATATCATTTCATTCGAGACCTGGTACAAAGAGTAGTGAGACTCCACCATATTCAGACTGATGAGCAGATTGTTGATACACTTACCAAAGCACTGCCGAAGAAGAAATTTCTAGTCTTCATAGATATGCTTGGATTATGGGATGTACCTCTTCCGGGTTCGGAACTCGGTTGATCAAGAACACTAAGATGCATGCTCTTCCCCCCTGGTTGAGCTCCCAGGGATGAGGAATTGAGCTAGTGAGCTCTTAGGGATGAGGGTCCTCCAATCAGGAGTATGCCTCAGTCATGCACCCTGTTTCCCATCCATTTGGCCAATGGGTGCTGGCTACCTGAGATTGGATGGTGATCCTTACCAGTCATGGTAAGTTGTATCTTGCTCAAGTTCAAAGATGCTTGTGTTCTTGAACAACATAGATGCTGGTGTTGTTGAAGAGACCAGATGGGAAGCTGGTGTTGTTGAGGGGCATGCATTCGTACCCATTGCAGGCAATGTCAGCACATCAGACGGAGGCTGACCTACAACATGGAGATATAGAGTGGGTAGTGGAGCTAAGGATCTCCGAGGCAGGGACTCAGGCACGACCATCGCACCAAACATTCAGGCGATATTGGATAGGCCCCTAGTAGTCTTTGGAGAGATCCCTCCAGGCTGACCACTAGACAGGGGATTTGAGCAAACGATTGAGTTAGAGGAGGGAGTACATGCGATCATCTCCACACCTTATAGACATCCCAAGGCTTATCGAGATGAGATTGACAGGGCCATACATGAGTTACTGGCTTTGGGGCACATCAAGCTCAGTTCTAGTCCCTTTGCTTCTTCAGTGGTGCTGGTGAAGAAGAAGGGTGGGACCCTTCGCATGTGCATTGATTACAGGGCCCTGAATAAGAAGACGTTGAAGAACTGGTACCTGATTCCGCACATAGATGAGTTGATGGATGAGCTTAGAGGAGCTAAATACTTCTCTAAGATAGATCTGAGCTCGGGATACCATCAGATTTGGTTGCGAGAGTAGGACATCCTGAAGACGTCTTTCCGGTGCCACTATGGGCACTTTGAGTTCTTGGTGATGTGCTTCAAGTTAACCAACACCACAACTACCTTCCAGTCTTGCATGAACCATGTGTTCCACAAGAAACTTCGCAGATTTGTGCTGGTATTCTTTGATGACATCCTGATTTACAACAAGACTTGGGAGGAGCACTTGAGGCACTTGGAGGAGGTGCTACATATTCTTGAGGAGCAACAATTGTATGCCAAGGTGTCCAAATGCGAGTTTGGACTGACAGAGATGTTGTACCTTGGCCATGTGATCGGTGAGGATGGGGTGCGTGTACACTAGGAGAAGATCAGGGCCATTCTGGATTGGCCTACGCCACAGAGTGTGACAGAGCTGCGGGGATTTTTGGGCATTTGCACCTACTACAGGAAGTTCGTGAGGGGATTTTCATAGCTGGCAGTACCCCTCACAGATTTGACCAAGAAAGGGGCTCTTGAGTGGATTGATGTGGCACAAGCGGCCTTTGAGTGCCTTAAGAGGTTTATGAGCAGTTGCCTGGTGTTAGCCTTACTTGATTTTACACAACCCTTTGTCTTGGAGTGTGATGCGTCCAGAGAGGGCATTGGGGTTGTTTTGATGTAGGGAGGCCACCCTATAGCTTTTGAGATTCAGAAGCTCCTTAGTCCTGAGAGGCTGTATTGCTGACAAGGAGATGCTGGGCATTATGCACACATTGACCAAGTTCCAACAATGCTTGGTTTGAAATAGATTCAGAGTGAAGATTGACCATATCAGTTTTCGATTCTTTTTGGAGCAGAAGGAGCTGAATGAGTGGCAACAAAAGTGGGTCGACAAGATCCAAGCCTATGACTTTGATATAGAGTATGTCAAGGGCAAGCAGAACGTGGTAGTTGATGCTCTATCCAAGAGGCCTGCAACACTCTCCGTTATGAGTATTTGCCAGGATTGGAGAGCGTAGTTGCTAGTAGAGTACTCCAAGGACAGGTAGGCTTGTGAGATCTTGGATGGTACTTTTGAGGATGACAAGAACAGAGCGATGGATGAGGTGATCTATTACAAGGGGAGGATATACTTGGTGTCAGGCATGCACTTGAGGGAGAGGATCATCTAGGCAGCACATGACTCCCCTTTAGCACGACATCAGGGATTTGGGAAGACATACCGTGCTATCCAAGAGTGCTTTACTTGGAGGGGTCTCAAGGGAGATGTTTTGAGACATGTGCAGGAGTGTGATGTCTGTCAGAGGAATAAGGGGGAGTTGACACATCCAGCAGGTCTACTTCAACCTCTCCCTATTCCTAAGGGGAAGTGGGAGAGCATATCCATGGACTTCATCACATGGTTACTAGTGGTATAAAAGTGTGATTGTATTTATGTAGTGGTGGACAGGTTGACAAAGTTCACTCACTTTTTCGCCATCCCAGCCAAATATTTAGTATCACAGGTGGCATAGCTCTTCTTCAGAGAGATCTTCAGGTTACATGGTCTTCTGAAGACCATTGTCCGAGATTAGGATAGTCTGTTTATGGGGACATTTTGGCAAGAGATTTTCTGGTTGGTGGGTAATGAGCTCACACTCAGCAAGAGCTATCATCTTTAGGCCAAGATCGTGAACAAATGGTTGGAGGGGTACTTGTAGAACTATGTGATAGGGCAACAATGTACGTGGGTGAAGTGGCTACACCTTGGGGAGTATTGCTACAACACCACCTATCATATGTCTATTGGTATGTCTCCCTTCCGTGCTTTGTATGGTTACGATGCTTTGACTTTTGCTGACATGATTTTTGGAGATAGCAAGGCCCCAAGGGCCAAAGATTGGATTCAAGAGAGCCAAGAGATGCTTACAGCTCTCAAGGATGCTCTCAAGGATAGCTTACAGACTGTCCAAAATCAACAGAAGATATACGTTGACAGGCACAGGGTTGAGAGGCACTTTGAGGTTGGGGACTTGGTTTTCCTAAGACTCCAACCATATAGACAGTCCACTTTGAAGCGGGAGGGAGCTGAGAATCTCAGGCCACGCTTTTATTGGCCCTATAGGGTGACTAGGCGGGTTGGAGAGGTAGCATATGAGCTGGAACTCCCACTAGGGAGTAAGGTGCACAATATGTTCCATGTTTTGTGCCTAAAAAGGCCTTGGGACAATATGTGACAGTTTCAATGGAGTTACCATCCTTCGATGATGAGGGGCATTTGGTTTTGGTACTACAGGTCATCTTGGAGGTGAGGGAGAGGAAGCTCAGAAATAGGACTATTCGGGAGCTTCTTCTGAAATGGAAGGAACTACCTCGGGAGTATGCCACTTGGGAAGGAGAACAGGTACTTCAACATCCATCACTGTAGTTGCTTGAGGACAAGCAACATCTGGGTGGCGAGGACTGTGATGTTCCCACTTAGCAAGTTTTGCTAAGTAATACATTTTTGCACAATTTTGATATTTTGGCATGTATTGACTTAGGAGAACCCCACTTGACATTTTGATGGAAGAAGGCCCCAAACATAGGAGGAGAAGAAAAATTAAGAAGTGGAATGTGGGGGCCACTCCAAGAGGGAATTCACACCCCTTAGCATTTGCCGGAGATTTGAGGTGTTTTGCAGGGCTGAGGTGAAGGGAGTTTAGAAGAGGATTTCTATTGCATTTTGGCAGTGTGCAGAGGGTCATTGGTTGGACCTACGCAAGGGCAGAGCTGAGGGAGTTTGGGGTGAGAGAATTGTCAGGATTTAGAGGCCTTGCCATAGGTATTTTTGGAGTGATTTTGGGCTAGAGAGCAGCACCCTTTTTCGGCAGTATGCACTAACTGGCAGAGAGAGGAGTACGCATATTTAGGGCTTATCGGACCAACCGGAAGTAGCCCAATTCCTCGCTGGCTTTCTGTGGGTTCGAGGTGTAGAGACTCTGGTTAATTTTGCTGAATTCTCTGAGCAGTTTGGAGAGCCAAATCAACAATTCATCTCCAGCAGTTGCAACAGTTCTTGGTTGGGCGCAGTTCTGGTTGCAGAGCCATCTTCAGCACTTGGGTACCTTTATCTCCACCTGGGTTTTTGCCTTGCTTGCTGTAGCAAGCCCAAGTTCATCTATTCTCATACATTTTGTACTCCATCTTACTTAGTTAATAAAATGGCTCACCTTGGCGCAGTTTCTGGTGTTACTTGTTGTTTATGCATGAGTTGAAATTTTGTGTTGCATGCTTGAATTTTCCTTTGTTATCACTGGTATTTCCTGCTAGGAATATTACAGGCAAGCTAAAAATTCATTCTGTAAGGTTCAACACTATAGAATATTTTAAATTATTTTTATAGATATTTTTACAACATTTGAAAGTCCATTGCGTTGGGCATCAAAGACAAAGACTTGAAAGTCAGTAATGGCAACCTATGTATTTTGAACAGTAGTCCTTGAAAGTTGGTGTAGATCTCTAGGTGGTAGATGACATTATTCAAATTGCAATTTTACAGCCAAACAACACAGGATGAAGGCTTTAACAAACATTTTGAGCACCTTAGATGGAGAATTGAAGAATAATACAAGAGCACTTAGATGATGTATGTGCCTAACAACAATAATGTATGACACATTTGTAACAGGACAGTTATGGCTTGGTTAGAAATCTTTTATAGGTAAATGTGAATGCTATAACCAGTGCAAGTGACCACATTGTAAGAGTTGAGGGAACTATTGAGACCTATGCTGCAGAACTTACAGGGAAAAAATTTGAACCAATTCCTCTAGATGTGTAAACTTACATGGAAAATGACAAATTGGTTCCTCCCTTACGAACCACTTTCCGTACATTCTGAAATGAATTCTAAACCAAGCTTTGGAAAAAAATTCACAGAATTTTGAAGAATCAAATCTGGATCAGCGAATCATTGGTTCCTGTATGATGGTGAATCTGGTAATTCTGACAGCCTCATATACAAGGCTGTTATTTGGACTTCAAAGAGTGAATCATTTATGGGGTTTAATAGAGCCATGGGATTCCTCCTAAATTTTCATTTGTGTATTATCATTTTTAATTTATTTGATAATTTTATTCTGATTTTGAAGACAATGTGCTCTTTTTTGAAAAATATTTCTTATATTAAATATAAATATTTACGAAGAACAGAAACATGGAAGAGCATACACAAGGGGCAGAGGAGGAAAAAAACATGAAAATTTCTTCCTAATGTCACTGTGTCACTAAACCTGAAATCGAATTAGAATAAGCTAAAGCATCTCGATTTTTGGCATCACTAATTAAGAGATAGCCCTCAAAATGGAGCTGGTTACATACCTATTCCTGCCAAATCCTACAGGTTAAAGAAGAAGATCTATACTCATTGGAAAAAATGCATTTAACACCTTAGTTTCCCAATAGAGAACAAAACAGTAACTCTGAGGCAATTCCACAATACCATAAAGACTGAAACTGAAAGAACTAACTGTTTGGAGTTATTCAAGAGGGCTTCGCTCCAAGGGAGAGCCCCTTAAAAATTTAAAAATAGAAGAAACCTGCTCAAACTTAGGTTAAGGTGATATCTTAAACATAGCAAGTAGGTATTTGTATTCTAAATATTTCAGATGTATTGAAAATACGCTATACTTGAGCCTCTGACAATATGAATGGTAAAATGGCTATAATTGGCTTGATGCAAATATAAGCTTGTATAGTGAATTGTTTGCAATTCATTGAACATTGTGTTCATTCCAATCAAGAAAACAGTGCGACAACATGAATACTTGGAGTTGACAACTATATTTAGTTTTAGAGTGCAATCAAGATGCAAATGCAACCTACTGGTTGATGAAAATTGAGTAAAAATTGGTAGTCCACCTTATGGTAATGGTGAAGAATGTGCTGATGATTATCCCTCTAATTGATTGAAGATTTCATGGGGGGTTTATATGCAGATACTATGAATAGTTGTTTGATTATGTTTTGCATCTTTTCCACTTCAGAATTTCTCTCGCATGGTCCTGACTCCTCAGAAGCAGTAGACAATATGATAAATTATAGATGCCAGATATTTAATCTTTGTCAAACAATTTGTGTACCTGTTCAAGCTGATTTCCTAGTGATAGAAATCCAGGAAATTTACGATATAGGGTCAAAACATGTTTAGTCCTTTGTATTTATCTATAAACAGGGAATTCCCTCACAGAAATTGCACGAGAGAAAGCTGGAATTATGAAGGTATGTTGTTTCATCCAAGAACTAAAGATCTTGATACTCTAAACCATCAATATTTCCCAATCTATTTCTTAGTACTGTCTCTATTCTCTTAGCTTAAAACACTGAATTCTATTCTTATTTTTCAAACACAGTCTCACATTTATTTGGATGCCTTGTGAGACTTATGAAGCCTCAAGTTCCAGCAATCACAGTAGCTCAACCTGAAGAAGCAATGGAAGTTCTGAAAGATACAGCATCCCAGTTATCGGTAAATTGCTGAAGATCTTTGAATATCCAGTTTTTTGTGTTTACAAGCAATGTAACTTCAACTTTTGCAAATTAGTAATGGTTCCTTTTGTTTATTGGCTTTTCTGATTTTGAATACATGTGATATGAGCTGAGTTAGAACAAGATGAGGAGAAATAAAAAAATACTCCTAACTGCAGAATGATGAGAGGAATACCTTAACAGTGAACACTATTAACATTAAATAACTCAGATTACTATCTCTATGAATACATGAGTGGTAAGGGCTCTTAAATAGGGATATACACATTCTGTGATGAGAGATATATTACATGTCAACTACCACCATTCAAATGGGAGTTACAAATCACTAGAAGAGAAACTGCATTAAATACAATCTACAAAGACTAAAATAAAAAATTTATTAAGTACGATATTGGTACAAACATCAACAACTTAATATTAACTCATTCTTTGCTGTTGAAGAAAGTGTAACTAGGTTCGGTCTTCAGAAATGTAATTTTGATATTTGTATTTATAAAAGAAAAGAAATATTATTTTTGTTATTTATATCAATGAGTTTCTTGCTCATTGAATAGGTCTAGCACATGTCAAAGTGCTATAGGTAAGTCAAAGAGTCAAAAGAAATGTCGAAGACCCTTAAGGGCATGTTACACCATGTATTAGAGTCAAAAGAAAACCTCCAAGCAAAGTCACAAGTCCTCTCCATGCAATGACATCACCAAAGAAGCTAATCTGAAGTGGAAAAGTCAAGTTGGCCTAAAGGAGGGACAGACCTCTATATATAGAGGCTGTCCACTCCTCTAACAATATCATCAATCATCTCTGAAATCAGCGAGAAAGGAAGCCGAGGAAAGGGTGAAGGAAGATGAGGAAAGGAGCCTCTAGGACAGCAAAGGGGGAGGAAGAAACACCGAGCCTTACAGGTCTGTTCTAGGGCTTATTACAGTCACACGTGTGAAGGAAAGAGCCTCTTCCTGTGGTCATTACAGCACTACTATCACAGTCACATAATTTTGTTGGTTGGGCAATCAAAGTAGGCCTATAAGGCCTCTCACTCAAGCAAAGAAGGAGCTCTCTCAAGCAAAGAAGGAAAGAACGAAAGTGTCAAAAGAAGGAGGACGAAGTGCAGGGAGACGAAGTGCCGGAAGAAGGAAGGACTTGACTTGTGCTTGGAGGATATTCTTGTGAAGGGTCTAGGGTTTGGCATTGATCAATAGAAGCTTCAATAAGAGAAATTTAAGAAAGGGTTTTCCTCTCTAAGAGAAAGAGGTTTTGCCCTGGTAGAGAGCCAATATCTTGTGTCCTTATTTCTTGTGTTTTGGTAGCAGTTTGATGAAGCAAACACACATACACTAATAAAAAGAAGAAGATCAAGCTAACAAGAAATATTGAAAAAGTACTTCACAAATTGTTATCAAGTCTAGAAGAATCCTATCTTATCTAATTGCCCTAGATTCTTCAACATGGTATCAGAGCTAAGGTGACACATCAAGGAAAGGGCATCTCAAGAACACTCATAAGGTGACACATCAAGGAAGGACATCTCAAGAACATCTACAAGGTTGAAGCATCAAGCCAAGAAGTCTCAAATACATCAAGGACAAGAAGGTCTACCATCTACTATCCATCAAGGAAGACTACAAAGCAAGAAGAGAAGCCTTTCATATAAAGGCACCTACAAGAAGATCCAATCAAAGAAGGACCTACATCAAGCTACACCATCTTCAAGGGAAAAAGCACTACAAGTCAAGTCCTTCTCTCCAAGCAAATCTCATCATCAAGCAAGTCTATTTGAAGGAAGCAATTTGAAGATCATCAAGATCCAAGAAGGCAAGCCATCTAGTCTTCAAGAAGAAAGCAAGACTACTACATCACAAACTCTATCAAGTAAGTATATATATGTCCCCTCTTGAACATACCTCAATGTCTTTTTTGCAAGGAAAGCAACAAATTGGTTGGGACCACTAACTTCCTTGCATGGAAGAAGAGGATTGATTTACTTCTCAAGGAGAATGAACTTCTAGACCTCATTAAAGGGAATATCACTATCCCTTCTAAGGAACAAACTCAAGCCTCAGCAAAGTATAATGAGGATGAGACAAGAGCTCAAAGGATTCTAGTAGAATCTATCAAGGACTCCCTCATTCCTTATGTCTCCAAATTTGAAACATCAAAAGAAATCTATGATAAACTAATAGAGCTATTCTCGGTAAGCACAGCTAGAGAAGTGGTATCTTCACATAATGATTTGTTCAAGATGAAGATATCAAAGGAAGGAATAGCTCCCTACTTCATGAAGATCTTTGAGAGGAGAGAACAACTTCAAGAACTAGGAGAAGTCATGTTCGACAAAGAAATGACAACTGTAGTACTCAATGCTCTACCTGAGGATTGGGGCAACTTCACATCAAGCATATATGCCAAGAAGGAAGCTACTCCACTAAGTGAACTTTGGTCTCTATGAAAAATTGAGGAGACTAGACTCAAAGCCAAGGATGATGTGGGATCAAAAGAGCAAGCATTTGCTACCATGGCCAAGAGAAAGGGAAATTTGGCAAATTTGGTCCATGAAGAACAAGCAATAGAGATATGACCAAAGTCCAATGCTTTGGTTGTCAAGAATATGGACACTACAAAAGGGATTGTCCCAAGATTAAGAGGGACAATAACAAGAGAAAAAGAGAAGAAACTCACATAACTCAAGAAGTGAAAGAAGAAGACAAGAAGTAGAATAAGGAAGATCCTCCAGATCTCTACTATGACTAAGTCAATTTTCTTACATATGTCTTCTTTCAAAGTTTTGAGTAGTATAGGAGCATATAGAAATAGGATAGAATGCATGGTTTAAACTTTAAACTTTAAAGATAACCTATAGAATATAGGAGCATGATGTAGATATAGCTCAAGCTATTCATGTAGAAGGAGTATACCTATTAAAGGACCTCATCCACGATAAAAGAAAAATGATCATGACTAAATCTTAGAAAGTCTCAATGATAAAAAAGAAGCATTTGCAGGATAAGGGTCTTTAAGATCCACTGACAAAATCTTCAAAAGAAGGCTCATAAATAAGAGCAAATGTCTCAATAGGAGTTTCGTTCATGGGATCCAAAGAAAGGATGATATGCATGCGAGAAAAGATGAAGCAAGAAAATTGAGGCAATCTCAATCAAGAAGGACCAACAAAAGAAGTTGAGATGATCAAAAGCAGAATCAAGATGAGGTATGTATGCATCAAAGTTTAGTCATGTCATCATATGTATTATTGAGTCATGGGAATAGTTCTAAAACATGATCAAGTATAAAAGGATCTCTTTCAGCAATGACATGCTCGAAAGCATGTACTACAATCCAATGAAGGTCAACATGAAGAAGTGCCCTCATAAGGAGCATGAGGTGGTTGAATAAACATAGATGAAGAAACAAATGAAGAAAGAGATCAAACATGTAAGAACACCATGGTCACAAAGAATCATTATTTGGCAAGATCCATTAAAGACATCTCCCGAAAGAAGGCATGACAACTCTGACAAAGAAATAGATCAAAGGACCCTTGACACTTGTTGACCACTCCGTGTCAACTACCCATAGCAGTACACCCCCTTTTCGCAAAAGGGATAGCGCTTGATCGATATGTCTATGCCATTCGACCATCATCATCAGCCTAATCATGTTATTTTGTAAACCCAGTCTACATGTGTAAATTGTAAATAATCTTAGCAGATCTGTGTCATGTAATTACCTAGGTAAACCCAATTTTCTAGTGATGATCTACATTCCAGAAGGTTTTTTGTCTCACCGATCCATGATCAGCAAAGTTTTCCTTGAGCCTACCCCCAAAGCTGGAATGGATTTTGTCACTAGAATCTTAGGGGAGTCCTAGTGTGTTAGGTCGAGTCTATGTAAAAGTGATTTGGAAATAATCCTAACTATTTGGTTAGGTTATTTTATTACAAATTGCTTGATCTGCTAGATTATATTTGTGTTGCAGAACTAGGTGGTCTATGTCAAATGGTTTTTCCCCCTTGAGATGTAAAAATCAGTGTCTTGAGGGTTAGAAAATGTTTTATCCCCTCATAAGTCCTAGGTCCTAGGTGATTTTTTCAAAGTCTAAGTTCGAGGGTCCAAATAAAAATAAATAAATAAATAAATAATAAATAATAAATAATAAATAATAAAATAATAATAATTCAAAGTTTTGAGGAAATAAATGCAAAATTTTAGTTTTTTAATATATTAAAATGCATTTAATTTAAATTTAAAAAAAAATATGAAATTTCCTCAACATTTAAAATTTCAACGGATGAGATTAAAAGAAATTTTGATCCTTATCGACGGTTGAGATCACTTTGACATGGCTCATTCGAACTAGCTGTTGGGAAATTTACCTTTAAATATGGTGTCAAGGGTCATTTGAGATCATTAGATCTGTGAGTCTTGTGCTAAAGAAAGCTCTCTTGTAGTTTTTTTTATGTTCAATAAAGAAAGCCTTTGGGGTTGAAATCTTGCTGGTGTTACTTTTCTGAAAATGTTGTAAGATGTTTTATTTTTCTGCATAAATTTAATTTCAGCCATTGATGATAGCTTGATGAAGAGTGATTTTAAACACAGGTATCTTGTTTAGTCACTAGGGTTTGAATGGTAGTTAAATTTCTGAATATGATGGCAGGTATCTCCATTAGATCTGGATTTTAGTATCGTTTTCTCCCTCTTTGTTAATGGTTGAAGTAGGCTGTTTAGGAAAATCTCGATTTCGAAGATCAACGGGCGTTTGGGGAAGTTCTTGGCTGAACCAGCCAACTCCTGAGAAGCACTTTCTGAAGAGCCTAGCTAGTTTTGATCCTGGGCTTATCATTTGAATTTTTCTTGTGAATGCATGAAGGGTTTTCTGAAGCACCTCATGTTAAATTTAAAATTCTGAAAATATTTCTGTGGCATATTGACAAATCTGGCTATTTAGAGCCTTTAAACTGTGAATATTGTAATTATTTAGCTGGTTTTAGGTTTTTTTTTAGTTTTGTTTCTTGCATATTTTGTTTTTGGGTGTTTGTTTTGTCATTACAGGTTACAGATCTGAAGGTGAGATTCAATATTGAAGCTAGATCTAGGCCCTAGAGGGTAAGATCCGGCCTCAACATCATTTTTGCAGGGATACTATTCAAAGGATTTTCAAATTTTCTGAAGAAATTCGAGGGTTTGTCCAAGCTATCTGTCCGCTGGGGTTTCATTTTCGCAGAAAAATTTTTGAATTTTTTTTTTAAGGTGAGAGCCGTCCAGACCCTCACCTGTGTGCTACAAGCCTTTCCTTCAACCTCATCTATCCATTCACGTAAATCTGCAAAAGAGACCACCTACCTTCCCTTTTCTCCTATGCTGCCCTAAGTTCCTCACGCAGCTGCCTATTCTTCTCTGCCCGTCTATGCATTTCTCTTCTCTCTAACGTTTTCTTCCTACGTTGTTGTGGCTTCTACCATCACTGGCATCCTCATGTAAGCCCCATCTCTCCCCGCTATTTCTCTTTCCATTTTCCACTTCCTAACTTGCTGTCCGTTGAACCTATCTATCGTCCCTCCTCATCAACGTGCTCTATCATTGCTCCAAACGTTCAACTCGCCCCACAGTCACTTTCTGCTCCATTCTAGACCTGCACGTATCCCTCACACAGCTGTGTCCACCCTTATGCCCACAGCATACCCTCCTCCCGCTGCTCTATCACTTCACTACGTCCTCCATCCGCTGCTCCATCCACGTAGCCTTCAACCTGCGAAACAACCTCCCAACGCTGCCATCGAAGCACCCTTCCGCAGCTCCATTGTTCCTCCTTCCATACGCTGGCAACCTTTCTTCCTCCGTCCAGCTCCTTCAAGCCAGAGCTCCTCATGCTGCTACCCTCGTCAATCTGTTGGTGCCATTCTGCCGTCAAACGTCCAAGCCTGCACAGTAAAAAATCAAAGTATTTCGATTTTCTTCTTTCTTCATTGTCAGATACGATTAGGATTTAGGCTTAAATTTAGATTTTTTGGTTTTATCGTATAGTTTAGATTTTTATTTGATTTTCATTTAGATTTAAATTTTATTTATTTAGATTTTAGATTTTATAAATTTTCATTTTTTATAGATGTTAGATCAGGTATTAATTTTTATTTTTGATTAGCTTATAGTCTTTAGTTATAGTTTAGTTTAGTTTTATAATAAATCATCAAATAATAAAAAATAAAAATATAAAAAAGGGCATAAAAATCTTAGTTCAATATTTTTTTAGGATTTAGTTTTTTCAGAATTTAATATAATTTTTTTTTCTTTTAGGATTTTTTTAATTAATTCTTTAAGGTGAGATTGTAATTTTTTTTTTAGTTTTAGGCTTTAGTTTAGATTAGATTTTAATTTTAGTTTTATTATATTTTAATTTTAAATTTAGAACTTTATATCACAAAAAAATAACAAAAACTTAAAAAAATATAAAAATCATAAAAAGTTTTTTAGGTTTTGGTTTGGTCTTATTTTAGAATTTAGTTTTTATTTTATGATTTTGATATTCACTCAAGGATTTGTCACTTTTGGTGTATCTTTTCCACTAAGGCTAAAAGATTTTAAATGTGGGATTAATGTTTGTCATTTTTATATAGTTAAATGCGCTTAAATTTTATCTGAAGATTAGCTATATGAAAGTGGTGAATCATTTTATGGAATTAGTAAGCATTTAAATTTCGTGATTGCTTCAAATATTTAATCTTTTGAAATTTATTTGCTAAAATATTGTGCATCTTGCATTTGGTGAAATTTATCAGTGTTTGGATTATTTGATGATAAATGATTGTTAGTCGTGGAATTACAAATTTCATATTTCTGCAGTAGTTGATAAACAATTATTTGATCATTAACTAAGGCACTGGTCTTAAAGCATTTAAAGGTTTAATCTAATTTCAAATATCAATCAAGTGCTTATTTCCCCCCGCTGTGTCTCCCAAGCTAGCTGATTCTCATTTGGTTTTCCTTTATCCCATAGGGTCTACCCCCTTAGCCAAGGGAGACGGCTTAAACGGAGAGATCGAAGATCAGGGTGACAGTCCCCAGTCTGAGTGTTGTCGCGGTGCTTAGACACTCTGTGCGACAACATTTTTTGGCGCCGTTGCCGGGGATAGAGTTTTTTCTGTCCTTGGTTTCCTCGATATTCCTCTCGTCCTTTCCTGTCCTTAGCTCCTTCCTTTCGAGTTTTTCCGTGTTTCACCTTCTGTCGAGGTGTCGACTCCACTTCATCTATCTTCTGCAAAAGCATATACTAGAAGACATCCAAGCGGTTTGTTTAATCCTGCTCCTGATCCTGAAAGGGCTCTCAGAGTACGATTACACAAACTCTCTTCTCGTACACTTCTTGTTAACCTCTGACAAGAAGCCCTCTCTGATATCCGCTTGCTCTTTACTAGCCCAGTCAAGCACGACATCATGGACATATTCGCCCCGTGTAACTTTGCTAACATTCAGGGTTATCCCAATGATATTCCTAAGCATGGGATGGATAAATTGCCTATCTTTTAGGGAGATAATGCAATTAGTGCTAATTCGCATATGAAAGCTTTTAGTTTGTGGATGGGTAAGTACGCAAGGTCTACTGATTTTAATCATGAAGATGTTAGAATGACCCTTTTTGTTCTGACCTTGGAGGGCGATGCTTTAGAATGGTTTACAGAAAAGCCTCGGGATTCATTTGATTCCTTGCAATCGATCGTTAATGCCTTTAAGGAAAAATATGGAGATAAGAGAGAAGGAAGACACCTCGTGAAAACTATTAGCATAATCAAAAAGAGAGAGAATGAAACGACTGAAGAATTTAATAAAAGGTTTAATGATATTATTAAAGAATTACCTCAAGATTATAAACCTACCGATAAATCTCTTCGAGATTTTTATATTGATGCCTTTAGCCTTGAGCCATCCTATGAGTTAAGACGCGCTAAACTTCTTGATTATAGGGATTGCCAAGCCTTACTAGTAGAACTTGAAAAAGACAAGGCAACATCTGGGAAGTCTAAGATCCCAGGTTTCGATAGGGCTGCTACGAAACTAAAAGAACCTAAAGGAGAAGCGGTTCAAAAACCTGATAGTGAGCTTGTTCAGAAATTGCTCCAAAAGATCAAAAGCATGGAAATTAATCAAGCGAAATTAACATCTAACCATGCTAAGGAGATAACTGCTTTGCTGAATAGGTTGGTCCAAATGGAAAGAGCTCAAACGGAAAATTTCCAGCCTAGAAATAATAATAATAATCGAAATAATAATTGGCAAAAGAAGGGTCAATCTAGTGAGCAGAGACCTCCTAATCTACTTACTAATTTGGTCGATGACGCTCTGCCTTACTGTCGGGCTTGTGATGCTCTTCATGAGGATGCTACTTGCCCCATCATTAGAAGAATTTTGGATAATGGAATGTTTGGGGTAGGCAATCAAATAAATGTAGTGGGTAAAGAGTTTCCTTTGTCCATGAATGACTTGATGGAGATTATGAAAAATAGTCGAGATGTTATGCATCCCTCGTCAGCTTTTGGTATAAATAATCTTGAAAATGAAAATGATATTTTGGCTAAGTTATATGGCGAAAAACCCTCTCTAGAGCAAGTCATGGAAATTGCTAGAGACAAAGGTTTGACTTATTAGAGAAGGGATAAAGATCAGAGCAGGAATCCCATTCCCCCTCGAACCTTTAACCCAAGTTTAAACTCTGGATTAGATGTCGATTTGGGAAGTTCGTTTAACAATGCAAAAATTTGGGTTCCTATCTCCGAGATTGTGAAAATCCCTGCCCAAAGAGATAAGTTACTAAAAGCTATTCAAGGTCCTCAAGCAAATATTTCTCAACAGAGGACCTTGGAAGTTGATTATCATGATGCTCCCATATATTTGCAGAGTTTAGACTTGGATAACAAAGATCATCGGCCTTTCTTTATCACCTTGATGGTTAATGGATATAAATTGAATAATTGCATGCTCGATTATGGTGTGTCAGCTTGTGTCATGACTAAGAGGGTCATTGAACAACTTAAATTAAGAGTTTCCATACCCTATTACAATATATGCACCATGGATTCTAAAAAGATTGAAGTTCATGGTCTAATCAAGGATTTTTAGGTTCATTTATCAGTTTACCCGGGCATCATGATTCTTATGGACATCGTTGTTGTTGATGTGCCTGATGCTTGGGGTATGCTTTTATCCAGAAAATGGGCCTCTGATCTAGGAGGGAGTATTCAAATGAATTGGTCATATGCTATGATTCCTTCTCCTAGAGGTGATGGTTTTGTGAGACTTAATAGAGAGCCCGAGAGAAAATTCCATGTTGAAGATCCTAAGAGACCTCATAACGATATAATTAAAGAACAATTCGACATTGGGAATTATGCTATCATGTCTAATTTCATAGTTCCTCATGATAAGGTTGGTAAAAAGATTAGGGATCTCAATGATAAAGTTTGGTACATGTATTTTGATGGTGCATCATCTAGGCATGGCAAAGGTGCAGTAATAGTGTTAAAATCTTCCCTTGGTCATATATTCAAGTTTGCCTATCGATTGGAATTTGAAGGAACCAACAATGTCGTTGAATATGAAGCTTTATTGTTGGGTCTTGAGTTGGCAAAATATTTAAGGATTAAGTTGCTTAGCATTAAGGGGGATTCTGACTTAATTATCATGCAGCTTAAGAATAAATTCACATATAAAAATCAAAGGTTAAGGAATTATCGGAATGCTGTATGGGATGCTATGGAACACTTTGATGCTCTGGACCTTGAAGCTATCCCAAGAGAACATAATAGTTTGGTTGATGAACTTGCTGTCGCCGCTGCTACCTTGCAATTATCTGATGAGCTAATTGAGGATAAGATTAAAATGGAAGTTATATTTAGACCTTCTGTTCCAAATAACTGAGAGCATTGGCAAGTCTTTAATGATGAGAAGCAAGTGATTCCTTTTCTTTATAGTTTGGATGAGTTTGAAAATTTTCGGATAGATTCCAATGAGGATGGATCTGATGATCATGAAGATATCATAAATCCTACTCCTAGGAATGTGGTTGCTTTAGAACAACTCTTTGATCGGCATGATGCCACAAAGTTGAAGGAGGAAAATAAAATGGATTTAGGCGAATATATTGAAGCAAACATTGGCACTCCTATGAACCCAAAGATTATTAATTAGTAAGGGTACTAATGTTGAAGAGAGAAAAAAGTTAACCAATTTACTTTGTGAATATCGAGATGTTTTAGCATTTTCTTATGATGAATTGAAAGGCTATAGGGAGGATGTCATGGAACACACTATCCCTTTGAAAGATGAAAATGCTAAACCCTTTCGCCAAAAGCTTAGGCAGATTAATCCTAAGTTAGCCCCTTTGGTTCAAAGGGAGCTTTCGAAGATGCTTGCAGCAGGAATTATCGCTCAAATGAGGCATTCAAGATGGTGATTGTTAGAAAAAAGAACGGTACGATAAGGCTTTGTGTCGACTTTCAAAACCTTAATCTAGGATGTAAGAAAGATAATTACCCTTTGCCAAACATGGAGACTCTGTTGCAAAGAGTAACCGGTTCTGGAATGATGTCATTGCTAGATGGTTTTTCTGGATATAATCAGGAATGGGTTAAGAAGGAAGATCGTCACAAAACCACATTCACCACACCATGGGGTACTTTCGAATATATTAGAATGCCGTTTGGATTAACCAATGCTGGGGCGACGTTTCAAAGGGCTATGGATTATGCCTTCAAGGGTTTAATTGGGAAATTTATCAGATGATCTTATTGTTTTTTCTAAGGATGGTTTCAGTCATATAAATCATCTTAGGCAAGTTATTGATAGATGTAGAGAGTACGGGATTTCTTTGAACCTGGCTAAGTCTATTTTTGGAGTAACCAAAGGGAAATTACTTGGTCACATCATTTCTAAAGATGGAATTAAGATTGATCCTGAAAGAGTGGAGGCAATCCAAAAGATTCCTCTTCCGCATAATCTTAAATCCCTTCAGTCCTTTCTTGGAAAAACAAATTTTCTTAGAAGATTTATTCCAAATTACGCAGAAGTAGCTAAGCCTATTCAAAGTATTCTAAAGAAAGATGTAAGATTTGTTTGGCAAGAAGACGGCAAGAGGGCTTTTCAGGAAATCAAAAGCGCTATTGCAAAAGCCCCTGTTTTAATTAGTCCCGATTACTCTAAGGATTTCATGATTTTCTCTTTCGCTTCTGAAGATACCATTGCTGGCGTCTTATTACAGAAAAATAAAGATGGTCATGAGCAGCCTATTTCTTTCATGAGTAGAGCGCTTCAAAATTCTGAATTAAAATACAATACCATGGAAAAGCAAGCCTATGCCTTAGTCAAATCTCTTAAGCATTTCAAGACTTATGTGGGTTATTCCAAAATCATTGCTTTTGTCCCACATTTTGCTGTTAAAGATATATTAACTCAAACCGATTGCTTAGGGACTCGTGCTAGGTGGGTTACTAAAATACAAGAATACGGTTTAGAGCAGTGTTGATAATATCGGTATCGGGAAAATATCTTATCGGCAATATCGGCGAAAATATCGGCAAAATATCGGCGAAAATATCGGCAAGCATAAAAAATGCATAATATATTCATTTTTTTCAGATTTCTAAACATATAAAGCAATAACAACATGAACTAAACACATTGGCACATAAATATGAAGAAGGCATTGATATATATGATGTCAAATAGAAATGATACATCAAACTTCAAAGGCGATACCAAATCCTGCTGATCCCTGATAATTGTCCAATCAAGGACTCAAACAAAATAACATCACATATCCTGCTGATCCCTGATAGTGATAATTGTCTAATCAAGGACTCAAACAAAACAACATCACATATATAAAACTTTAAAAGTAATTTCATCATCATGAGTTATAAACTTATATGTAGCAAAAGTTGCAAAACAAATAAAACTAGCAGCTATCTATCTGAGACCATTGGCCTCTCCCTAGCAGCTTTCTTTCTGTCTTGTTCAGCAATTGCTTCACGAGCTTTTTGTATAACCTTTGCACTAGAAACCATACAAGGCATCACATCTGCATCATATGCAGAGAGTTTAGCCAGATGGTATTTCAATCGTGTAATCCCTCCTGACATCTTGGTCCCACACAAGTTGCATGATATATATGCCTGATTTGCCCCACCAACAGCCTCCCCATACTCCCAAAATGGGTCCAAGGCTTTTGGCATATTTGACATTTGTAGTGAACTAATTCAAACCTAGGGCACAAAAAAAACAAAAAATTGGCATTAAATGAGTATAACTATACAGTGCCCAGCAAACACTCAAGAAACTATTTTAATTTTTAAAGCAACATCTTCATGTTCAGAATTTAAACAACAAAAGCAAGCATAAAAAATGCATAATATATTCATTTTATTTCAGATTTTTAAACATATAAAGCAATAACAACATGAAATAAACACATTGGCACATAAATATGAAGAAAACACTGATATATATGATGTCAAATAGAAATGATATATCAAAGGCGATACCAAATCGTGCTAATCCCTGATAATTGTCCATTCAAGGACTCAAATGTGGAGAACCAATACAAAATAACATCACATATAATAATAAAAGTATCTCATCATCATGAGTTACATTTAGCATAACAAATAAAACTAGCAACTATCTATCTACTGCCCTCTCCCCCTTTTACGGGAAAACATGATGGGCTGTTTGCCAGGCCTGCCCCTAGTAGTAGAAGGCCCTGACACTGCCTCTGCACCTAATGTCAAATAATGAGTGATAGGCATGGAGCTATGCTCTCCTATATCTATAGCAGATGGTGTTGATGCTGATGCTCCCGCAGTGTTCTCCTCCTCCTGCTCCTCCTCTAAGTGCTGCTGCTCCTCTGACTCCGAGTCCTCCTCTTGCTGCCCCTGCTCTAATGGATCATCTGCCACTGGCTCTAACCATGAAGGTGACTCCTCCAATATGGGCTCCTGAGACTCCACCCTCCACGGAGACAATACATCAATATTGTCTAAGGAAATGGCATCTGGATCCACTGGTGATTCTATTTGCCTCACTCGAAGTCGGATGTTGTAATGCACATACACCAAATCGTTGAGGCGTGCGAACTCCAACCTGTAAGAGTGTCAAAAAAAGTAACGAGTCTTGACTCTTGACACTTGAAGGTCATAAATTAAAAATTAAAAATTACAATAAGTGTAATTGCTCAACTGAAGGCTTGAGTTCAAAGTTATACCTGTTGCGCTTTTTGGCGTGTATTTTCTCAAATACACTCCAATTGCGCTCACACCTTGAAGAGCTACATGTTTGACTCAAGATTCGTATAGCCAATTTTTGCAAATTTGGTGCCCTTGCACCATAGCTTCGCCACCAAAGATCTACAACAAAATAATGAAATAAAAAATTCAAAAACTTAAAAGTTAAAAGTTAAAAGTTAAAACTTAAAACATAATTAAATTCAAATTTCTAATTTCTAATGAGTGATGACTTGTCACTTACGTGGCATGAAGAGGTCCCTTTCCTTAATGGCATCATCAAAGCCAAATAGGCCAACACAATCCTGATAACACTGTACCTCGCGCTTGATTTTGCTACGAAGCTCAGAATCAGGTACCATCCTCTGAATACAGGAATGGAGCCCTTCCATCACCTCGCCATCAAAACCAAAGTTGCATTTGTATGCAAATGCAGGGTTGAGGAAGAGTGCTGCTGCATGAATGGGTCGATGAAGCATCCTTGTCCACCGACTATCGATCACATCCCATAACATCATCTGCCTATTAAGGCCAGCAGAACCCTTGTCTGCATAATAGGAACGAATGGCCTCCTTGGCCCTATCCATGCCCTCATACAAATAAGGCATCGCAGGCTTCTCTCCATCCACCAATCTAAGAACCTTTACTATAGGTTCGCTAACTGCACATGCTTCTTGTACTCCACGCCAAGATGTCTCAGAGTACACCATTTTTGCAATGGCTCTCCCATCAGGTCTCCTGCTGTATCTACAATTACGCCAATCATCAGACACAAACATTTGCTTCAACTCGAACTGACATCGAAGCAAAGACTGAAGAGTAATAAAGGTTGTGGCAAAACGCGTGATGGCAGGACGCCGCAACTCCTTGTTTCTAGTGAACCTCCTCATAAGGCTAAGAACAAAAGCATGGTTATAAATAAACTTGGGGATGCTCCTAGCCATATCAACTGCCTCCTTGATGAAGGAGAGTTTCCCCATATCCTCAAGCAACAAATCAAGACAATGCGCTGCACATGGAGTCCAGAACAATGTGGGATGCCTCTCCATAAGCATTCTGCCGGCAGACACATAATTAGCTGCATTGTCTGTTATGACTTGCACCACATTCTGCACACCAATCTCCCGAATGAACCCATCTAACAACTCACATATCGTTGCTGCATCTTTGATATGTTCTGATGCATCCAACGATTTAATAAACATGGTACCTTTAGGACAATGTACCAAGAAATTTAGAAGGGTCCTACCCTTCCTATCTGTCCAACCATCAGACATCATTGTGCATCCAGTGACTTCCCATGTCTTTTTCAACTCCGCCAATCTAGAGTTGATGTCCTGTTTTTCTGCTTGAAGAATTGGCCCCCGCAACTCCTCATATGTGGCACTTTTGTACCCTGGGCCCACAACAGCAATAGCATCACACATTGGTTGCCAAAATGGATTGGTTTTTGTGATGCTGAGAGGTAAGTCGCTCCAAAAAATACACCTCCCCATGACTCTATCTGCTTCTTGCTTCTCCTTTTTTTCAACAAGCGATTTTATGCCAGGTTGTGCTCCAGCTCCTGTTCGTGGAACAAAAAATGGTGACCTCGCATTCACACTAGCAGTAGCGCTAGCATGTGATGGTGTGCCAGTTGTGGAGCCCCTCCCACTAGGGCCAGTAGGGCCACTACCCTCAACATCAAAATCAGGGGAAGATATCCCGAAAGATCTACCTGCCCGTTCAGCTTTGTTTCTTTCCGCCTCTTCCTTCTTTCTGTCCTTTTCTTCAATTGCCTCAAGAGCTTTTCGTATAAGCTCCGGACTAGAAACTGTACAAATGCCAACATCATGTCCAGTGAGTCTAGCAAGATGGTATTTCAGTCGTGTAACCCCACCTGTCATCTTGGTCCCACACAATTTGCATGCAAGATATGCACGATTTGTCCCACCATCAGGGATCCCATACTCCCAAAATGGGTCCAAGTTTTTTGGCATATTTGTATTTTGTAGTGGGCTAACTCAAAAGGAAACCTACAACACCAAAAAAAATTTGGAATTAGTAACTTAATAAGTTATTAAGTAATATATAACCCTTGTTTTTTTAATATATAAAATTCTTAAGAAAATGACAGTTAAAAGTTAAAACTTAATTTGTTTAACTGTCAGTCCTTGCTGCCCAGACTTGTCAAGGTCTTGTTCAACACTGCTTAATTCAGTTATACGTTAAATCACAGCAAGGATAGCTTGCTGTAATTATGTTTTTAGTAGAGAAACTGTATATCTTTCTTGATTTCAGTGCATTTAAAAAACTAAAAACATTAAAAATACACAAAATAAAAATAAAAAATAAAAACATTTAAAATTAGTCTAGACTCTAAATGGCATAAAGATTCACAACTATGACACTGTGATGAAAATCGCAGGTATAAGGCCTCAGATAATATGAGGGGTAACAGAACCCATTCACACCAATAAGCTGTCACCTTGTGTATGGAAATAGATATTAGAAAGTACTGCCCCATACAAACGAGTTACTACACAATTTCCCATAGTCACTAAATTATCATACCACCCTACATTATTTATTAAAGACAACGATTACAGTCTTTTGGGGAAGCGTTCGTGGATTCCTGACGGTTATATAGTGGTAGCGGTGATTAAAACGAAAACTGGTAGTATTAAACGCATATGGTAGCGGATTGCAGAGACTGTAGGGCCACAGACAGCGTGGTATGAAGTTATGAATATGAACTATATGCAACAGAGCATAAATGATAAAACACAGTTGTAAACCAGCGTTTGTATATACAGTAAACGCAGCGGCACTGAAGACGATGTCGGATTCAATGATTCATACCTTTTAAGTTTTCTTGGCAGCCAAACGGTAAACCCTCCTTCGCAGCACCGACCGGTTCCGTCTCACTCTCCAGCTCGCACGAAAACAAAATGACGGGCATCGAAAACTCAAAAACCATTTTATAAGTCGATACAACCTAACCGGCGATATTTACCCTCGTCTCGCGATATTTACTAAAATATCGCCGAAATTTCGGAATTCTCGCGCGAAATTCAAAACATGAAAATATCGCGATTTTTCGGGGGCGATATTTCGGCTCGCCGAAAATATCGCGATATTTGCGAATATCGCCAATATTTCGGCAATATTATCAACACTGGTTTAGAGATTAGACCCACTAAGTTAGTCAAAGGCCAAGGCTTGGCTCAAATGATGACCGAAGGTAATGAAAAGGCTCTTGGTTTGATTTGTCTTAACGATCTATCTTCGCCTGAGTTGCAAAGATTAGGAGAGCATGAGTGGTACAAGGACATTATTTATTACTTGTTAAATCTTACATGTCCTAACCATTTAGTCGCTCATAAGAGAAGGGCTCTTAGATTAAAAGCCACTAAGTATTGCCTCATGAAGGATGGCCTTGGATGGAGAAATCCTGAGGGCATAGTACTTAGATGTGTTGATGAAATTGAGTCCAAGAAATTAGTTTCTGAGTTTCATTCAAGATTTTGTGGTGGTCATTACGCTGCTAGAACTACTGCCCACAAAATTTTGAGAGCTAGTTATTATTGGCCTTCAATTTTTTCTGATGTGCATAAGTTTGTTAGAAGTTGTCAAGCTTGTCAACTGTTCACTGGGAAACAGAAGCTTGCTGCCCTGCCCTTACAACCTGTCGTTGTGGAGGCACCTTTTCAGCATTGGGGTCTGGACTTCATCGGGAAGTTTCATGAAAATTCTAGCAATGGCTACTCATGGATTTTGACTGCTACTGATTATTTCACTAAATGGGTTGAAGCCATACCTGCTACGAATGCCACTGAAAAGGTCATTGTGGATTTCATTGAAAATAATATCATTACTAGTTTTGGTGTCCTGACTAAGATCAATACCGATAATGCCAAGGCTTTTAGATCTTCAGATTTTCGTCTTTTTGTTTCAAATATGGCATTTTCTTATCTCATTCATCAAATTACTATCCTCAGGGTAAGGGTCTTGTTGAGTCAAGTAATAAAAATCTCATAACCATTATCAAGAAGATAGTAGGAGATAATAAAAGATCTTGGGATAGAAAAATCAAGTATGCTTTATGGGCAGATAGGATTACTAAAAAGAAAGCTACTGGTAAAAGTCCCTTTGAATTAGTTTATGGCTTGGATGTAACCTTACCTGTACACTTGAAATTGCTAGCTTATTAGCTCCAACATTTTTCCACTAATAAAGATGTGGTTCAAAATAGAATAGATCAGATTGTGGAGTTAGATGAAGCTCGTTGAACAACTTTTGATAATCTATGCAAAAATCAATCTTACATCAAGAAAAGCTTTGATAAATCATCTCGATCTAGATCTTTCCAGGTTGGAGACATGGTGCTTCTTTGGGATCGCAAGAATGAAAAACCAGGAAAACATAAGAAGTTCGACAATTTGTGGCTGGGACCGTACATCATCCGAGACATTGCCGGACCAAACTCATTCCACTTGAGCAGGTTGGATGGCAAACCACTTGATTTATCTGCAAATGGCCAAATGCTCAAGCTGTTCTTCAAAGATGACATCTGATGCCATAGGACATCATCTGTATTTTATTTCTAACCTTACTTCTTGTCATTTCAGCATTTTATTTCTGTTTTAGGATTAGATTTACTTTTCATGTTACTAGATAGTTAATAAATGAAGAGCTTATATCTTTCATGTGCTTAATGTTATATGATGATTTTTGGATGGATGCTACTTATGTTTTGTTGTGTGTTGCGTGGATGCAAATTTTGGATTCTCACATTCCTACAGTGCAGCAACGTGTCCCCAAGTAGAGCCATATGTTGACCACTACGTGTCAACTACCCATGGCAGTACACCCCCTTTTTTGCAAAAGGGATAGCGCTTGATCGATATGTCCATGCCATTCGACTATCATCATCAGCTTGACCATGTTATTTTGTAAACCCAATCTGCATGTGTAAATTGTAAATAATCTTAGCAAATCTGAGTCATGTAATTACCTAGGTAAACCTAATTTTCTAGTGATGATCTACATTCCGGAAGGTTTTTTGTCTCACCGATGCATGATCGACAGAGTTTTCTTCAGCCTAACCCCAAATCCGGAGTGGATTTTGTCATTAGAATCTTAGGGGAGTCCTGGTGTGTTAGGTCGAGTCTATGTAAAGGTGATTTGGGAATAATCCTAACTATTTGGTTAGGTTATTTTATTACAAATTGCTTGATTTGCTAGATTATATTTGTGTCACAGAACTGGGTGGTCTATGAGGGTCTATGTCAAATGGTTTTTCCCCCTTGAGATGTAAAAAATGTAAAAATCAGTGTCTTGAGGGTTAGAAAATGTTTTATCCCCTCGTAAGTCCTAGGTCCTAGGTGATTTTTTCAAAGGCTAAGTTCGAGGGTCCAAATAAATAATAATAATAATAATAATAATAATAAGTCAAAGTTTTGAGGAAATAAATGCAAAATTTTAATTTTTTAATATATTAAAATGCATTTAATTTAAAAAAATATGAAATTTCCTCAACATTTAAAATTTCGATGGATGAGATTAAAAGAGATTTTGATCCTCATCGACGGTCGAGATCACTTTGACATGGATCATTCGAACTAGCCGTTGGGAAATTTACCTTTAAATAGGGTGTCAGGGGTCATTTGAGATCATTCAATCTGTGAGTCTTGTGCTAAAGAAAGCTCTCTTGTAGTCGTTTTTTTATGTGCAATAAAGAAAGACTTTGGGTTTGAAATCTCGCTGGTGTTATTTTTCTGAAAATGCTGTAAGATGTTATATTTTTCTGCATAAATTTAATTTTAGCCATTGATGATAGCTTGATGAAGAGTAACTTTAAACACATGTATCTTGTTTAGTCACTAGGGTTTCAATGGTAGTTAAATTTCTGAATATGATGGTAGGTATCTCCATTAGATCTGGATTTTAGTATCATTTTCTCCCTCTTGTTAATGGTTGAAGTAAGCTGTGTAGGAAAATCTTGATTTCGAAGATCAACGAGCGTTTGGGGAAGTTCTTGGTTGAACCAGCCAACTCCTGAGAAGCAATTTCTGAAGAGCCCAACTAGTTTTGATCTTGGGCCTCTCAGTTGAATTTTTTTGTGAATGCATGAAGGGTTTTCTGAAGCACCTCATGTTAAATTTCAAATTTTGAAAATATTTCTGTGGCATATTGACAAATCTGGCTATTTAGAGCCTTTAAATTGTGAATATTGTAATTATTTAGCTGGTTTTAGGGTTTTTTTAGTTTTGTTTCTTGCATATTTTGTTTCTGGGTGTTTGTTTTGTCATTACAGGTTGCAGATATGAAGGTGAGATTCAATCTTGAAGCCAGATCTAGGCCTTGGAGGGTAAGATTTGGCCTCAACATCATTTTTGCAGGGATACTCTTCAAAGGATTTTCAAATTTTCTGAAGAAATTCGAGGGTTTGTCCAAGCTATCTGTCTGCTGGGGTTTCATTTTCGCAGAAAAATTTTGAATTTTTTTTTTAAGGTGAGAGCTGTCCAGACCCTCACCTATGCACTGCAAGCCTTTCCTTCAGCCTTAGCTATCCATTCACATAAACCTGCAAAAGAGACCACCTACCTTCCCTTTTCTCCTATGCTGCCCTAAATTCCTCACGCAGCTGCCTATTCTTCTCTGCCCGTCCACGCATTTCTCTTCTCTCTAATGTTTTCTTCCTACGCTGCTGTGGCTTCTACCCTCACTGGCATCCTCACGTAAGCCTCATCTTTCCCCGCTATTTCTCTTTCCATCTGCCACTTCATAACTTGCTGTCCGTTGAACCTATTTGCCATCCCTCCTCATCAACGTGCTGCTGCCATTGCTCCAAATGTTCAGCTCGCCCCACGCAGTCACTTTCTGCTACATTCTGGACGTGCACGTATCCCTCACGCAGCTGTGTCCACCCTTATGCCCACAGCATACCCCTCCTCCCGCTGCTCTATCACTTCACTGCGTCCTCCATCCGCTGCTCCATCCACGTAGCCTTCAACCTGCAAAAAAACCTCCCAACGTTGCCATCGAAGCACCCTTCCGCAACTCCATCGTTCCTCGTTCCATACGTTGGCAGACTTTCTTCCTTCGTCCAAGTCCTTCAAGCCAGCGCTCCTCATGCTGCTACCCTCGTCAATCTGTTGGTGCCATTCTGCCATCAAACGTCCGAGCCTGCGCAGTAAAAACTCAAAGTATTTCGATTTTATTCTTTCTTCATTGTCAAATACAATTAGGATTTAGGCTTAAATTTAGATTTTTTGGTTTTATCGTATATTTTAGATTTTTATTTGATTTTCATTTAGATTTAAATTTTATTTATTTAGATTTTAGATTTTATAAATTTTCATTTTTTATATATATTAGATCAGGTATTAATTTTTATTTTTGATTAGCTTATAGTCTTTAGTTATAGTTTAGTTTAGTTTTATAGTAAATCATCAAATAATAAAAAATAAAAATACAAGAAAGGGCATAAAAATCTTAGTTCAATATTTTTTTAGGATTTAGTTATTTTAGAATTTAATATAATTTTTTTTTAGCACTTTTTTTTTAATTAATTCTTTAAAGTTAGATTGTAATTTTTTTTTTAGTTTTAGGCTTTAGTTTAGATTAGATTTTAATTTTAGTTTTGTTATATTTTAATTTTAAATTTAGAACTTTATATCACAAAAAAATAACAAAAAGTTAAAAAATTATAAAAATCATAAAAAAAGTTTTAGGTTTTGGTTTGGTCTTATTTTAGAATTTAGTTTTTATTTTATGATTTTGATTTTAATCATTAAAATAAAAAAATTTGAAATATTTTGTCACATTTAGTCTTGGCATATTCACTCAAGGATTTGTCACTTTTGGTGTATCTTTTCCGCTAAGGCTAAAAGATTTTAATTGTGGGATTAATGTTTGTCATTTTTATATAGTTAAATGCGCTTAAATTTTATCTAAAGATTAGCTATATGAAAGTGGTGAATCATTTTATGGAATTAGTAAGCATTTAAATTTTGTGATTGTTTCAAATATTTAATCTTTTGAAATTTATTTGCTAAAATATTGTGCATCTTGCATCTGGTGAAATTTATCAGTGCTTGGATCAGTGTTGCGGGGGAGCGCCCCCCCCTTCGAACCCGCTCCCGAAGCGCGCTCCCAAAATCGCTCCTGTAAAAAAATTTACGCTCCCTGGTCTGTTAGGGAGCGATTCAGGGAGCGATCGCTCCCGCGCTCCCGGAGCGTTTTTTAATGCCCGGGAGCGATCGGGGAGCGATCGCTCCCAGATCGCTCCCGGGCATTAAAAAACGCTCCGGGAGCGATTTGAGACGGGCCGGGAGCGGTTCAGCGGAAAAAAAATCCGCCGGACCCGAAATTTCCAAAAATTTTAGAATTTTTATTTATTTTATAAGCCCAATGGGCCAAAAAAATTTCATTTGAACTTCATTGAGCAAGAGATTGAGAGCTGGAGCAAGAGCAAAGGAGCAAGGAGCAAGAGCTGAGGAGCAAGGAGCCAGAGCTGAGGAGCGAGGAGCAAGTGCCAAGGAGCGAGGAGCAAGCCTGCAGAGGTAAGTAACTTAATCATTTAGTTAGTTTAGCTGGTTAGGTAGTTAATTTGGTTAGTTTAATTTAGCTGTTTGAGTTTAAAGATCATGTATTTAAATTAAATTAATAAATTAAATGAATTAATCCCAATAAACTAAATTAATTTGCAGATTCAAGACTCAAACCCTACAAACATCAAACACCATGGACCTGGGGATATTTATTGGCATTTTCCTCTTCCTGGTCCCTTTTATGGTTGTTATGGTGGTGGAGAGTAGGAAACGGAGGGGGCCTGAAACTGAAGAGGTGGATGAAGAAGCCGGAGGAAGTCAAATGGGTGAAAACCCCAGTGAGGAGGAGGTGGAGGGTGAACATGACCCTCAAAAAACTAAACAAGACCAAACTCCATTGTGGAAATATGTTCACAGGGCTGAAACAGGGAGAGGGGGTGGAACCACTAAATTTCATTGCCCCCATTGCAACACTGATTACACAGGCTCATACACCCGTGCTAGAAGACACCTCTGCGGGAAAAGGCCATGGGATGGAGAGAAACAAATAGGAATCAAAACTTGTGCAGCGGTGTCAACAGCAGATAGAGCCAAATACATAAAGGAAGAGGAGGACGCCCAATACAGAACAAAAAGATCAAGGGGTTTCTTTGAACCAATCTCACCATCACAAAGAACTCCTTCAGCATTCTCCCAAGGCAGTGGATATGGACATGGAGGCACAGGGTCATCATCTTTAAGGCGTAGAACCATATCAAATTTCCTTGATGAGGGGTGTAGGAATGATATGGATTCAAAAGTTTACAGGTTCCTCTATGCATGTGGGATACCATTCAATGTTCTACGCTCACCTTATTGGCACGAAATGGTTTCTGCCATAAATGATGCCCCTAAAGGATACAAGAGCCCTGGGTATGACAAGGCAAGAACTGTTGGCCTTGATCATGAAAAAGCAAAAATATCACATTCTTTGAATAAAATGACAAGTTCTTGGACTGACAATGGGGTGTCCATTGTATTTGATGGATGGACAAATGTAAAAGGCAAGCCATTGATAAGTGTTCTTGCTGTGTCCCGAAGTGGTCCCATCTTTCTAGCTGCACATGATTACTCAGACAAGTTCAAGACCGCTATCAACATTGCAGAAGCATTGCTTGAAACAATTGAGCGTATTGGCCCATACAATGTCATCCAAGTCATCACTGATAATGCTCCTAATTGTAAGGCAGCGGGAGCAATTATTGAGGATAAATACCCGAACATATTTTGGTCTGGATGTTTGGTTCACACATTGAACCTTCTGTTGCATGATATTGTCAAAAACAAAAATGAACAATACCAATGGATTGGTGATTTGTACAAGAAAGGAAAAAAAATGATAAAATTTATTACAAATCATAGCAATACCCATGGCCTTTTCCGCAGTCACTCGAGATTGGAGTTGCTGAAGATTGCGAGGACTAGATTTGGTTGCTATTACCTCACCTTCAGGCGCCTTTTGAAGGTAAGAGAGGCATTAGCTAGCATGGTATCAAGTCCACATTGGCAGGTGTTAAAGGAAAGGGCTACAAATGTAGCTGACATGGCAGGTTTTGAAACGGTGGAGGAGGCCGCTCTTGATGGGCAGTTTTGGACAACTGTGAGACAGGTATTGGATTTCACCAAGCCAATTTATAACATGATTCGGTTTGCAGATACAGACAAACCAGTGATTGGCGAGGTGTATGAGCAAATGGATACCATGTTGGGGGAAATAAAAGACATTGTTCATAATAAAGATCCCAACTTGTACAAACTGATTCATGATTGTGTGTGTGAACGGTGGAATAGGCTTAACCTTCCACTACATTGCTTGGCGTATATTCTTACGCCAAAATACTACTCAGAATCTTGGTTGGGCAAACCTGCAGCAGGGGGTGGTGTTAGGACCAAACCCCATTTAGATCAAGAGGTAACTAGAGGATATCTGGAAGCATTAGAAAAGTTGGTGCCTGACAGGGAGGAATGTGCAGCTGTGCGCCTTGAAATAGGCAGATACTTCAGTGGCAGTGGTTTGTATGGTAACTTCCATGCAATGGACGACAAAGATAAATTTGATTCTCTCACATGGTGGGAAACATATGGCGGCCACGGACTTTTGCCAAAACTGGCAAAAAAAGTTCTTTCACAGGTTGTAAATTCTTCTTCTGCAGAGAGGTGTTGGAGCACCTACAGTTATATACATAATGTGAAAAGAAACAAACTCAACGAAAACCGAGCAGAAAGCTTGGTTTATGTGCACTACAACTTGAGGTTGTTGAGCCATTACTGTGATCGGGCTAATGAAAATCCCACATATAAAATTTGGGACAATCACCCTGAGGACGACAATTTGGAGGATGGCATTGTACATATTGAAGAACTAGAAGAGGAGCTTGTACGGGATGAAAATGAAGCAGCTGCAGCAGCCATGCCACCTCCACCATCCAGTAGCAGTTCTCGGGGCCCGAGTCTTGTTCCATTGCTGTCGCCACCTCCATCGACACCCTCGCGTGGAGGCTCTAGTTCTGGTCGTCGGTCTGTGCGGGAGACTCCTAGAAGACCACCACGACCTGCTTATACTCCTGGAGACTCTCGTGGCAAGGGCCACTTGTAGATTTACAGTTTACTTGTCTTTTTTAGTTTCTATTAGACTTTAGTTTTCATAACTGTTGTGTTTTGAGTCCTTGACTCTTGACTCTTTACTCTTTCATATCATTATGACATTATGATATTTTTTGTAAACATTATATCACTGTGACAATGAAAATTTGAAGTTTGAAGTTGGGCCTTGGCAATTATAACTCATTGGTAATGATTGTGAATTATGAATATGATGCTTTGTGAAAGACTAAAGTTGTTTCATTTCATCTCATTATTCATGTTTCATTTTATAAATTTTTAACATTTCATATCATGTTAACAGTTAGAAGTTAGGACTTAGAAATATCTTCGATATTACTTCTTGTAATGGTTAAACTTGGCTTACAAGTACAACTTGTTACTTTGGTGATCAATGATGATAAATGTTATTGAATTTTCAATTCTGAAAGCTTGAAGTTGAAACTTTAATATTGAATTTGATGAATCATGATTTATAAGACTCATGGACATGGTTGATGACGATTATAATTTCTAGATGATTGATGTGATATGGTTCAATGATCAATTTATGTTTTTTTATGTTTTTTATGTCTATTTCATCATTCTACATGTTTTTGTTGACATATATGTATCAAAAATTAAAAAATATAAAAAATATATATATTTTTAAAAAATCGCTCCCCGATTCGCTCCCAAACCGGGAGCTTCTGAAAATGGTCGCTCCCGCTCCCGCTTCCGCTCCCGCTCCCCGCTCCCGCTCCCGCTCCCCGCTCCCGCTCCCGCTCCCGCTCCCGCTCCCAAGTAACATTGGCTTGGATTATTTGATGATAAACGATTGTTAGTCGTGGAATTACAAATTTCATATTTCTGCAATAGTTGATAAACAATTATTTGATTATTAACTAAGGCACTGGTCTTAAAGAATTTAAAGATTTAATCTAATTTCAAATATCAATCAAGTGCTTGTTCCCCCCCGCTGTGTCTCCTAAGCCAGCTGATTCTTAGTTGGTTTTCTTTTATCCCATAGGGTCTACCCCCCTTAGCCAAGGGAGACGGCTTAAACGGAGAGATCGGGGATCAAGGTGACAGCCCTCGGTCTGAGCGTTGTCGCGGTGCTTAGACACTGTGCGACAACAACACCCATGAAGGTGTTGGAGATATTAAGATGCAGATAACTAATTCAAGTCTACAAAGATGTCATGATGGAAGGCCATCCAGAAAAGCACTATTTGATGAAGTAATATCGGGATGAAGTCATCAAGGGCTACTAAATCGAAATATGGGAACAAGCAAGTACAACTAAGCATCCATATGATAAATATTCAAAAGTATAGTCAAATGATAAAGGAGTAGCCAGATGACGAAAGATCTTGACATACACCAAGAAGGCCACTTTCCATGAAGAAAGAAATGACATGACAATCTAGGAAGGAACTTGATCGATGGCTTGTGCCCTACCAAGAAGAAGTTCAAACAAAGGCTTCATGACATCAAAGGAAGAAGGAGATCCAACAACTGAAGAACCCACGAAGAAGAAGTTGTTGATGTATGGACAAGTCCCTAGCTATGAGGGAGTTTCTAACAAGTTCCTAATTACAAAGGAGCTTGGTCAAGTTTTTGGTCAGAGGAAACTTGGGCATATCTTCCCCAATTAAGAGGAAGAGATAGACACAACATTCTTGTCTTCACTTTGGAAGAAAGAATGGAGGATTGGGTAATCATCTGGCATCCGATGCTCTTTGAGGATGTGTAGGGCATCCAAGATAAGAGTAGGCAAGAGGACCGATATTCTTTGAGGGCTGGGAACCCAAGACAAGAATAATCCTAGAAGGTCATACTCAGTGAACACCCGGGTGGGTATGTACCTTGAGAGGCAATGATAAAGGTGTCTATATATCATTGGTCTCACCAACATTGTGCTCTGATCTTATGAGAGATAGAGCTGTTAGTTAAGGCCTTGGTATAAACAATGTTGGTTACTATGATGCTATAACAGATGGATTGCCAATTCGGTTTCTCTTATGTGAATTCTTCAAGATTGAAAAATAGCCAAAGACCTTGTACTAATGTATGAATACCTCCCTAGTTAAGAGGGAGTGTTGAAGAAAGTGTAACTAGGTTCGGTCTTTATAAATGTAATTTTGATATTTGTATTTATAAAAGAAAATAAATATTATTTTTGTTATTTATATCAATGAGTTTCTTGCTTATTGAATAGGTCTAGCACATGTCAAAGTGCTATAGGTAAGTCAAAGAGTCAAAAGAAATGTTGAAGACCCTTAAGGGCATGTTACACCATGTATTAGAGTCAAAAGAATACCTCCAAGCAAAGTCACAAGTCCTCTCCATACAACGACATCACCAAAGAAGTTAATCCGAAGTGGAAAAGTCAAGTCGGCCTCAAGTCTTCAAGTTGGCCTCAAGTCGGCCTAAAGGAGGGACAAACCTCTATATATAGAGGCTGTCCACTTCTCTAATGATATCATCAATCATCTCTAAAATCAGTGAGAAAGGAAGCTGGGGAAAGGGTGAAGGAAGATGAGGAAAAGGAGCCTTTAGGACAATGAAGGAGGAAGAAACACTGAGCCTTAGAGGTCTTTTCTAGGGTTTATTATAGTCACATGTGCGAAGGAAAGAGCCTCATCCTACAGTCATTACTACACTACTATCACAGTCACATAATTTCATTGGTTGGGCAATCAAAGTAGGCCTATAGGGCCTCCCACTCAAGTGAAGAAGGAGCTCTCTCAAGCGAATAAGGAAGAGGTCAATATAACAAGAAATCCCCTCACACGTGCGAAGAAATGGGGTTGCACTACTGTCATAACAAGTTTTCAACTACATCTCAAGAAAGAGCTCGATTAGGCAAGAGAGAAAGGTCTCCTCTTATGTGAAAGAGTTCACTAAGGATCATGGAGAAATATCTCTTCTAGAGCTAGCATAACAAGGACTATCACCAGTTGCCGGAAGAAGAACGAAAGTGTCAAAAGAAGGAGGACAAAGTACAGGGAGACGAACTGCCAGAAGAAGGAAGGACTTGACTTGTGCTTGGAGGATATTCTTGTCAAGGGTCTAGGGTTTGGCATTGGTCAATAGAAGCTTCAATAAGATAAATTTAGGAAATGGTTTTCTTCTCTAAGAGAGAGGGGTTTTTCCCTGGCAGAGAGCCAATATTGTGTTCTTGTTTCTTGTGTTTTGGTAGCAGTTTGATGAAGTAAACACACGTACACTAATAAAAAGAAGATCAAGCTAACAAGAAATATTAAAAGAATACTTCACAAGTTGTTATCAAGTCTAGAGGAATCCTATCTTATTTGGTTGCCCTAGATTTAGAATTTATTTCTCAAAAAATTTAATTTACAAACCTTGTATATTGGTAAATATTTTGTAAATACTTTTTTTTTGTAAATTATTTCTAACCCTTGTTTGCAACAATTGGGGTTATTTTAAATTTTGTATACATATTGGGGTTTTGGGAAATTTTATTTCATTTGTGTAGGGGAATCCCCAAGCCATCTCAAATTTTGTGAGGGTTTCTCTTCCCCAAGTGAGACGTCTAGCCTTCTTGAAGGAAATCGTTGGGGTTTTGAGGCGGATCTAGGCCTTGGAAGGTAAAATCCAACCTCTAGCTTTTATATGGGCTCAACGCACAAGCAGGAAGGGAAGCCGCTAGCCCTTAGAGGGGAATTTGTGGCGTTTTGTGGCAATTTTTGAAGATTTGGGTCAAATGTTTTGATTTTGTAGGAGTCCATTGTTTTTTTGGCTTCCTAGGCCTAGCGTTAGCCCTTCTAGTCCTAGCATAACCCTCTTCCACCCCTGTCGCAACCTCCTCGACCTTCCTTGGTGACTCGCAGGCCTAGCGTGGCGTCCCAAGCCTTGTCATTGCTTTATTTTCACATGCTGTTAGCCCTTAAGGGCTGCTAACCCATACCACAGGCCTTCCCATGGCCCTAACCCTCCTTCACTACCCTTTTTCCCTAGGTGCCGCAGACCCTGCTAGCCCTTGACGACAGGCCTATTGGCCTCTTTCTCTTTCCTAGGTGTCGTAGGCCTACAAGGCCTTTCCCTTGGCCGCTACCCCATCCTAGGCCTAGCGTTGGCCTCTAGCCTTCATTGTTGCTGTTATCTAGCCCTCTTTGCCTCATTTCAGTCATCATTGGGATTATCATCGAGTTTTCGTCACTAATACTTTGTGGTTGCAAAGATATTCAAAAAGATTTTGAGCTAATAATTGTGGTTGCAGGAGGTCAATTCATTGGAGGAGTTTTGGGCAAGCAAGCTAGTCATTTTCAAGGCTTAAAGGCCTATTGGTTTGCCTCCTCAAATCCTCATTTTCATCTTTGTTTTACTAGCAGCCTCTGATCATTTGCTTATGGTGTTATAAAACTCATCTAAGTGGCATCAAACTAATTAATAAGTCACCTAAATACATTAACAAGTTATTGCATCAATTAGGTAATCACTGTTTAGCATATTTCATATTTTTTTGATGACTGCCACACTGTTTAGAAAGCATCATAAACCAAGATTTTTGCATCTCACTTAGATTGTAGGACTTGCATAACATATAGGATAGCAAAGCATCTCCAAGCAACAACTGTTCATTCGGTCATTTGATACTTAATCGATACAAAGCAAGTAGTTGACTCCATAAGGCACTGGTCTCACACAATAATCTAATCTAATCTCTAAAACTTGCTAAATCAACCATGTGGCTAGGCCATTCAGTTGTGTCTCCCAGATTTGTTGGTTACCAACAAATCTCGCATTTTCACATTCCATAGGGACTACTCCCCATAGCCTGCTATTGTGAGACAACTAAAATGGAGAGGGCATGGATCAAAGTGACAACCCATGCCCTGAGTCGTTGTCTTATCATGCCTTTACAATTTGAGTGACAATAGGCTATGGGCTAGTGGAGGCCCATCCTCTCTCCTTGGCACTGAATACAACTCTTCATGTGGATGATTTGATTGTTGCAAATTTGTGTCTTGTATTTTCAGATTTGGTCAAAGACTCTCTTGTAGTTGTTACTTGAAGAGATCTAGCCCTTGGAAGTGGCATGTTGTAAAAGACTTCTTCTGTTTCTTTTGGAAGTCTTCTGAAAGGGCTTTCTCGTTTCTCTTGCAGCCAATCACTAATAAAAGGATTAATTTTCTTGTGAGGGGGCTTGGGATTTTTCTCATGGTATCCCTTATCCCCATTTGGAGCGAGGATCTTTGTTTGTGGGTGGACTAATCTCTTAGTTTAAGTTTCTTTGCTAATCTCATTTGCTAAGCTCACTTATGCATAATTAGTTTTCTAACATAGCACTCATAACCATTTTAGTTTTAGCATAAATTTGGGATTGGTTTAAGTTTGCTATTTCAATTTCTTGATTACTTGCATTGGGCAATCTATTACGACACATGCAAATTTTCTTTTGATACAAGAAAGTATTTTATACATTTGCAGGCTTAAACTAGTTTAATTTATCCATTTATTTTGGTTTCACAAGTCTCTTGAGCATATTGCTTTATCATTGTCAAATCAATTTATGTGGCATCTTGGTTATTATTGAGCATTTTTGTGTCATTTCATTGAAGCAATTTGGCATTGGTTTTATTTATCGCAAAGCAATTTGGAACTTCTGGAGCTACATTGGGTTAATTGTTTCACTTTCACTTCCATTTGACGATATTGGTATTGTTTACTTATGCATTTTCTGTTATACTCAAGCACCAATACCTCTTTTTTGGAAGTAACAACATTCACTTAGGCATTTTAGTACTAATTTGCATCTCTAAAATTAACCTCCAACTTAAGTTGGTTGTATAGACATTAGGGACCCTCCACCCCTATTGACTCCTCACTGTGAGATCTGAATTTCGGGCGAGGGCGAGGTCTGGGACTGAAGTTGAATTGAAACTTGCTTTAGAATACTACTAATAAAATAAACCAAGAGCACCTTCACATCATATTTTTACTTCACTTGCAATACATTCTCATGCATAAGCTATCTTGAGTTTATTGAATCTTATTTGCAGGCATTATCCTTCTTTCAAGTAGCATTTTCTTTATTTTGCAAGTATTGTGGATCTTTTCATTTGCAATCTTTACTTTACTTGCAATTTTGCTATCTCATGTACTTGTTACTTTGGTGGTTATTTTGCTCATGATTATTTAATGTCATTATCTTATGTTACTTGAGCACTCTCTTTACAAGTACTTTTTCCTTTATTGCAAGTGATGTTTACATGCTTATCTTGGTCTAACATTTTCTTTGTAGGATTATTTATCATTGTAACTTGAATTTCATTTTGGTCAAGCACTTGTCATTTACTTTGAAGCACTGGTCTATACTTTGAATATATCATTTAATATCACTCATATATTTATGTGTTTGTTTACATCTTGGAATTGAGTCATCTTTGATAAGTATCTCCTTCTAACTTCAGTCTCTCAGAATCTCACATTTCCTTTACTAACCTTCTTTAGGGACCACCCCCCTTAGCTTAACTAGGAGTGATCTTTGACGGAGAGAGTTGGAATTAGGTGACAACCCCTTCTCCTAGTTTGCCACTAAGATCACACCTTGTGGGGTTGTGGATTTTTCACACATTAACCTAGGTGTGCAAGCAAGGTGGCAACATTCTTTGGCACCGTTGTTGGAGACAAGTCCTCTTGTACCTAGAATATGGCTAACTTTCAGTTCTTGCATTTTGGATTTTTAGAGTTAGATTCATGTTCAAGTAGCGACTCCACTTGTTTCATTTTTTGCAAAAAATTCTGCTATAAGCTTTCTTCTCATAGACTTCTTGCTAATCTTGGACAAGAGCCTCTCTCTGGTATCCATTTCCCCTTTTAGGGTCAAGTGAGCATGACATCATGAATGATTTTCTCGCCCCTTGTGATTATACTAACATTCCAGGCTATCCGAATTTTATTGTGGATGAAGCCATTGAAGAGTTGCCTATTTTTCTAGGTAACAATGTTGTTAAACTCACCTTAGGAGTTTCAACCTTTGTGTGAGGAAGTGGCACCATAATATTAACCATGAGGACGTTCAAATGAAACTTTTCATCTTCTCATTAGATGAGGATGCTCTGGATTGGTTCTCAGAGTTACCTGCTAATAGTTTCAATTCTCTAGAACCAATCATTAATGCCTTTGAAGAAAAATATGGAGATAAAAGAAAGATCAAAGCGAAAGCTCAAGCAAATGAAAATGAGAGTGATCTCATCAATGAGTTGACTCAAATGATTAAGGGTATGCAACTCAAACAAGCTCAACTCATTAAGGTCATGGAAGTCAATCATTCTAATGAAATGACCTCTATTCAAAATCATTTGATTACAATCGAAGCAAACCACACTCAAGTAATTAAGAACCTGGAACTCAATCAAACAAGATTAATAGCAGATCATGCAAAGGAAATGAGTACCATGGAGGTTAATCATTCTAGTCAAATGGACGCTCTTCAAAACAGGTTTCTTTCCATGGAAGAAAAACTAGTACAGTTAATGAACACCATGGATTCGAATCATGCCAAGGAAATAAGTGTTATGAAGGCTAATCAAATCACTTATTAGAATAGGTTGGAGGAAATGGAAAGATTACAGGTACAAAAATTCCAGCTTAGGTCAGATGATGAATGGGAGAAGAACAAAGAAACAAATCATAAGCCTCCCAATCCACTGAAGCAAGCTTCATCTTATTATGAGGAGGTCATTTATTCCATTGAAAAATGGCTAATTGAAGGCGACCTAGATAGAAAGAAAAATGAGGAGAATCAGGTTAATACTTGTGAGATTGATCCATCAGATGTAGAATGATGAAAGGCAGGTCACAAAAGTCTTGGATACTTTAAATTTTCCATCTGAGCATTTTCAAGATTGGGCAGAAAGGTCTACTTCTAAGTCACATGACATGAGGACACGAGACACGAAGGACACGTAAATATGAGTATTCGACATGAGACGTAGCGACCCTGAAAACAAGACACGAGGGACACGTTATATATATATATATATATATTAAAAAATACTGAAATATAGTGCTTGATCCATATAGATATGAATCATGATGATATCTATTTAGTATTTAGTATACACTATTTACTATTTAGTAATTTACTAGTTAGTTTATTAATTTACTACATCAATGATGTTCACAGTTGAATGTTCATTGTTCATGTTATAATTTTTGTTATTAACTTCATACACGTTTGATCATGTTCAAACTTCACATAAGGTAGTTTATGAACTATAAATTTATATGTGTTCAAACTTCATTATTGACCAGAGTGTTAATGAGCACATGATGGGGCGCTGCATTTTTATTTCAACACACGATCTATACGTGGTCACTTGTGTATAATTAAGTTAAGTTCTGTAGGCTATAACACAATTTACAAGAAATTTAAGTGCTCCAAACTCTCAACAAAGCATGTGAACGCTCGTCTCCTACATCTCCAGGTCCAGGTCGATGTGAAGTTGTGAGCATTGTGCTCGAATCTGATGGAATTCCTCACACTGCACAACAAATTGGATTCCAACGACGAGCAAACTCAACTTCGGTGGCGAACAATGACAAAAAAACCCAAAAATAAACCATGTTGCAGGTTTTAAATGTCACTTTTCATGGGACACATGTCCTAAGAACCAAAAACGTTAGGGCACGTTTTCGACATGTCCAAAACACGTGTCTCGATTGGAGGACATGAAGAAAAACGTTTTCGACATGTTTTAGGGCGGTTTTCGTGTCCGACACGTGAAATACGGGACACGAGACCCTGAGGGACGTGTCCTGTGACTTAGATCTACTTTGATTGCATCAACATCAACATTACGGTCTATTATGAAGAAAAGAAAAAATTAGAAAAGATTTGGTAAATTTGATGGCCATATACAACATAGTGTTGGGATGGATCAAAGTCCTAAGATATTTAGAATTGGACAGGGAAAATAAAAAAAGTAACCCATGCATCTTCCTGAAAGTAAGCAGGTCCTCAACATGGACTTCATTGAGGACATTTGATGCCATGGGCCATCTTTGTATTGTATTTCTAACCCTACTCCTTGTCATTTTTTAGATTTCATTTTCCGCTATTAGATTAGTTTCTATTTCATGTTATTAGAGTAGTTTTATTTTAGCATGTTAGATTAATGTTTTATTTTAGCACTTGATTTCATAGGATGATTTTTGGAACAGACACCACTGATATATGCTTTTGGTGGATGCAGATTCCAAGTTCTTGCATGCTGTCAGGTCCTATCTAGCACGCATCCCCATGTGGAGCATCAATTGATTTTTTTTTTTAAGAGTCCATGCCCAAGGATATGTCAGAGCATTCCCACACTTATAGAGTTCCATAGTTGATCATGGCTTCTAAGCCCCTTTTCTTCTCTCTTTCTTCATTCAGTCCTCAAATTTCGTAACCCTATGGGGATATTATATAAATGTCACTAGCATGATGAATAAAGCTATGTAACAGACCTAGGATGTTGAGACACGATCAACAAGCGAGTACACCTTGGAGTGTTTTTTTTTCTTGGTTAATTATTCCCGCTTTTCAGTAGCAAAAATTTTCTAGGTTTTTTCACTTACCACATACCCCAAAGCCAACATGATGGCTTGAAGATCGTGCCATAAGTCCATCTTAGTGTCTAGGGTCAATGTATATTACCACACTAGGTCATTGTTGTAATTTCGCAGAATTTGACTTGGTCTAAGTAGGATTTTTTAATAATTAAAAATTTCCTTTAAAATATGATTTTTTAAAATTATTTTCTATGTAATGATTTAAATAATTGGTCCTAGGAAATTTCTGGGGCGTGTGACTACTCGAAATTCATCCTCAGAGGACCAACATTATCCTAAGACCCACTTTGAGGGTCAAAATACGACTTATAGTCCATCAAAAGCCAATTTTTGCTGATATTAGTGGAAAAAATGGGAAAAAACTATAAAATTCAATAATTGGAAAAAAATTATAAAATTTTTCAAAGTCAAAGAAAGTAAAAAAAGTGACATAACAATTCCAATGAAGGTCAAAGATGATGTGGCAACTATGTGGGGCCCACCACATGAACCACAACTCAAGTCAAAACAAGTCAAAGGTTCCACGTTCAGTGCATGAGGCACAATGGAATATTTGAGTTTCTGAAGTTAATTTAATTTAAGCATTGTGGAATTAAAGTGAATTGGCATACAAAATAAAAGAAACCAATAAAAAATGGTTTAGGGGACAATGTGAATGACATGGTAGCCACATTGGAAAGTTAGTGGACCAAGTCAATAGTCAACAAATGGAGCCCGAGTTGTCCATTTAGCTGAAAGAATTTCTCCTTAGAGTGCTCACTAATGTGCTTTCTGATTTAGTGGGCGTTAATTTCTGGAACAGACACCACTGATATACGCTTTTGGTGGACGCAGATTCCAAGAATCGAATGTGCTTTTAGATTTAGTGGGTGTTAATTTGGAAGCTCAATGAAAAATTCCAACCATGGGATGAGATTCCTCTTTCCGAGAGGACTAATTTTGGCTATTGAAGTGCTCAATTTGGGCAAGAGAAAGTGTTTTTTGAAGAAAATCCCACATGTGCATATTTGATTAGATCAGCCCTAAAGCAAATTGGACACTCTTGGAAGTTGATTAATATAAGTGACCTCAACCTTATTTGGACATTATCATGAATCATTCTTCTATTCTCTTCTTTGGTTTTGGCTCGCACAAGTCTAAGGTAGTTTCATGGAGATTGGCTCGCACAGGTCCGAAATTGCAGGGTCCGAGCTTGCATGTGTGTTCTAGGGTTTTGGTTCCCAACCACAAGCATGCAACAGGGAAATTTCAGTTTGTAACCGCAGGCATGTAGGTCTATGCGTGCAGTTGAAGGGTTTCAGCCGCACGCACGACACTCTCTCTGTGCGGTTGGGACCTAAGATTTGGTTATATTAGTTCACCACAGATTTCATCAGTTAACCGCAAAGTTCGGTAGTTGACCACAGGCTTCTGAATTAGGGTTTTGATTATTAGCATTGTTTGGTTCATCTCATGGATGTTGTTTAGCTGATTTTGCTGGATAGGATTATGATTGAAAATATGGATCATTGTACTCTCTTTTGTTGAATCATTCAATGACAATCTAATAAGAAGAAGAATTTGAAAGGGTTTTCCCCTTATGGGTTTTGCCTTGCTCTCTGATCAATTCTAGCATTTCCATGTGTGAATGCTTTTCTTCTATTGTTACTTTATGTTCTGCTTCATAGATAATGATATTGTTCTTTCTATATAATTGCATATGCCGTTGAATAATGATGTAAATCTGAATAATGTTATGATGTTATGGGGTGAATTTAATATGGAAATAATGAAATGCAATTATCATGGCAAAGAACAATATAGCCCTATGAAAATTTAACATGGTATCAGAGGTGGGTTGAAGAAAAGTCATTGAAGATGACCCCTATGAAGACACCTTTGATGGAAGCACAAGAAGATGGAGGAGACCTAAAAGGATACTAGGCTTTGAAGGAAACCTTATGGAATATAGTTATTAGGGTTTGATGTATATTATGAGGTTAGGGTTTGGTAGAATCCCTGGATTATGACAGGTTTGAGATATGCAACTTAGAAACCCCAGCGTGATCAATGTGAAGATGTTCTAGCATTTATGACAAATTGTTATGAAACCAGCTCACGAAAAGATAGAAAAGAGAGATCCACGCCTTAGAATTCAGGCTCTTCGAGGGGGCAACCTCCTTTACATTACATAAATGAACAATTCTTGGATGATTCAAATGACAAAACATCTTTTCTATATATAGGAGTCTATGGAGTCACAATATAATCGAGCCGACCTAACAATAATAATATAAAGCCACAAAAATAACAATAGAGGGATTCTATGGGCACATTAATAACAATATGGGGGTAATGGGGGCACAACAATATAAATAAGGGGTATAACTACAATAGTAATGGGGTAATAACTAGTATTATAGGGACCCAACATGCCCCTCTCCTTCAAAAAAGTGTTGTCCTCAACGCTTGAGTAGTTCAGGATACTTCTGCATAAAATTCTCATCCTCCCATGTGGAATCTTCAGCGGATAAGTTCTTCCACTTGATAAGGTACTCTGAAATTGATCGATTTCGTAGCTGTCGAGTTCTTGTTTCTATAACTGCTTTCGGTTCCAATATAATTTTTCCTTCCTCGTCAAGTTCTGGCAATATTATTTGAACTGGGAGTTTGTCGCCTATAACCTTCTTTAAGCATGAAACATGGAAAACTGGGTGCAATCGAGAAGCTGCAGGAAGCTCCAATTTGTATGCCATAGTACCAATCTTTTGCAACACCTTGTACGGACCATAATACTTTGGTGATAATTTATTATCCTTCTTAACTTGCTTGAGGGACATTTGCTTATATGGTTGTAGCCGTAGGAATACCCAATCACCTACATCAAAACTTCTTTCACTGCGATGTTGATCTGCCTGTTGTTGCATTCTATTCTGTGCCAACACGAGGTTATCCTTTAAGAGTTGGAGGACTTGTTGTTGATGTTCGATGTGATGTTCCACTGTCTGAACCTTAGAATTTTCTCTTAAATATGATGTGATGGATGGTGGTTGATACCCATAAAGTGCCATAAATGGGGTCATTTTTGTTGTTGTATGAAAGGAAGTGTTATACCACCATTCAGCCAGAGGCAACCATTTGACCCATTGTGTCTGTTTATCAGATACAAAGCAACGGAGATATCCTTCCAAACATTTGTTTACTATCTCAGTTTGCCCATCAGATTGAAGATGATAAGATGAGCTATGAGCTAACTGAGTACCAAGACAAGAAAATAATTGTGTCCAAAAATTTCCAGTGAAAATGGGATCTCTGTCACTTACAATAATCTTTGGGTTTCCATGTAGCTTTTGAATTGTTTCCATAAATGCAGTAGAAACTGTACTGGCTTTAAATGGATGTGATAATGCACAAAAGTGTGCATACTTGGTAAGTCTGTCAACTACCACCATGATGACACTCTTTCCCTCAGACTTGGGTAAACTTGTGATAAAATCCATTGATACCTCCTCCCAACGTTGGCTTGGAATGGATAAAGGTTGTAATAGATTCGGTGTCTTAATTGTTTCAACTTTATTTTGTTGGCAAACCAAACATTCTGCCACAAACTTTTGAATATCTGATTTAAGGCCATCCCAAAAAAATTCCTTCTTAACCCTGTGGTAAGTTTTTAAAAATCCTGAGTGCCCTCCTAAGGGAGAAGTGTGCAATTCCATAAGAATCTTTTGTTTTAGCTGGGAATTCTTACAGAGGTATAAGCGATCTTTGTACCATAACGAATCATTTTTCCAGCTAAATGTATCAGACGTACTGGAATCTTGTTGTAGCTTTTGAATAAGTGCCCACACTTCTTTGTCATTCTTCCATTCCTCCCTTGCTTCATTTATCCAATCTGGTTGGATGATAGAAATAGCGCACAACAATGCTTCCACATCCTCATCCTTCCTTGAGAGTGCATTTGCCACCACATTTTGCTTCCCTTTTTTGTAGATGATTTCAAAGTCATAACCCAACATCTTTGTGACCCACTTTTGTTGCTCTTCAGAGGATAATCTTTGTTCTAAAAAGTATTTAAGGCTATCATGATCTGTTTTTACTTTGAAGTGTCTTCCCATTAGGTAGGGTCGCCATTTCTTAAGTGCATGGAGTATTGCCAACATTTCCTTCTCATAAATAGCTTTTCTTAGAAACTTTCCCTTGATTGGACGACTTTCAAAAGCAATGGGTCTTTCATCTTGCATTAGAACAACACCAATTCCATTTCCTGAAGCATCACATTCCACAATAAAGGTTTTTGTGAAGTCCGGTGTAGCTAAGACCGGTGCTTGGCACATTGCCTCTTTAAGATGTTCAAAGGCCTTTGTTGCTTCCGGAGTCCATGAAAATGCATCTTGTTGAAATTTGGTACCGGAGGACAGGTGGTTCCCTTAGGCTTTGATCTTTGGCCTAGGGAAAAGTGTCCAAAAGAATTTAATTTTTCTCCTAAAGTGACTTTATAATTTTATAAAGTTAAATCTAATTTAAAAGTGACTTTAAGTGATAAAGTTACTAAGTCTAATTTTAAAGTGACTTTTATAAAGTCAATGAAAAATTAGAAAGGAAACGTGACTTTGAAAATAAATGACTGAGTGGGTCTTTATTAAAGTGGGGTGAATTAAAAAATAGAAAGTGAGATTTAAATGAGCATTTAATCTCAACCATTGATCTAAATCTCTTTCAGCCATTGGATTTAGAGATCACCCAAAAGTCACTTGGATCACCCAAAAGTCACTTGGAGTTATATTAAAGGAGGAAAAGGAGGAAAAGGTCATTCATTATTTCATGAGCAGATTGGGAGAAGGAGAGCAAGAGAGCAAGAGAGATTTTTGAGCAGGGAGGAGAAGGAGACAGCAGCTTGGCACACATTCCAAGGCAGCAGTTGAGCATATTTGTACAGCTGATTCAGCACATAGTGAAAGGCAGATTTTTGCACAAAAATCGAAGAGCAGTTTGCTGATTTTTCTGCACACAAAACGGAGGCCGTACAACATTTATTGCTGTCTTGTTTGCTGTAATTTCCAGATTGCTGTGAGGCACGGGAAAGGAGATAAGTTGTAAATTTGTTTGCTGAATAATTCTCACTGTAAAAAGGGAATTTTCAGAAATAAAGAAGAGCTCTCAAACTGGTTTTCCCCAAGAGTTGTAGGGTGTTTTTCCAGGGTCAAGTTGACCAAAAATATCAGTGTTTTAATGTGTTTTCATGGCTGTTTTTGATTGCTGATTTTTAATTCTGCAATTTCCAGCATTTTGAAAAATTTCCAGAATTTGTGTTTTCAGCAATATTTATTTTTTTCAGTCTGTTAAATGTATGGTTATGGGAATGGACATTTAACTACATGGGAGAAATAAGGAGAAACTGAAAACCGGGGTGGGAAAACAGAAATTTTTATGGTATCAGAGCTTGAGTGCTGAAGGGCAGTTTGGGACAGCGAAAGGAAAAATTACAGTTGCTGATTTTTCACTCAAAAAATTCCAGCAAGCTGTTTTTTTCATAAACAGCAGTTTTATCTTTACTACAACAGTGCTATTCTTTCAGTTTTAGGACAGCAGGATGTCATTGGGATTGAGGGTGGAGGATAGGTTGGATGGGCATACAAATTACAGCGTTTGGAAGGAGAGAATGCAGAGTATCTTTGAGGAGGCAGAAGTCTGGGATATCATGGTGCATACCGCACAGAACCCTGTTGTTGTGCCCACTGATGTTAGTCAGTTGGCTGAGTATAAAAAGAAGAACAATAAGGGTAAGAGGCTGATTCTAGACGGAATCAAAGACCATTGCATTCCTCATGTGAGAGGAAAGAGCAATGCCCATGAGATGTGGACAGCATTGTCCAATCTCTACCAGAGTACCAATGAGAACCGGAAGATGGTCCTGAAGGAGAAGCTGAAGAACATTAAGATGGGTAATGATAGTGCAGCTGGATATCTCACAAAGATTACCAATGTGAGAGATGAGTTGGCAGCGATTGGAGAGGCGATTCCATCCATTGAGTTGGTGCGTATTGCAGTGAATGGCCTCCCCTGTTCATGGTTGAACTTTGCTGATGGGGTTTGTGCATGTGAGACCCTTCCCACATGGGAGAGGTTTTGGGATGATTGCATTCAGACAGAGATTAGGAAATGACAGTTTGGGGCAGCCAAGCCAGTTGATCAGGATGAGGACGTAGCACTGGTGGCAGGAGGCAAGAAAGGCAAAGGGAAGAAGCAGGCTTCCACAAGCGGTGGTGGGGGCAAAGGCAAAGGTAAAGGTAAACAGGGGAACACACAGAAGGACTATTCGAAGGTGAAGTGTTGGAATTGTCAAAAGATGGGACACTATGCAGTTGTGTGTCCGGAGAAGAAGAAGAAGGGGAAGAACCAGGACGTGGCAGCTTCAGCAGAGATTGAGGACTTTGCTGGTCGTTTTGACCGAGAGTTTGCGTTCACTACGTGTGAGTCCTCTAGTGCAGGATCACCTGCCACACAGGTTCAGAGGGAGCATGCTTTTCCCTCGATTAGCGGAGCATCTACAGGTATTTGGTATGTGGACAGTGGGGCTTCACGTCACATGACAGGAGTCCGTGAGTACTTCTCAGAGCTTTCAGAGAGTGGCACTGATATTGAGGTAGTACTCGGTGATGACAGAGTTGTTAGAGCAGTCGGGGTGGGGACAGTGACATTTCAGAGGGAGTCCAAACCTCCCTTGAAGGTGTCAGAGGTTCTTTATGTGCCAGGGATGAGGAAGAACCTCATATCCGTCTCAGCTTTGGAGGACAGAGGATATGAGGTACTGTTCAGGGGAGGACAGGTGTTGATGTATCCCAGGGGCACTCCAGCTGGTTCAGCTAGAGTGATAGGTGTACGCCATGCAAAGGTGTACAAGTTTGCATTTCAGCCCCTTTTGGCATTGAGCAGTAGTACCGACAGCAGAGCTAGCAGTTCTAAGCTGTGTGAGATTGGGCACCGCAGGATGGGACATATGTATCATGGAGCCTTGTTGACATTGCGGGAGATCACTACAGGTGTGCTAGATTTCAGTACTGATCACTTTGATACTTGCAGAGGTTGTGCGATGGGCAAGTTTGCCAAATCCCCTTTTCCCGCAGTGACAGCAGAGCGACGGGGATACTTGATTTGATTCATTCCGATGTGAGCGGTCAGATGTCTCATGTTTCCTTGAGTGGATATGAGTACTATGTTTTATTCATTGATGATCACTCCAGGAGGACCTGGATTTATTTTTTGAAGACCAAGAGTGAGCTCTTCAAGCGGTTTCAGGAGTTCAGAGCTCTTGTGGAGACTCAGACAGGTCGAAAGATCAAGTCCTTGAGGTCAGACAATGGAGGAGAGTACACCCTTGGAGAGTTTGTTGACTATTGTGCGGAGGCAGGCATTAGGAGGGAGTTCACTGTTCCTTACAACCCCCAGCAGAACGAGGTTGCAGACAGGAAGAACAGATCCATCATAGGGGCTGCCAAAGCCATGTTACATGATCAGGGGTTGCCATTGTTCTTGTGGGCAGAGGCCTGCAACACAACTGTTTACTTGCAGAACAGGAGTCCGCATCGTGCCTTGGGGCACATGACTCCGGAGGAGGCTTTCTCTGGGAAGAAGCCTGATATTGGTCATCTTCATATCTTTGGATGCATAACATACTCCTATATACCCAAGGAGAAGAGGACCAAACTAGAGCCCACCGCAAAGAAGGGTATCTTTGTGGGCTACAGTGAGATCTCAAAGGCCTTTCGGATTTACATTCCTGCACAGAGGAGAGTTGTTGTCAGATGGGATGTGAAGTTCGAGGAGGACAGGGCCTTTAAGAGGTCACGGGAGTTAGAGTATCTGGATCAGCCAGACCCTCAGCAGCAGTTGAGTTAGTCGCAGGGATCCAGTGGGCAGGGATTAGGAGGATCCGGAGGTACATCTATGAGGATGTCAGGTCCATCAGTGAGCAGTGGCTCGCCGAGCCAGAGAGGTGGTGCTCCGGGTAGCATGCAGAGCAGTTCACAGAGCAGTTCACTAGAGAGTCCACTGATGGACAGTTCACACGGTACCTCAGCTTCTACAGGTTCAGGTGCAGGCAGAACAGCAGACAGACAGTCAGGAGTTCAGGCTACTGATGATGATGAGGAGGAGGAGTTTCATTCTCCGGTGGGAGAAGTGCGCTCAGGGAAGAGGAAGCCCAAGTGGCTTTAGGACACCTTGAGAGATGCCACATCTGTTGCTGAGCCGAAGAGGCCGGTCAGAGAGAGCAGACCACCTGAGAGGTTTTGTAGCTATATGGCGATGGTTACCAGCATCCTTGACTCTGAGCCTTCTAGCTATGAGGAGGCAGCTAGCCAGCAGGTCTGGAGAGAGGCCATGCAGGAGGAGTATTCTTCTATCATGAAGAATGATGTTTGGGAGGTGGTGCCGAGGCCTGAGGGAAAATCCGTGGTTACTTCCAGATGGCTTTACAAGGTAAAGCATGCTGCAGATGGCAGCATTGAGAAATTCAAAGCGAGGTTTGTGGCTAGAGGGTTCTCCCAGGTAGAGGGAGTTGATTATGAGGAGACCTTCGCTCCCGTGGCTCGATATACTTCGATCCGCTCCATTATATCGATAGCAGCAGAGATGGGTTGGAAGATCCACCAGATGGATGTGAAGACCACATTTCTCAATGGCTTCATACAGGAGGAGGTGTACATTGAGCAGCCACAGGGCTTTGAGGTGCATGGGAAGGAGTCCCATGTGTGCAGACTGAAGAAGGCCCTTTATGGCCTGAAGCAAGCTCCCAGAGCTTGGTACTCCAAGATAGATACATATTTGCAGGGGATGGGTTTCACAAAGAGTGAGGCAGATCCGAACCTTTACTTTATTGTGATTGGTGAGGAGCCTCTCATTCTGGTGCTGTATGTGGATGACTTGATCATTACAGGTGCAGAGAGACTCATAGCGCACTGTAAGAGAGATCTTGCGGCGGAGTTTGAGATGAAGGACATCGGCTTGATGCATTACTTTTTTGGTTTGGAGGTGTGGCAGGAGGAGGGGCATTTCTTCCTGGGGCAGGGGAAGTATATTGTGGACATCCTTAGCAGATTCCACATGGAGGATTGTAGACCCATGTCGACACCGATAATCACCAACTGGAAGAAGCTTCATGCTTCGGATTCCGAGTTGGTGGATCCCACATTGTACAGGCAACTGATTGGTTCCTTGATGTATTTGGTCAACACTAGACCAGATATCTGTTTTGCAGTCAACACGATGAGTCAGTTTATGTGTGAGCCTAGGAAGGTTCACTGGGTGGCTGCAAAACACATTTTGCGGTACTTGCAGGGGACAGTGGATTATGGTCTGGACTACATGCAGGGAGATGGAGTGAGATTGGCAGGATACACTGATTCTGATTGGGCAGGTTGTGCTTCTGATAGGAAGAGCACTTCAAGGTGCTGTTTTGGGTTGGGTTCAGCAGTAGTGTCATGGTTCAGCCGGAAGCAGCAGTCAGTAGCACTGAGTTCAGCGGAAGCAGAGTATATGGCAGCCAATCTAGCTAGTTGTGAGGCTATCTGGCTTCGCAAGATGTTGTTTGGCTTATTTGGTCAGCCGTTGAGACCTTCAGTGATTTACTGTGATAATCAGAGTTGCATTAAACTCACGGAGAATCCAGTATTTCATGACAGGTCAAAGCATATCGGGATCAGATATCATTTCATCAGAGACTATGTTCAGAAGGGAGTTGTGAAGCTTGAGTATATTTCCACTGATAAGCAGGTTGCAGATATCCTTACCAAAGCCTTACCACGGGGCAAGCATGTCTACTTCAGGGACAAGATGGGTGTGGTGAGGAACACCTTCCTCGGTAAGAGGGAGTGTTGAAATTTGGTACCGGAGGACAGGTGGTTCCCTTAGGCTTTGATCTTTGGCCTAGGGAAGTGTCCAAAAGAATTTAATTTTTCTCCTAAAGTGACTTTATAATTTTATAAAGTTAAATATAATTTAAAAGTGACTTTAAGTGATAAAGTTACTAAGTCTAATTTTAAAGTGACTTTTATAAAGTCAATGAAAAATTAGAAAGGAAAAGTGACTTTGGAAATAAATGACTAAGTGGGTCTTTATTAAAGTGGGGTGAATTAAAAAATAGAAAGTGAGATTTAAATGAGCATTTAATCTCAACCATTGATCTAAATCTATTTCAGCCATTGGATTTAGAGATCACCCAAAAGTCACTTGGAGTTATATTAAAGGAGGAAAAAGAGGAAAATGTCATTCATTCTTTCATGAGCAGATTGGGAGAAGGAGAGCAAGAGAGCAAGAGAGATTTCTGAGCAGGGAGGAGAAGGAGACAGCAGCTTGGCACACATTCCAAGGCAACAGTTGAGCAGATTTGTACAGCTGATTTAGCACATAGTGAAAGGCAGATTTTTGCACAAAAATCGAGGTGCAGTTTGCTGATTTTTCTGCACACAAAACGGAGGCCGTACAACATTTATTGCTGTCCTGTTTACTGTAATTTCCAGATTGCTGTGAGGCACGGGAAAGGAGATAAGTTGTAAATTTGTTTGCTGATTTTTTGCTGAATAATTCTCACTGTAAAAAGACAATTTTCTAAAATAAAGAAGAGCTCTCAAACTGGTTTTCCCCAAGAGTTGTAGGGGGTTTTTCCAGGGTCAAGTTGACCAAAAATATCAGTGTTTTAATGTGTTTTAATGGCTGTTTTTGATTGCTGATTTTTAATTCTGCAATTTTCAGTATTCTGAAAAATTTCCAGAATTTGTGTTTTCAGCAATATTTATTTTTTTCAGTCTGTTAAATGTATGGTTATGGGAATGGGCATTTAACTACATGGGAGAAATAAGGAGAAACTGAAAACCGGGGTGGGAAAACAGAAATTTTTACACATCTTTCTTCAATAATGTCGTTAGAGGTGCTGCTATTCTCCCATAATTCTTAACAAACTTGCGATAATACCCTGTCAACCCAAGAAATCTGCGCAAATGCTTTATGGATGTGGGGATTTTCCATTCCTTAATGGCTTTAATTTTGGTAGGGTCTACCTTAACTACTTCATGAGATACAATATGAGCCAAATATTCCACCTCCTGGACTCCAAAGAAACATTTGGATCTTTTGGCATATAATTGTTTCTCTTCCAATAGTTGTAGCACCTTGTCAACATGTTCAACATGATCCTTCCAAGACTTGCTGTAGATAAGTATATCATCAAAAAATACTAACACAAATTTTCTAAGGAATGGTTTGAAAATTGAATTCATCAAACCTTGAAATGTTGAAGGTGCATTGGTAAGGCCAAAAGGCATGACCAAAAATTCATAATGACCCTCATGAGTTCTAAATGCCGTTTTCGGAATGTCTTCAATCTTCATTTTGATTTGATGATATCCTGAACGAAGATCCAACTTGGTGAAGTAAATTGATCCATGCAATTCATCCAGTAATTCATCAATGACAGGAATGGGGAACTTATCTTTAATAGTGAGCTTGTTGAGCTCCCTATAATTCGGACACATGCGCCATGATCCATCCTTCTTGTGCACCAATACTACTGGAGCAGAGAAAGAACTTTGACTCGGTTGAATTATACCAACCTCTAGCATTTCTGCAACCATACGTTCAATTTCACTTTTTTGGACATAGGGATATCTGTACGGCCTGATGTTTGGAGGAACACTTCCTGGAATCAGATGAATAGCATGATCATGATCACGCATAGGTGGGAGACCTTTGGGAGTCTCAAATACCTTGGAATGATTGTCCAAGACTTTTTGGAGATCTGGAGAAATAGATGATTCTAATGTGGAAACATCTAGCGAACATAATTGTGCAATTACACCCCTTTGCTCCTTTTTTAGAAGCTTTGTCATACCATTAGAGCTGATTATCTTTCCTGGTTTCCCTGCAATACCCCTTAATTCAACTTCCTTTCCTTCCACAGAAAATTTGATGAAAAGTTCTTGAAAATTAAAAGCTATTGTACCCAAGGATTGTAGCCATTGGACTCCTAGTACAACATCAGCACCTCCCATTGGAATGGAAAGCATTGGGCTAGTCAATACATATTCTCCCATGGATAGCTTGATATTATGGCACTTTCCAGAGCAATTTATTGTTCCTCCATTTGCAATCATCACTTGACACTCTGGTGCTGGATATAGGAAGCAATTCAATTCTTTTGCTACCCTACAATGAATAAAATTGTGGGTGCTTCCTGAATCAATCAACACTATCACCTTTTTCTTCTTGATTTGTCCTTCTATCTTGATGGTTTGAGGAGTGGTAATTCCCGCCAATGCATTACAAGATATGGTTGGATTTATTTGTTCTTCATCTAGGCTTTGTTCCTGGAGTATATCTTCTTCTTTTGACCTTTCTTGCTCCTTTTCTTCTTCCTCTTCACAATCTATGTAGAATAATTTCTTCTCAGCACACTTATGACCTTTAGTGTATTTGCTATCACAACTATAACAAAGCCCTTTTGCTCTTTTTTCTTCCCATTGTTGTGGTGTCAACCTTATAGGTTGTGGAAGACTAGGGGCAACAACACTTCCGTCTTTATAGTTGTGAGTGGTATGCTTCCTGGTTGCCATAATTTTGCTTTCCATTTTTCTTGCTAACCTGAATGCCTTCTCTAATGAATCAGGTTCCCAAAGTCGAACATCATGTTGGATATTATCCTTTAAAGACCTTATGAACACATCAATCCTATGCTGTTCTGGAATATCTTTTACCCTTATGTTCAATTTTTGGAACTCCTCAATGTGCTCCATTATTGAACCCTTTTGTTTGAGACTTATCAATTGGCTAAAAAAAGTGTTGCTTTTTGTATCCTCATAATGTGCTATCAATTCTTCCGTAAAAATTGCCCAAGTGATAAATTGTTTACGAGAGCAAAGCCATTGATACCATACAAATTGATTTGGTTCCAAATATAAAGTTGCCATACGTACCTTTTGTGTGTTTTGCACATTATTGAGATCGAAGAACTGCTCCATCTGTAATATCCATGTGGCGGGATCCTTGCCATCAAACTTCCTCATATCGATTTTTGGAATATGGTGGGTCTTCGATCCAACATTAGAATCTATGGAATCATGATTAACATTACTTTTGTTCACATCATGAGTTTCCTTTACAACCTTTTCACCATTAGTAAGTATCTCTTGTAGAAAATTTGTCAAATCTGTCTTCAAATCTGCCATGTCTGTCTTCAAATCTGTCTTCAAATTTGCCATGTCTTTCTTCAAATCTGTCTTCAAATCTATCTTCAAATCGTCCATCTTAGCTTCCATGCCCTTTATCTTAGATTCCACGCCATTTATCTTAGCATTTGTTAGCTTTTGTGAGCGTGACATTTGTTGCACTTGTTCTTGTAATTTTGATATATCATGTAGCATTTCTTCCTCTTCTTCATGAGTCATGCTAGAGCTTTCAGGTTCCTTACTAGGTGTTTGCATTTTCTTTCCTCGGGGCATCAGTTACCAATAATAATGCTTTACTAGGCCCTTTGAATTCCTTCAAACCAAGCTTATGCAAAAATAAAAAATAAAAACTACACACCTTTTTTTACTTTGTAGAAGCCTGATATTGAATCTGATGTATCTCTGTAATTTCGAATCATCCAGTTCTGAAATTGTGACCTGTAGTAGCCTTCTGTGTCCTCTTTCCAATGCCACTAGTCTGAACCAAATTTGATTCTCCAAGAAAGAGTTATGCACAATCTCCCGCAGTGACCTGATTATAGACTAGTTCAGTAGAGCGAACTTGTATGAAGTGCCACGTGTCACTGTTTCAACCTTTGACTCTGAAAAATATATAAAAGAAAACTACAGTCCGTCCTCTTTCTGTACCTTCTTACGAAATTTCAATCCGATGCTCAAAAAGAAAGTTATGACGATTTTCCCCAGGTCACCTGTTTTGAGTGTAATTCAGGAGTCTGCAAAAAGACCAACTTCCTAAGATCATATCTCCGCAAATATCGCGCGAAAAGCTCTGAAATTCGGACCCAAGGTTCAACGCGATTTCTTCTCAAATGGGTTTTTTTTGCGACTTCTGAAACATCACAGAAAGAAAGTTATAGCGAAAATGCCACGATGACCTGTTTGGAGCAGCGAAACCCTAGAATCCAAAGCTCTGTTACCAAATGTTATGAAACCAGCTCATGAAAAGATAGAAAAGAGATATCCACGCCTTAGAATTCAGTCTCTTCGAGGGGGCAACCTCCTTTACATTACATAAATGAACAATTCTTGGATGATTCAAATGACAAAACTTCCTTTCTATATATAGGAGTCTATGGAGTCACAATATAATCCAGCCGACCTAACAATAATAATATAAAGCCACAAAAATAACAATAGAGGGATTCTATGGGCACATTAATAACAATATGGGGGTAATGGGGGCACAACAATATAAATAAGGGGTATAACTACAATAGTAATGGGGTAATCACTAGTATTATAGGGACCCAACACAAATTTGATGTAGCCCTTGATGGGTTAGTCTCAATTAGGCCTGGTTGTTGGTGAAGTTGGTTGAAATATATATTGAAGGCAACAACTATTATATGGACAATGGATAGTCACGACTCTTGAAGGATGGTTCAAGAGGGAGATGATCTGTCATATCCCCTTTTTTATTTTCCTCTACAGTACAATCAGGGTGGATTTCCAGGGCACGGGATGGCGAGGTCATGGGAGTATGATTATGTCATCAGGGGTCTCGGGGGAGTTTTGAGCAATTTTATGGGATTCGATGGCATTTGCTTGGCATATTCCCTCATCCGCACAACTTGCCCTTCATTTCGTTGCATTCTGACAACTTTCATAAACCAGGGTAATTAATGGGCTTGACTTAATTAATTGCACTTGAGGTGGCAATTTGGGAGGAATATTTGATGGAATATCTCAATATAATAGCTCGTTGGAACCAGGACTAGAAGATCTACAGGATGGGATGGTAAGAAGTGACTTTCAATGGCTTGAGGTGGGATGGTCGCCGATTTACCATTTTCCCAAATTAAAAAGGTATTTTATTTAAAATAAAAGGAGGGAAAAAGTATCAAGTGATTAAAATAATAATAAAATAAAGGCTTCTAGAGGGGTTCATCAGATCTATAAAGAGGAAGAGATCATTTGGAGACATCTTGGAGTTGAGTCTTTTTTCTCGTGGAGAGGTTTGGAGAATCAAGGGTTCCAGTGTCAGCAGTAGCCCCAGGACGAAAACCCTCGGGTAATTAATTGAAGGTGGGTGAGCACCCAACTCTTCCCTTGGTGAATCCATCTAGAATTCATAGGAGAGCTTACTAGTTGCATTTCAGTTCAGTTTTGGAGGGCTAGTGCAACATTCGAGCATATTCTTGAGGCTAGTTTTTCATCTCAGTTGTATTGGTTGTATGTAACCCCATTTTATCTATTATAATAAAACATAGATTATTTCTGTCCATCATATTATTGAGTTGCAACACTTTATTTGTTATATTTTACATGGAAATCTCATGTTGGATGAATGAAATTTCTTTGTGAAGATTTTTGTCTAAAAATTTGCAAAATTTCTTGTTTGGGATATTACAGTGGTATCAGAGTTGGTGTTCTTGCCAGCCTGAGGGTTTTTCCGGTGAATTCCAGAACCAAATTCAGTGCTGATAATTTGGCGCTCATACTGTATTTGCTGGGACACTATTGTGATTTGTTTGAGGGTTGGATTCTTGTCATCTTTCCAAGGTTATCATTTGGAGATTATTTCCTTGGTAGGACGATTGAACCTATATTGGAGGTGGAATCTCCTCTTACTTCTAAAGGGCCGAATCATTCTTATTTCAAGCAAATCACTGCAGCAGGAGACTGAGTCATTTCAGAGACAGAGGATGAGTTGTCAAGCACAAGAAGGGTTGGGTTTTTTTTTGCGGACTAAATTGGACAGTCAAGAAGAAGGGTTGTATTATTGTTGAAGCCACGCTAAAACTGAGTAATCTGCAGACGAGACACTCTGCTTTTTTATTGGAGATCCAAATTTGAGTTAGTAGCACGAGCTGTCGAATTCGCTAATTCACAGTAATCAAGTTGCTTTAGAAATTGGAAGTTGAATTTGCTAGGGCTGACTCTTGCGGGACTGTTCATTCACTGGATCGAATAGCCGTAAGACTGAGACATGTTCAAAGCTTAAATCAAGTTCATCAAGCCGATGAAAGTAGAACCAGGCCAAACAAACCGATCGATTCCAGGTCAGATTATTTCTACCACGTCAAGCGATAAATCAGCCAAGTGCAGCACAATTGTTGAATTGAGCAAACCAATTAAGTTGAGACAGCCGCATTCTCCAGCGGCTAGTGACTGCACGTGGATCGTAATTGATGAGGAGGGCCCGAGCTAATATTATGTGAGGATCCACGCGCAAGGGGCGACATCCAAGTTGATTGGGTTGCCAACAATGTCGTGGAATTTTCTTATGGGAAAGGAGCACCAATGGTGGGCCTGAGATATTAGCAGCATTCCATTGAACAAACAGTTGTTGTAGAGAAAATATCATGTAACCTTTTAACGATTCGGTCTGCGAAGGAATGCCGCATTGGAGGCATGTGTTGAGCAACATTGATAAACTAGACACCTGTATGTTGAATCTTCCAGCAATTCAACATAAGTTTGATGGGAATTTGAAGTAGTATGTGTGTGGTTTTGTGTAGTGTTATGTGCTCGGCTTAGAATTGTGCGTATTTCTTGACCAAACTATTGGCCGAGTTCAAATGTTGTTCGAAAAGGATTGTTCACCTCTCAACTCATTGGGCTAAGTTCGCTGTATATTAATAGCCGTAACCGGGTTTGCTGTTGTGGAGTTTGTGGACTGGATTTGAAGTCGCCAACTTTGGGACGTGCATGAGTGGGATCATGCACTTTTCAGGGTGGATTTACGGCTTATTAGTCGACATTGTGTGCAAGTACCTGTATAGAGTGCGAGTAGATGTGATTTGATTGGCGCAGGCAATTAGAGCCATCATGGCACACAACAACAATTAGTGTAAAGGGGTCGATTGGGAGTGTAAGAAGATGTGCGCATCATTGACAGAAGGCGAGTTATGCCTGTGCATTGGATCAGTATGTCTACTGAAGATTATTACAATGAACATTTAGTTGATCGACTTGATATGGTGATCTTTATACTGGACTCTGACAGAACACGCGTGGAATGAGATAGAGGCAGTTGTAGTTGATTAGAGACAGAGCGTGACTTACGCATGGACAAAGTACGTGGATTGAAGACTGGGTGTTTCTGAGTTGAAACATAGTGCTTGTGGAAGTAAGCGTATATTCACCCAAGGCCGATTTGTCTACTGTCGGAGATACCAAATTTCTGAACTGTGCGTTGTGGTTCTGATCAGCGTGCAATATATCTGAAGTTGCGAGTTATGCCTGTGCATTGGATCAGTATGTCTACTGAAGATTATTATAGTGAACGTTTAGTTGATCGACTTGATATGGTGATCTTTATACTGGACTCTGACAGAACACGCGTGGAATGAGATAGAGGCAGTTGTAGTTGATTAGAGACAGAGTGTGACTTACGCATGGACAAAGTACGTGGATTGAAGACTGGGTGTTTCTGAGTTGAAACATAGTGCTTGTGGAAGTAAGCGTATATTCACCCAAGGCCGATTTGTCTATTGTTGGAGATACCAAATTTCTGAACTGTGCGTTGTGCTTCTGATCAGCGTGCAATATATCTGAAGTTGCATTGCTGGTAGTGAATGATATTACCTTTTTTGTGGGGACTGATATAGATGCTCTCTATCCAAAGAGCCTACTGAAGGAGACATTCCAGATTTGAGATCAAGTTCCTTGAGCTATTAGTCGTGGGTACATCCAGAGAAGGGATGAGTTTACATCTAATGTCATGGGCTTGAAAGTGTTGTTGAAAGAGGAGTAATATATATACCAGGTTCTTTATCTTTACTCACTATATACATTGGAGGTTGATTAGTGATACTTCCCGTGTATGCTCAAATTTCTGGTTTTCTATTGCGATTTCAGTTTGATTATGAAGGACTGTTTTTATGGCATGAGATAATCATTGTGTATATGGAGCGGGGTTTGAGATATTGTTGATGAGTTAGAGTGTTTGGGGTACTATTAGGCTTGCATTAGAAGTCTAAAATTTAATTATTGTCCAATCATTCAACAACATGACTTAACCATTGTACATTGCCATGTACTTCATATAATGTCTAGAAGAGTGTCTATGTCCAATACCTTGACATCTATTGAATTCTAGTTGGGGTAGAGGGAAAGGTATATTTCGATCACATTATTGCAATGTCAGTCAAAATAGCTTAATATACTCATCAATCTTTAGATAAAACTCGGATCAAACTTTCATGAACTCCCTTAATAAACTAGCAACAACAATCAACAAATCCCTTTCCAAGAGGATGCTTTGTATGCTACAACAAGAACAACCGGAGAAAGAACATGATTTGGGACACAAAATTCTGGCACTTGGAACAAATTTGAGATTCATGGGGTTTACAGTAAAAGCCCTTCTAAAACTAGAGGAACTTGCTTCACTCCTTTCTGAGGTGCATCAGTCAGATGGTAAAAACTTAATTTGGGCTCTCAAACCATCCATGCTTGCCTTAATACAACACAAGTATCTGGAGCACCCTTGTGTAGAAGTCAAACTTCCAATTGCCTCTTGTCTTAGTAGTATCGTGATGCTGACTGCACTTATACCTCCTTACTGTGATGACATAATGAGGAGATTCTTCAGACTGATAGTGGAGACATTTTAGGATTTGGATAACAATGAGGGTCCTACCTTTGGGAAGAGGCTAGAGATTTTAGAAATCATGGCCTTGATTAAATCTTATGACCTCATGTTCGAGCTGGAGTGTGGCGACTTGATCTTGCAGATGTTTCAATGCTTCTTCAGCATTAGGAAACATCATGCTAACATAGTCATAACACACATACAATCCATTTTGTCCTCATGTATGGGAGGCCATGATGCCATCTATAGGAGGTTGCAGTCTATATTGTTGGCCATTTGGAGGAGAGAACAATTGGTTTCACCTGTTGCTCACGAACTAGCTGAAAGGCTGGTTGTGTAGAACATTGGTTTGTTCAGGAGACGATTGACCCAAAAGAAGTTGCTGAGGATTGGTGGTGACCAACCATGCAGCAAGAATAAGCTGAGGAGGAAGGGTCTTTGCTTCATCTGCAAGGAACCTTAGGAACTTGACCACTCATGTTTGAGAGATGTAGAGGAGATTGCAGGGGTAGAGCAAGAGGAGATTCCTTTTGACTTTTAGGATGATGACTCTTCCTTGGATGAGTCCATGGGGTCATACGAGGATGATGCCTATGGGGAGCATGAGCAGTCATGTGGAGTTGTTGATAGCAAGCCAACTTTATATTTCGGTGTGTATGGTGAGCATTCGATGGAACCTATGGGAGACATTCAAGATGATGAGTCACCAGTGACGATTTAACATGAGCAGTGTAAGGTGGAGCATGAGTTAGTTGAGGAGGATGATATTCATAGTGTGCATGATGAGTCTTTTGTAGAGAGCTAGTTGGAGGTTCATGTTGAGCCCATGATGGAGAAGGATGAGCAACCATCCTTGGGGCCAACAATTGATGAGAAGAAAGCAGATGTACTGATAGCCAACAGGGTGGCAGTATTTGTAGACTTTTGTCGTCAGGAGGTGCTAGAGCCAGACAGGATAGTTTTGCAGGAGACTAGTAGACTGGGTGAGCATGGAGTTTTTGGTCAAATGAGGGAGCATCTTTTGGAGGTGGTGGTGCATCCACCTTTTGGCCTACCCATTAGTGAGGTGCGGATAGGTGCAGTGGCAGCCAGTAGAGCTGCAATATTTCTAGGCAACAACTGTCTCCTATAGTGCATAGACAGGGCTTGCAACACAACTTTCCTACTTTTTCCCATTATAGAGAGGTGTAGGATTTATTAGACAAATCTTTTTGATTGATCGGGCAGAGCAACATGAGTTGAGCGTGAACTAGCATCAACAGAGTAGACTTGTTCCGTACACAGGTGTCCATGCTTTGGATTTGAGGGAGATCATGAGTTGGTATCCTATTAATGAGGTATCATTCTTAGTTAGGAGTACAATACATAAGGAGCCCTTAGATGCGACGGTAACTGCATGTTTTAGTGGGCAGTGGGATGTGGACCAACAATTCAACAATATTCCAACAACACTAGCCCAATATCAACATAGTGGGATTGACTTTGGCCTATGCCAGAGGTTGGATTGGAGAGAGTTGATGAGTTGGTGTTCTATTGGTGGATTAATATTTATGGTCAGAGACAGAGCACAACCTGATCCTTGGGGTATGGATGAGGATGATTAACTATTGTGGTTTTGGGATCCAGGTGGATCCATGGATGGTAGATTGAGTCAGCGGGTTGCTTGGGATCCAAGTATTGGGGGATCCATTCATATTTGGATTACATGGATGCATGATGTGATCCATTGGTTCATATGGGATCCTGGTAGCAGTTTGCAGATACCTCTATAGTGGATAAGTGTGGATTGCTTTAGGGAAAGCAATCTTGGGGTAGGAGGATTTGTCAAATCCCCATTTTTATTTTCCTCTACAATACAGTCAAGGTGGATTTCTAGGGCACGCAATGGCCAGGTCATGGGAGTAAGATTATGTCATCAGGGGTCTTGGGGGAGTTTTGAGGATTTTCTATGGGATTCGATGGCATTTGCTTGACATATTCCATCATCCGCACAACTTGCCTTTCGTTCTGTTGCTTTCAGAAAACTTTCATAAAACAGGGTTATTAATGGGCTTGACTTAATTAATTGCACTTGAGGTGGCATTTCGGGAGGATATTTGATGGAATACCTCAATATAATAGCTCGTTGGAACCGGGACGAGAAGACCCACATAATGGGATGGTAAGAAGTGACTTTTAGTGTCTTGAGGTGGGATGGTGGCCAATCTACCATTTTCCCAAATTAAAAAGGTATTTTATCTAAAATAAAAGGAGGGGAAAAGTATCAAGTGATTAAAATAATAATAAAATAAAGGCTTCTAGAGGGGTTCATCAGATCTATAAAAGAGGAGGAGATCATTTGGAGACATCTTGGAGTTGAGTCTTTTTCTTGTGGAGAGGTTTGGAGAACCAAGAGTTCCCAGTCAACGTTAGCCCCAGGACGAAAACCCTAGGGTGATTTAGTGAGAGTGGGCCAGTGCCCAACTTTTCCCTTGCTGAATCCATCTAGGTTTCACATGAGAGCTTAGTAGTTGCATTTAAATTCAGTTTTGGAGGGCAAGTGCAACACTAGGGCAGATTCTTGAGGCCAACTTTTCATCTCAGTGATATTAGTTGTATGTACATGTAACCCCATTTTATCTATTATAATAAAGCTAAGATTATTTCTGCCCATCATATTATTTAGTTGCAACACTTTATTTGTTCTATTTTACATGGCAATCTTATGTTGGATGATGAAATTTCTTTGTGAAGAATTTTGTTGAAAATTTTGCAAAATTTCCCTTTCGGGATATTACATGATCACCTCTCATTGAAGATAAGTACTCTTTTCAATTTATGTTACTCCTTTGTGTCTTTACTCTCTTTTAGATTTATTGATGGGATCATTGATTATACTTCGTGCATGTATATTTTAGTATCTGGATACTTTTAACCTCTTGATAAGATGTGATAAATGAATCCTTCTTGAGGATCATTTGAGGTGCAGGAAAGATGATTAGTGCATGAAGAGAAGAGCTAGTAATGGAAAAAGAAAAGAGGCACATGTGAAAAGTCGAAAATGTGCTCCAGCCACCAATGTCATATAAGAAGGTGCACAAGTATTTGAATACCACAAGGTATGTATGGTGTATTGTTTCAATGTTATGTTTCAGCTGCAATATTGGATGGAAAGGTAATATCACCTTCAAATGGATCTTGCATACATATGAAAGTATGTTTGATTTTGTAGATTTTCCTGGAGATTCATAGCTCATGTAATGTACTAAAACACAAGACACGAATCTACTCTACTCTTTAAACAACGGAAACCAAGAATCGATGAAAACAATAATTGACAAGAGGAAGATAATCAAAGACACATAACACAATTGTTTCTCTGGGGAAAGCCACTGCTCAAAACCTCGATTATCTATTGCATTAATCATAAATCTGAGTGATAATACAAAGCTTGTTCTCACAAGAACAATTCCACACAAGTATGTCAAGTCTCTGTGTCACCAGCCTGCACTGACCAACACTGAGCCAATTTTTGCTGCTTGTTGAGCCCCTATTTCCTTGCACAATTCCTGTGAGAATCAACCCATATTTAATGTGGGAAATCCTTCCTCAAAACTGTGCAATCCAAACTAGGTCCTCTTCTTGATTGCATGCATGATCTGTACAACTCAGATCACTCTACAATTGATAGTACACTGTCCCTGCACTCTAGTCTCAACTGGGTCTTTCTCTGAACTGACATGCATGATTTTCTCATGAGGGAATCTTCAGTTAGCTGGAGTAGCACCTGAGGATGCATCAGTGCACCAACTCACTACTAGACCTCTAGTAGTTCCACAAACAGTTAGAACTAGTTTAACTGTCTATAACTCAATCAAACTGAGTTATGTAATTACAACTCAAATAAACTCATCCTGGACCCCTAAAATTTAGGGAGAACATATACATGACTACAGAAAAATTTCCAACTCGAAATTCCTAAACTAATTAAGTCAATTAAACTTAATTAACTATTTACAAGTTGCTATGAAAATAGAATTCAATTTTAATTCACAGTTTAATTCAAGGACAAATTAAATTGGAATTTCTTGTTGCCATTTCTCAACACTCCCTCTCAACAAGAAAGGGATTATCAGCTACCCTGATCCTGTCTCTGTGAAACTCGAATTTACATCTTGGCAATGCCGTTGTCAAAATGTTAGCATCTTTCTCCTCCATGGGAATGTATTCCAACAACATAATCTGCCTCAATACACAATCTCTGAGATGATGATATTGAATATTAATATGCTTGGACCGATCATGAAAAATTGGATTTTCAGAGAGTGATACAACTCTGATTATCACAGTGAATCACAGTTGGATCCATCTACTGGCCAAACAAACCAACCAGAATCTTCCTCATCCAAATGGCCTCACATGTTGCTTGACTGGGAGCCATGTACTCTGCTTCTGCTGAATTGAGTGCAACCGATCTCTGTTTCCTGTTGTACCAAGAAACAACTGTTGACCCAATAATGAAGATCCCTCCTGATGTGCTCTTCCTGTCGGATGGACTCCCTACCCAATCTACATCGGTGAAGCCTTGAAGCTTCACTCCCTCTATCCGTCTGTATCGTAATCCATACTGAGTAGTTCCCTTGAGGTATCTCAATGCATGCTTTGCCACCTTCCAATACAACTTGGTAGTCCTAAGCATTGCTTGACTAAGTTGGTTAACTGCATAGCACATATCAGTTGTGTGTTCACCAAGTACAAGAGTGAATCCACAAGCTGCCTATAAGTAGTAGCTTTCGCTACTTCCCTTGAAGTAACATCCTCTTTCTTCCATTTACTTGCTAGAGGAGCCTCCATGGGTTTGTTGCTCTAAATAAAAAACCTCCTGAGTATCTCGATGGTATACTTGCCTTGAGACACAAACAATTCCCCATCACCCTACCATATTTCCATGCCCATAAATTAATGCATGAGCCCCATGTCCTTCATCTCGAACTATCTTGCAAGGTCCTCCTTGGATGACTTGATCAGCTGATCATCACTTATCAAAATGAAATCGTCGACATATAACACAATGATGATCAATTTACCTTCCACCACCATGTGGTACAGGTTTGCATCAGCGTCACTCTTGCTGAAGCCCAACCTGATGAAGTAGCTATCGATCCTCGTGTATGAAGCATGTGGTGTGTGCTTCAGCCCATACAACGCCCTGTTGAGCCAATACACATGCGACTCATGGTCAAAGGTCTCAAAACCTTCAGGCTGCTCTATGTACACCTCTTCCTCAATCGTGCCATTAGGGAAGGCTGTCTTTACATCCATCTGATGTATCTTCCAACCCATCTGTGCTAATAGTGCCAATATAGATCTGATTGATGAGTACCTTGCAATAGAAGCAAAGGTCTCATCATAGTCAATCCCTTCTACCTATGAAAGCCACATGCCACAAACTTGGCCTCATGCTTCTCCACGCTACCATCTGCAGCTTGCTTTACCTTGTAAAGCCATCGGGACCTCATTGCTGACTTGTCCTCCGGTCTTGGGACCACATCCCAAACACTGTTACAAACTATGGAGTCATACTCCTCCACCATGGCATCAACCCAAACCGACTACTGCACTGCTTCCTCAAAGGAAGATGGCTTTGTCTCAACACATCCACTCATAAGAGCCATGTATCCAGTGTACCTCTCAGGTGACCTCCTCTGCTTGCATTGAGATGTGGGTGCTCCCACATTCTCCCGTGCATCATGCAATAACTTGTCAGCCTCTCTGGTGCGGTTTCTCCCATCTATGGAAGACTCTGCATGAGTGGATGTCTCCAATCCCGGATCCTTTGAATGTGGCTGCTCCACATCATTCTGAGACTCCTCAACCTTAGGAGCTAAAAGCTCCTCAACTCCATGTAGCTCAAGCTCCCTCTCAAGGGAAACTTGCATACCCTTCTCCTCATCGAATCTGGCATCCCTGCGAACCACTGTCATCCTACTGGTCGACAAGTACACTCGATAGTTGTGAGGTGTATCAGTGTACCCCACAAATATCCCCAACTCTGCTGTCGGCTCAAGCTTCTTCTGTGCATCTTTGGTCACATGGCAATATATCGATGACCCAAAAATCTTGAAGTGACCAACATCTGGTCTCTTACCGGAATAAGCCTCCTTTGGTGTCTTCATCCCAAGAATTTGATGTGAGCTACACTTTTGCAAATAAACCGTTGTGTTGCATGACTCAGCCCACAAGTGTAGTGGTAGGCCCTAATCATGCAACATCGCTCGTGTTGCCCCTACAATGCTTCTGTTCTTCCTCTCGGCCACCCCATTCTGCTGTGGGCTATGGGGTGCTGTCAACTCCCGTTTAATCCCTTCTGTTGCACAAAATTTTTTTGAACTCATTTGAGACATGCTCACCACCGTTATCACTCCTTAGAGCTTTAACCTTCTTGCCAGACTCTTTCTCAACCAATGATTTAAATTCACAAAACTTTGTGAAAGTTTGATCCTTCTGCATGAAAAATATCCAACATTTTCGAGAAAAGTCATTAACAAATATAACATAATACTTGTGTTTGGCTGTGGATGTTGTCGAGAACGATCCACACACATCTGAATGGACTCGCTCTAGAATCGCCTCTACTTGGCTGTCTCTGTCGTGAAAGGAAGCCTTGGTGTATTTTCCCAAAGTACACCCCTTGCATCTATCAACTTGCTCTAGCATACCTTTGCGATAGATAATAAATTCTTCAACCCAGGCACATACATAACATCCCTTAAGGTGAGAGGAGCACCTTGCTCCCTCTGAAAAGTAATCGTGCCCAATCTAGTAGCACTATACCTCCTGTCGTCACCCATCTCGATATGCATCTGTAGATCCTTCTCCTCCAGGTCACTGAACAAATCCTCTTCACTAGTCATGTGGAATGAGGCTCCATTGTCAAGGTACCATACACTACCCATCATTGATGACACAATGCATTGAATGAGAGTAAAGTCCAGTTCGAATTGAGAGGCCAAAGCCCGACCCGCCGCTCCTCCTGAGGACTTCTTGGACTTCTTGAGCGGACAATTTGTAGCAAAATGGCCCAGCTCGTGACAATGAAAGCACTTAACTTTCGTCATGTCTTTCTTCTTACCTCCATGGCAAGAATCTGATTTGGAATGGGATGCCTTCCCTTTCCCTTTCCTTGCCTTACTCGCTAAGGCACAATTTTCCTCATCATCAATCTTTGATATGGAACCATCTTTGGTGTTCCTTGTGATTTCCTCCTGCATCAAATCTGACTATAGTCGTTCCAAATCTGGCAGTTTTTCCCTTCGATTCACAGAGCCCTGATTGCTATTCCAACCCTTAGGAAGGTGTAGGAGAGCTAGGCTTACCATATCATCCTCAACAAAGGTTATTCCAACACTTCCAAGCTCATCAGACAGTGAGTGAACTTGGTCAAGTATTTTGGAATCCTCTCGCCTTTCTCCATCTTGATTTTTCAAAGTTTGTCTTTTAGTGCCAACTTCCTATGGTCACTGCTGTTCTGGAAGAGGTCTGTCAATACTTTCCACATAGCATACGATGTTTCCTTCCCATGGAGACTCGAGACAATGTGGTCTCGAACTCCCTGAAGGATTATTCGCATCACCTTCACCACACACTTCTTCCATTTGACCAAACGTTGTGCATCCGATGCTGCTGGCTTAGGAATGTCTTGATCAACGAATTCCTTCAAGCCATTATCCTCCAGCACAACCTCCATTATGTCCTTCCAATCTATATAATTCGAGCTGCCTTCCAAGGCATACTCGAGCCGCAAACTGTAGAACATCATCTGCCGATCCTGAAGTATGTATTGCAAATTCGAATTTCACCTGTAACCAAAAACTCAAAACTTTGAAATATCCTCTAGTATACTGTCTTCAACTCTGATACCATGTAGATTTTCCTGTAGATTCACATCTCATGTAATGTACTAAAACACAAGAAAAGAATCTACTCTACTCTTTAAACAACGGAAACCAAGAATCGATGAAAACAATAATCGATAAGAGGAAGATAATCAAAGACACATAACACAATTGTTTCTCTCGGGAAAGCCACTGCTAAAAACCCTGATTATCTATTGCATTAATCAGAATTCTAAGTGATAATACAAAGCTTGTTCTGACAAGAAAAATTCCGCACAAGTATGATCAACTCTCTGCCTCACTAGCTCGCACTGAACAACACTTAGCCAATTTCTATTGCCTGCTGAGCCCTTATTTCCTTGTGCAATTCCTGTGAGAATCAACCCATATTTAATGTGGGAAATCCTTCCTCAAAACTGCGCAATCCAAACTAGGTCCTCTTCCTGATTGCATGCATGATCTGTACAACTCAGATCACTCTACAATTGATAGTACATTGTCCCTGAACTCTAGTCTCAATTGGGTCTTTCTCTGAACTGACATGCATGAGTTTCTCATGAGGGAATCTTCAGTTAGCTGGAGTAGCACCTTAGGATGCACCAGTTCACCAACTAACTACTAGATCCCTACTAGTTCCACAAACAGTTAACTAATTTAACTATCTATAACCTAGTCAAACTGAGTTATCTAATTACAACTCAAATAAACTCATCCCGGACTCATAAAATTTAGGGAGAACATATACATGACTACAGAAAGACTTCCAACTCGAAATTCCTAAGCTAATTAAGTCAATTAAAATTAATTAAATATTTACAACAAGTTTATGAGAATATAATTCGTTTTTAATTCACAGTTTAATTCAAGGACAAATTAAACTGGAATTTCTTGTTGCCATTTCTCAACAGAATTATGGTACATGTGATATATTGGTACACTCGGTATTGGACAAGTATCTTACATTCTATTTAAGTCATGGTAAAGCTACATAGAAATATTGATTCTTGATATATTGTTATACTTGATATTTGTTAAAGCATCTCACATCTTGGACATGATGGATTTCATAAGAAGGCTAGCTCATTGTTTTTCGTATATGGTAGTTTGATTGGATTGTTAATGTTTGTGATAAGCATGATAACCATGATGATAGAAGTATAACAATAAGATTGTGTTGTAGCTGCTACAACAACTCCTCCAAAATTTCAGACCCTTCAAAATATCGGAGCCCCTATACCATTCCTATAGATGTCGCCGGTTCTCAGAGTTTGTTTGGAAGCCATGAACCCCCTTCATCCCACAAAACTAACTCCTGAAAAGGTTTCAAAAGCCTGAGTCTTTGCCTCATAAGCCAAAATTGCGATCTTGCAACCTAACTAAATTCATGATCAAGTCTAGTCACTAAGTGGCAGTGAAAACTTGCGACTTGTTCCCTTATGCGACCTTTGCGACTAGGTGACCTCTCTAAGTCGTGAAGTCGCATGGTCACAAGGGAAAAATTCAGTATATCGTGTGAGCTATGTGACTTTACGACCCACGTGACCCACCAAGTTGCCAAGTCGCAAGGTCGCAAAAGCCTCACAGTCACGTAAATGCGACCTAGCGACCCACATGCAATGCTGCACGAAGCGGGAGCGTTTTTTGGAAGCGGGGACGCGGAAGCGTCATTTTCCAAAAATCTAGGAAGAGAAGTGTCCGCGAAAGCATCTGCTATATATATATATATTTTTTTTTTTTTTTTACATTTTTTTGCATTTATACTCAAAACAAACATCCCAAATAGCAAATTAATTGTAGAAGACATGAAAACATGCATATATATGCATAAATCAAGATAGATATGACATCCATGATTCCATTGTAGTTACTAGTATGTACAACAATCATTTATATTCTAGCTATTACAAACATACATCAAATTTTTAAGCATATTATAAAACATAAAACATTTAAGCATATTATAAAACATAAAACATAGAGCATATTATGATTTATCTAGCAAGTGAGCAACTGTCAACATTTGTCATGTCCAAATTTCAAATAATAATGTTTACAAAATATGTCACTTGGTCACCGCCAAGACAAAAAAGGTTCAAAATTCAAATTCACAAGCCTACAAGTCTAATGAGTAATCTATGACAAAAAGTAATAGATTGTGAATATATCTACTAATCTGTCCTCCTTCCACCACGAAGAGAACGTGTCGGCGGGCGGGGGCCTCCACGTGGTGGCAATGAAGAAGATGGTGCCGGTGGAAGTTGGGGCACTGTAATTGATGAAGAAGAACCCCCTGCTGTTGGTGTTGAACCATGGAACCTAGGAACCAAGGGACCAAATGGGGGTGGGGGTGGCATATCAACACAATCATCATCATCCTGGAATCGCTCAAAAAATTCATGCAAAAAAAAAAAACACTAGTTAACAAAAAAATTACAAACATGAATTAGAGAAATGCTTTACAAGGAAAAATTGGAAAATTCATACCACAATGGACATACCTGGATAAGAGCATCCTCTAATTGCTCTAATCACAACACTCCATCCTCCAAATTGGGCTCCTCTAGATTCTTGTCCCAAATCAACAGGTCTTTATTAGACTTTGCATCTTCACAGTAATGGGACAACAATCACAAGTTGTAATGAACATAAACCAAGCTCTCTACCCGGTCTAAACTCAACCTGTTCCTTTTAACACTGTGGATGAAACAATAAGAGCTCCAACACCTCTCTGCAGAAGAAGTGTTTACCACCTGTGATAGCACCCGCAATGCCAAAGCTTGTAGAAGTGGAGTACCCCCTCCATGCATGTTGCACCACTCAAGAGAAGAAAAAGTCTCGATCTTTAATTGCATGCATGCTCCCAAATGGACCAGTGTTAAGCGTATAGTTGCTCACCTGTCTCCGTACCAATGCAGCCTCCTCCTCATCAGGGATTAATTTACTCAATGCAGCCATATATTTTCTGTGAACCTCTTGATCTTGGTGTGGTTTTCTCTTGCTTCCCCCCCTAGGTGTTGGTGTTGAAAGCCATGATGGATGATAGTATTTAGGTGTCAAAACATATGCTAATGCATGCAATGGAACATTTAGAATTTCCCATTGGTTTTGCACCTCTACACGAATATAATTGTACAAGGTGGTATCTCTAGGCTCAACAATGTCTTTAATCTGCCCCAACATGCTATCCATTTGCTCATACACCTCCCCAATTACTGGTCGATCTGAATCTGCAAACTTGATCGTGTAATAAATTGGTTTGGTGAATTGCAAAACATATTTAACCTGTGACCAAAAGTAACTGTCAAGAACAGTGTCCTCGACTGCATTAGCACCATCTATGTCAGTGTTAATTTCATCCCATGTTTCAGCACACACCAGATTAGTTAAAGCTGGTCTTACCTTCACTAGCCGCCTAAAGGTGAGGTAATAACTAGCAAATCTCGTCTTTGCAATTTTAAGCAACTGCAACTTGGAGTAAGTGCCATAGAAGTAGTTTCCCCTTGTATGCCCGGTTATGAATTTAATGAGCTGCTTCCCTCTCCTGTAAAGCTCAATAATCCACCCACATTTTTTGTGCTTCACAATATCATGCATCAAAAGGTTCAATGTGTGAACTAGGCACCCAGACCAAAAGATGTGTGGATGAGTACGCTCAATAATTTTTCCTGCTGCCTTACAATTTGCTGCATTATCTGTGATCACTTGAACCACATTATTCGGACCAACATCTTTGATTGATTTCAATAGGAGATCTGCAATGTTTTGTGCAGATGTAGTGATGGAGGAGGAGGCATGACATGTAATAAATACTGCACCACTAGAAGAAACACCAAGAACATTTATCAAATGTTGGTTTCTAATATTTGTCCACCCATCTGATACAATGGATACCCCAGAATCTACCCACTCATTTGTAAAACGTGTCAAAGCTCTTTGAACCTTAGCTTTTTCTCTTTCTAATAACACTGTTCTAGCTTTCTCATAGTTGGGGGCCTTGTATCCTTTTGGGGCTTCATTGATGGCCTTTACCATTTCATGCCAATAGGGAGAGCAAAGCACATTGAATGGTACACCGTAAGAACAAAGAAAACGGACAATCTTTCCATCCACATCATCCCTCCCAGCAACATTAAGGAAATCCCCTATTGTTCTTCTACCTCCAGAGCTTGTAGAAGTACCATGAGGAGATGAGCAGCTACCAAATTTAGAGGTTGCACTTGATTCAGAATGAGTTGTTTGTTTCTTGCTTTTTTGTTGTGTAGCCATCTCTATTTGGATGTATTTTCTTCTTTCTTCAGTTGAAATGTTTGGGAAAATTTGTACCCTCACAGGACCCTTTTTTTCATCACTGTCTAGCACCCCACAAAGATGCCTCCTCAGACGGGTATATGAACCACGATATGGTTTTCCTTCATGACAACCATGAGGGCACACAAATTTGTAAGATCCACCACCCTTTCCCCCGTCAAGTTTGGTCACTTAGTTCCACAAAGGTGTTGATGTAGCTTTCCCATCTTGTGTTTCAGTGTCCTCTTCAGGTTCATCCCCTTCCTCTTCAAACCCTTCCTCCTCATCATACATTGGGTCACTCATATTGGGACCACTGTCCTCTTGTGTTCCTTCCCTTCTATTCCTATTCCCCTTTGCCATCATTAAAACCAAGAGTGGAATGATACATAGAAGTCAAAAGAACACCATCTTGGAATATGGATATAGGTGGTGGACAACCTGTAAGTAAAGGAGCAAGTAGAAACAATGGGAAAGAGTAGGAGAGGGAGGAGAAAAATACAAAAAAATTGTCAAAAAAATGAGGGAGTTTGGGGTTTGAACTTACCTCTTTAGCTCTTGTAGATGAAGTCCTCCAAGCTCTTGCTCCAAGCTCCTCCTCCAAGCTCTCCTCTCTTCTCCTCTCCTTTCCTCTCTTCTCTTCTCCTCTCCTCTCTTCTCTTCTCCAACTCTCATAAACTCAAAGTGAGAAAATGAGGAATAAATGAGGGCTTTATTATTTTCATTCCTCACCTTAATCTCACTCTAACCTCACCCTAACCCACCCCCTTTATGCTAAGTTAACATAAATTAAAAAAAAAAAAAAAAAAAATTGTTTTTTTTGCCTTGCGCGCAGCCTCCTTCCCGAAGCGTACGCTTCCTCCTCCGAAGCGCCACGCTTCCTCCTCCGAAGCGCCACGCTTCCTCCTCCGAAGCGCCACGCTTCTGAGGCCCGAAGTGCCGTACGAAGCGCTCTTCAGAGGCTTGGAAGTGGCCAAGCTTCCTAGGCGCTTCCGTACGGGACGCGCTTCGAGGTTTGGAACCGCCCGGGGGGGGGGGGGGGGGCGCTTCGTGCAACATTGCCCACACGAGGTCGCAAGGTCGTAAATGCATCCGAGGCACATAATTGCGACCTCACGACGCATGTGACTCAACAAACCCTTGAGGTCGCTAAGTCGCAAGGTCGTGAGGCCGCAAACGCCTGAAGCCAAGCAAGTGCAACCCCTGCGACCCCCACATGTGCGACCAAAATTATAAATATTGGCCTCGATTGACCATTTGAACAACTCGCTTTGGTTGCACGAAGGATGGGGAAGGTGAGCGACTAGATAGAGTGTGTGACCTTGCTAGGTAGGTGACTCTTCCCCTTCCTCGACAATCATTTCTTTCCGCCATTTGTCCTCCTCTTCTGCCCTGACCTTGCAAATTCCAAACTCAAAGGTTTTTATCCATGTTTCGGTCTCACTTTAATCAAAAACCCTTGCCAAGTTATTTTTGTTTTCATGAACCTCCCTGAGCATGTTTTGTGGCCATCTTCATCCCAAATTAACTTGCTTCCCCTGAGAACCAAGTCACTTGCCCCTAAGAAGCCCCAAGAACCCATCTTAAGCCTCTTTCCACCTCTCATATCACCCAAGGAAGCAGGCGCATGGACGAAAATCGCGATAGGCAAACGAGCATGAGCTCGCGACTTGCGTGACCTTGCGACATTTGTGACCTCCGCGACCCTGCAACCTGCTTGACCCTAATGACCTAATGTCTAGCCTGCTAAGTTGTTAGGTCGCACGCTCAACCACGCGACTTCTTGATCCCTGCGACCTTGCGACCTTCCAAAAGGCCTTCTCCTGGGTTCTGAAAATTATAAGTTTGTACTCGTCACTGGGGTTTTATTTTCATGCCGTCTCTCTCATCGTGGGACTATTTATTTGATATGCCAGGTGACATTGGTTTGGAGTGCATCTTGATCTCCTCCTTCGAAGACAAGATGGAACCCCTGGTGACAAAATCTACCCGCAGGAGCTCTGGAAGCAGTTCATAGGAGGATCACTAGGATGAAGTACTCCCCATCTACAGGGATACCGCTTGCAACTTCAACAAAAGTATCAAGTCCTCTTGGTATGATGTTTACGCAAAGTTTTCCACACAAGACATCCCAGAGGAGTAGGAGGACTTCCCGGTGTATATAAATGTGAAGAGGTCGAAGCGTCACAAAGTGGCATCACATCCTCCAGTCTTCCCATGTGCTGAGACAACTGATTGGATCATACGGAGCATGAACACATATCAATGGGTGGCGAGGGATCACGCTGGCTCTCCAATCGCAACTATTTCCTCCACAAATATTGTTGCATATTACAGGTTGCCCGAGAAGGAGGAGTCCTTGAACACCCGTGGCTCTTTGGCTTTGTGATCCCTACCAAGGAGATTCTCAGGGAATGGTGCCAAGGCCTATCCAAATTCTTGGTTAGAACTGACCAGATATACAGGACATACGAACTAAAGAAGGTTTAGTAGCTGATTGACGCCATGATGAACCGACTGTATGAAATAGCAGATTGTGATGTGTTCCAAGGGACATGGGTCCCCATCATGTATGCTGTCGCTACCCGGGGTACAGTTTTCAAGTGTGCCAACATCCTCGTCTCAACCCTGAGAACGCACATAATCGCAGCTAAGCATCCTGACCTAGACCAGCCACCAGAGTTCTATATGGCCTCATATCTCCATGACGCGGTCTGTGCAAGGTGCCACTTCACCAACTGGAGCTACAACTAGAACATGGCTATAGCAGATCTAGTACACTACCACTACAAGATTTTTTGGAACCTCGGCTATAAGTGTATGCTCGATGTTATCTTTGAATCATTTATTGCCCCATTGTATCAATTGCTTTTCGGGGAAGAACCACCTTGTTTGTCAAAGAGAGCCATGGGAACCATCGTCAAGGTGGCGCATTGGTTCTCAATCCAAGAGCAAACATTTATTAGGGTCTTTGGCTCCTACAAGACCCTCTATGCACTTCTTTGGTTCGGAAGAGAAAAGGTGCTCCTGCAGGAAGTATACTACCAAATGGCACAGGGTTTCTCGAAGACATTGAGCAAGGGGAAGAAGAAACCATGGCCTGCATTCCCTCTTGTTATCGGAGCCTGCATGGTGGAAAACTTCAAGGAAGTGGAGGTAGAGGCTAAAGCTTTAAAGGATGTCATTTTGTGACCTTGAACCATCGTACGTATGATCTCGATAAAGTCATGGCAGCTCATTGCAAAAGGGCTAATTTCAATTGGTCATACCCACATTCCAGGTAGGATCATGAAGATGGATTAGAAATTGGTACAATGCCACTAGGGAGCTCAGTCCCAGCGAGCAACAAGCAAAGGATGATGAGAAGCTTGAACACTCCGAGGAAAATGTGAGCCTACGGGAGAGGTCATCTACTTTGAAAAGAAAGCAGGAGAAGCAAAAGGCCACTGGGAAACTCAAGAAGCAAAAGGAGAAAGAGGTAGAGGATTCCCCGAGTGACTAGGAAGTAGGAGGGGATAATGAAACACTAGAGTAGAGGAATGCAACCCTGGAAAAGAAAAAGCAAGAGCTCAAGAGGAAAAGAGAAGAAGAGCTCAAACAATTGCAAGATTCGAGTGCCAGCACTCCGAAGACTAACTTGAGAAAAGGAAGCGGAAAGAAGAGGAAGAAAGAAAGAAGCAGCTAGAAGAAAAGCAGTTAAAAGAATAGGAAGAGTAGAGGGCCAAGGGTGAAGAAGAGGAGAAGAAACGAGAGCAAGAACTAAAGGAACAGGAGGAGATACGCAGGCAGGCTGAGAAACTTAGGAGGAAGCAAGAGCAAGAAGAGCAGGAGAAGAAGCGGCTAGAGGAAGAGCAGAGGAAGAAGGAAGAAGAAGAAAAGGGCAAAGAAGAGGAGGAAAGAAGGAAGAGAGAATAAGAAGAAGTCGGTAAGGCAACTCCACATGACTTCGGGCAAGTTGAGTCGTCAACATTAGATGTTCCCCCATCTATTCCCCTCACTGGAGGACATCTCCCTCTCAAGGAGCTAGGCATTCAAGAAGAAGAGGAAGAGGAAGTGTTGGATCTCACCAAGCTCACTTTTGATCAGGTTAGCTTCAAGATCATGTAGGAAAGGAGGAAGTGTTATGCTAGAAACCCTACAAAACCCCTGTCGGTGACAATAGCAAAAGAAATTGTTCCTGACACTATAGTTAACCCTGAGATGATCACCTCAGTCAGGACTGCATTTGTGACCATGACTGAACACAATGTTGCCAGGATGAGTAAACAAATCGCGGAACTCCAGAACAAGCTTTATGCATCAGAGCAGAAGGCCGCTAAAGCAGAAGAAGATAGAAAGAAGGTGGAAGAAGAAAATGCGGCCCTCTGCTTGGTACACTCTAGTACAAAGGAGCTATAGGTTACAATCAAGGATGAGGTTGAAACTCTTAGTGAAGCCATGGTGATGGTCTATGAAGAAATGTCGAAACTACACCATACGGTAGCCCCAATCTTGGCCATACAAACCAACACAAAGGAAACGTCTGCCATGCTAAAGGAGGTTGCTACAGTGTTGGATAACATCCATGAGTGGTCCACCAAGTATCCAAGTGCACCGACAGTAGTCTCGAAAAAGGACTGGATCACCACGCAAAATGCCAAAGTCCAGCTCCGCATCAAGATCCAATCAAGAGACAAGCTATCCAAAGATGTGGATAGGGTATTGGCTTCTTACAGGCACCTTTTTAGTGGTTTGGAGTCAATGATCGAGAATCATGGGATTCCATCTATTGAAGAAATCGGGCAGGTGAGGAAGCAGGAAGACATCTCACAGGAAGTCCAGGCGTTTGTTGACACATACAAGCAAGCTGCCCACTCAGACAACCTACTAGTTACAAAGGAAAATATCACACGGTATGTGGTGGAACCGGTGAGGATGTATACAAAGCTGGTGACCCTAGCCAATCAAGTGAACACCAAAAGAAGCACTCTCATCCCAGATGCCCTCAAATGCCTACACAAACATGATGAGGAAAAACCGCAAATAGCTCCCATAGCGGCTCAGTACAAGCTTTGGTGTACTTATCTAGTCGAGCAACTCCACCTAGAGATCCCAGAACCATCTATTGTCAAGTTGTTAGGATAGAATTTGCTTATTTTTGTGTAATTAGCAAATTAGAATAGAATAGGATAGTAATAGAATATGAAGAGTAACGAGGAAGTATAAAGGTCGTGAGGTAGTCCAAGAGTCCCTCTCTTTTTTATAAATACACCCTCATGGCATATTGTAAAAGGGACTTTTAGCTTGGGACTTATTTTGGGACATATTGGTTTGAGAGGACTTGTGCTCTTCTAATATATACAAGGAGTAATAGTTGTTTTCCACTATTCGATTGGATGAGTGTGTTGTGTTGTGATACCATGGATATTATTTGCTTGATGGATCGAAGGTTCCTATAAGTTCTTTGATGCAGTGTGGAAAAAGTCTGGAAAAAATCCCGATTTAATCCTAAAAACGCGATTTTTTGAACTAAACGATTTAATCCCCCGACTTTTTCACAAAGGAAAAAATCTCGATTTTTTCCTTGTACTCTTGATTTAATCGGGAGTCAACCCAAAAAGTCTGCCTCCCTTCCCAGGCCGCGGATAAAGAGGCCGCAAAGGTGAAAAAACTGTAAATTGAAGCTTCCATCCATGCATTTTCAAGTTATTGCATTGTATTGTTTGTCATACTTCTTGCGAGCATAGTAGTCTCATTTGTAATCTGTTAGTTTTGAGGTTATGATATGTTTTTGTTTTCCAAGGAAAAACAAATCTTTATACTTCATATTTCTAGTTAGAAAGCAAAGTACGCATTGGCTAAGCCTCCAAGCTTTCAGTGATCCAGACTCTAATAGCCACTGCTCGGGAGTCAACCCAAAAAGTCTGCCTCCCTTCCCAGGCCGCAGATAAAGAGGCCGCAAAGGTGAAAAACAGTAAATTGAAGCTTCTATCCATGCAGTTCAAGTTATTGCATTGTATTGTTTGTCATACTTCTTGAGAGCATAGTAGTCTCATTTGTAATCTGTTAGTTTTGAGGTTAAGATATGTTTTTGTTTTCCAAGGAAAAACAAATCTTTATACTTCATATTTCTAGTTAGAAAGCAAAGTATGCATTGGCTAAGCCTCCAGGCTTTCAGTGATCCAGACTCTAACAGCCACTGCCCCTTCAAAAGATTACAAAAGTACCAAAAGGACAGGCATACAACAGTCTTCCGTAGAAAGAACCCCACACCATCAAAAACATTGTTACAGTTATTGAATGCTTCCAGAAGAAACAACAAAGAGGAGGTCATGAAGATCAAATAGCAACAACCTGTCCAAAAAAACAAAACCAGTGCCTCAAAAAAGAACCCATTTTTCAGACAGGAACAAAGTACCTGTGAAATCTTGTGACAACAAAGATCCTTCCTGCAATGAGAGCGCGTTTTGAAAGAGAATCTTCTTTAGTGGTGAACTCCCTGTAAATGTGGGCAAAGGTTATGTATCAGAAGTGGATGTTACCTCCAAGAGTTTTTGAATAATAGATGCCAAGGCTAGGTTAGTAATCTGACATCTACTGTTTTCGCAGAAAATAAGCAGCGTGGAGTCACCAAGCGCTAATTTTCACATCTACTGTGATACTCACTGTTAATTTTCATTGGACCGACCACCTGACACCTTATTACCCAAGCAGATTAAAATCTACTGAATAAATGCATGACTTATTTCTTAATACAATTAGCGGAAACAAAAATTAAAAGGGGAAGAGGATCTCAGTCACTGATTACTTGATGACTTTTAGATGACTCATGATATACATTTATTATATTTTTTGTTGATATTTTGACTCGAGAGTTGAGACTCAGACAGGACCCAAAATTCAGGAGTTGATTCACTATTTTGATATGTGATGTAGCATTAGACTTCATATACATATTATATGTTAGCTTTCTTTACATGTTTATGTGGAAATGCATTTATTTGATGTTGTGGATACTTTAGATGTTAAAAAAAATAAAATAAAAATGAATGATTTTGTGTTTTTTAAATTTTTCCGACTTTTTGTCGACTTTTTCAAAAAACTCCTGACTTTGACGAGTTTTTCAACTTTTGGACCCTTGCCGAATAAATCCCGACTTCGACTTTTTCCACATTGCTTTGATGCATGGTCTCCTCATGTGTCTTCCTGTGATATGAATCTTGTTTTGCAACACATGGATGGTATATGATATGCTAACTTTGTGCTTGTATTGATGATCTGTTTTGTTAATATTGGCATGATCTTATCGTTGACTATGCATTTGCTTATGCTTATAGATGCTTAGTTACTGTGAACTACTTTATAGTTGTTGAGCGTATTCTTTATGTAGGCATGCTCTTATTTGAAGTTTTGCTAACAATTACTTTATGTGAGATTCATGTTGTCAAATTATGATCTTGGTATTCATGTTATGAACATTCGTTAGTTATTTCCTTTTGTTTGTTGAAGTCCATGTGTTCAACTGAGTCGGTATCGTATCTCCATTTGAAACAAACTCAAATCACTTGTACGACAACTGGGCCTACATACCAGATGGGATCCCTAAAGCAAACGGTGTAGAATCTAGTTGGGATTCTACAGCAGGGAGATCCCCTTGCTGTTGGCAGAGAATTCTAGCCCGTCAATCATAGTATTAAAAACCGGCCTCGCTAACCGGTTACCAGTCTAACCGGCCGGTTAGCAGGCCCACCGGTTGGAATCGGTGAAAAAACTGGGTTTAATAGGCTGTGTGGCGAAAAATTTGACCTAACTGGTACTAAACCGGTCTAATCGGTCCTAAACTAGCCGGTTACCTGCCATGCCCACCGAGGACCCACAGTGATGCTTTTCCAAGGTATTTTAGGGGTTTTAGAGGGAAATTAAGGGTGCTTTCCCTCCAAAAACGCCCTCTCCAAGCCTTTAAGGAACAAAAACGGTTAAATGATCTTGTTTTCAATGTTCGTGCAATACAACCTTCGACTAAGGAGGAACCAAATGATGAACAAAACACCTGATCTAGATCCCATTGTGTTGGACGATATTGATCCAACATCAGAATGGGTGGAGGAGACTGAAGATCCTGTGTTTGAGGTTGATTTTGATATCGACATGGCTTTAGCGGGGGATGAAGCAGATTTTGTGGCGGCATCAGAACCAAGATCAGTAGCGGTATCAACAGAAGGTAAAGAACCAATGGAAGGCACTAGTCGTGCAGGTCGACAAACTCGTGCTTCCATTAGGTCCACTTCTATTGTTATTGGTGGCATTGCTACTGAGGTTGCAGATCAGGCTGAGGCATCCTCAAACTCTGAACCAGATGATGTCTATGTAGCTCTTGATGATGATCCTGTGGCTAGTAGTGGTGATGAACTTTATGATTGATCATGTGTACACTGTAGACTTGTAGTAGGCCAATGGCCTCATAGCTTGCAACATTGTTTTTGGACTTTATAGGCCATTTAGAGCCTCATTTCTTATGTATTTTGCTATTTTGTCGATGATATGTATTGCACTCGGTGCCATTTCGATATATTCACCTTTACATGGTATATAAATGAGCAAACTTTGCATATTTTGTCTCTATTGGCTTGGAATCATGGTTTTAAATCTTAAAAATAGTTTTGTTTCATTAAAAATTAATTATTTAATGTATTTTTCTAAAACCGGTTCGTTTAGACCAAACCAGTCCTGGTTAGACCGGTTCCGGTCGGTAAACCGGTTCATTAGGTGGACCGGTCGGGTCATTGGTTCCGGTTTTAAAAACACTGCCGTCAATAGATTGATATTCAGATTGACCTTGGTTAGCTTAGTAATTATGACATATGGTAAAATTGGATGCCCTGACTTGATGGTTGATGATAAAGAAGTCATGTAGTGATTATAATCTTTGAAGTATGATGATACACCTGTCGGTTTCCCTAATCATATGACTCTAACTCTTGATGAATATTTGATGTCGTGTTCATATGTGATGATGAAGTAGTTGATGCCAACATGTTATGACCATGATGAATATATGCTTTAGAACTTGATATTGTTTGATTTTATGATCTAACAATTTTGCTGATGCATGATAGCATTATGATAGATAGCAAGTGATGTTTATATACTTATCTTGGTCTAACATTTGCTTTGCAGGATTATTTATCATTGTATCTTGAATTTCATTTTGATCAAGCACTTATCATTTACTTTGAAGCACTGGTTTATACTTTGAATATATCATTTAATATGACTTATATATTTATGTGCTTGTTTACATCTTGGAATTGAGTCATCTTTGATAGGTATCTCCTTCTAACTTTTGTCTCCTAGAACCTCACATTTCCTTTACTAACCTTCTTGAGCGACCACCCCCCTTAGCTTAACTAGGAGAGAACTTTAACGGATAGAGTTGGGATTAGGTGATAGTCGCTTCTCTTAGTTTGCCACCAAGATCACACCTTGTGGGGTTGAAGATTTTTTCCACGATAACCTAGGTGTGCAAGTGAGGTGGCAACACTTCCTACATGTTCCGATATTACGCAAATGATATCAATTGAGAAAGAGCTAGGTGTGATTCTTCTAATTGTGGAAAAATAAGGCAAAAATTTCTTACTAGTTTCAAATATTACGTTTTAACCATATGAATTATGATTAACCAACTATCAGAATTTATAATGGTTTAGGAATCTTAAATATAGAGAGGCTCGCATATGCACAGGCATATATTTGATGAGTATGACCACTCTTCACATCAGAATTACATTTTACTGTACGAGCAAGAAGATTAAATACACCTGACTAAATTACAAGAATAATACAAACAGAATGAGCATAAATAATGTAAAAATTCTAACTTTAAGGTGGTGTGGAGGGTACTCAAAGGCTGTTGTTTGTTTAGTTTCCCCCCTCATGTCATCTTGCAAGATGTAGCTGGAGCTTTCCCCTGGTGTTAATGGACCAGTTCCCATTGCATTTGAGGGTTTCTAAGGATTCTTTCTTATATCGAAGTGATTGAATATTAACAAAAATGGTAATCAGTGATACGTAAGATGGTCAAATGAGAAGGAGGACACCATTTTAGGATCCAAATGTATATTCTCTATCTGTGGCCTTTAAGTCTTTCTATCTTGTCCAGTTAAGCATACCTTATTTATGTAATTCCATCTTATCTAAAACCAGTCAAGTATATCATAAATAAGTTAACTAAGATTTATTTATGTCTAGCTATGGAAGTGCAATTTCATTTTTCTGTTTTGAAATGTTAAACCTCTTTTTATTATGTTCTCACTGTTCAAGCCATTTCTATCTTTACATTCTCGGAAACATTTTTGAGTTAGAGCATAATTTTATGATTTTTTTGTTTGCCTGTTGCAGATTCCTCTCCATGTAGCATTGCCATTGGAGACTAGAATGCTTGGAAGTATGAAGCTAGGCTTGGCTGGTGATCATCAATATATTAATGCAAGCCTAGCAGTTGCCCTCTGTCATTCTTGGCTCAGGAGAACTGGACATTCAGAAGATTTTAATCTGACAGAGAGTGTTTGTTCATGTGTCCTTTTTGGAAATATTGATTGTTATTTTTATGAATTTATGGTTTATTGCAAGGTTTGAAATGAAAGGGCTCTAACTGACATGAGGCATGATGTTCATGCTCCAGGCAATTGAAGAAGGTTACTTGCCAGAGGCTTTCAAAGAAGGGCTTTCAATGGCCAATATTCTAGGTCGTGCACAGGTTATTCCTGATTCATACACGATGCACAATGAACACTGCAATATGAAAGAAGATGGAGATGCTGATTCTGGTCGGTTGGTTTTCTATTTGGATGGAGCACACAGTCCAGAAAGCGTGGAAGTATGTGCAAAGTGGTTTTCACACGCAATAAAAAAAGAGAGGCACTCATTTCCAGAGACAAGAGGTGTGATCAGCGAGACCAAAACTGACTCCAGTGGACTATTGGAAAATTTTTGCCACCAGCATCAGAGTACTGAAAATTTGAAAATGAAGTCAAAACAGGTAAGCTTCTTGCTCATCTTGTTTGCTGATATTTTGTCTTTCTTCCTGTTTATTGGCAATGACAATTCACATTATTATGCCATATGAATGTTAATTTGTAAAATGAGTTTAACATTTAAAATATTTACTTTTTCCTTTCCAGATTTTGCTATTTAACTGTTTGTCTGTGCGAGACCCTCAATTACTCCTCTCCCGGCTAGTCAACACTTGTGGTCTCCATGGTACACTGGTTCTAATCGTAATCCTTTTCATGAGTTTAATTTAGATGTTTGGCTTCATATTTGGATCACTATTGGATCTTAAAACTTTTGTAAGAAGTAGTACTTGTTACCGCTCAAACTCTTGATAGATGGAAAAGTCATAATGGTAAACAAGAGAGCCTAGAGGCACCTACTGAGCATGCCACCCACTGTCACCTCAGTGGCCTTGTGCCACAATTGAGACTAAGGAAAAGAGAAATCCTTGTCCAGGGGGTATCCTTAATCTATCTAGTTTGTTGTAAACATGGGATGTAAATTAACTTAGATTGATTTTATGAATGTGGTGAATCCAACAATCAAATTCCGTAAGTTAGAGAGTGTGATAAATTATGCAAAATGTTTGTATGATCAACAAAAATGTAACACACATGCTTTTTTTATTTCCAAGTGAAATGAACTTGTGTCAAGAAAGCTGGAAACTTGCAAATGAGGGTTGATTCACTTGGTCTTACCATAATAAGCACTCATTTGTAAATCTTGAAATGTAACCTGTAGGTAAATGAATCATTCATGAATAATGTCACAGCCATGTCTTATTGAAGCAAATGTGTATTTATATCAATGTGACATGAACCATAAATAACTTAAGTATGTAGATTCCCAATTTGCCAAGTTGTGTTAAAGATGCATAAAATGTCACTTGAACCATGAAATTATGATATCCACACAATGTTGTTTTCGTATTTGCAAACTTAAGATATACCAGCATTCACATCAATGTATGAGATTTTGGTGTTCAAGTACCTCAATTAGTGTCTCCAATTTCCAGCTGATTAAACTTGTCACAGGTCAACAAATAAAAGATCATTACTATTCGTCAATGATGCATGGTTAAGTTATGAATCCTTTATGTTGAACTGTGAATTTAGAACAAATTCCAGACTTGAAAATCTCACCACCACAGATTTAATATGCTGAGGTAAATCATCTGGCAGTGATATGCAAACATGAAGAAGGAATGCTGGAAATATGTCATATGGTTGTACTTAGGTTGTCAAGTTCCAATAGCATCCATGTGCTTGCAAGATGGGTTTCCATTGAGACTTATATCTCTTAGATACCAATCCAAAATTTAAACCACAATATTATGTAGATACCAGCACTTAAATTTAATGATTCCAAGCCATATTAGATGGATTTTTAAGTCCGTTATGTTGTGTGTGGAGCATGATTGTTCAGAGGTCTTTGTTTCAGCCGGATGTATACCTCAGGAAGTTTGTACACTCCACGTGGGGGGGCCGATCCCCCCCGGCTGGGGGTTCCGGGGGCTCAGGGGCAGCGCCCCCGAAGCTAAAAATAAATGTAAAATTGCCTTGTAAAAGTATAATAATTTCTAGTCAATCTGGGCCGTTCATTAAGCGGATGATCTGACGGTAGAACTTATGTTTAGTTTAGGGTTTTTTGCCCTAGAAGGCAACCCCTCTCTTTGTATGAGGGCATTGTATTGGAGTCTGAGATATAGATGTGTATTCTGTGAGCGAGAAACAGAGAGGTGAGACTGTGAGAGAAAACAGAGGATATTACAGCGTATTTGCTGTAGGTTGTGTCTCTTCATTTTGCTGGATAATAGAAAGGAAGGACTGGCTGTTCGGGTTGGACGTAGCCCAAACTGGGTGAACCACGTATATCTGTGTCTCTCTTGTTTTGTGCGTTTTCTGTGTTTATATTTCTGCAATATTTTATGTGTTCCATTGCTCCGTAATATATAATTTTCTAACAACTGGTATCAGAGCCGAAGGTCTATTTGGCTGATAAAATCGCAGGAAAGAAGGGTTCCTGGTTCGAGTGGGAGCAATGGCAGAAGATGGTAAGTTTAGGGTCGACAAATTTAACGGCCAAAACTTCTCGCTGTGGAAGATGCAGATGGAAGATTATTTGTATCAGAAAGATCTATGCCTACCATTGGGCGGAAAAACAAAGATGCCGACGGGTATGAAAGACGAAGAATGGAACCTTCTCGATAGAAAGGCACTCAGAACAATACGGTTGTGCCTTGCTCCATCAGTCGCCTTGAACATTTCGAAGGAAACCATGACAGAGGGTTTGATGCAGACGTTGTCGAAACTATATGAAAAACCCTCGGCCTCAAACAAGGTATTTCTTATGAAACAGTTATTTAATATGAATATGTCGGAAGGTGGATCTGTTGCAAACCATTTAAATGATTTTAATACAATTACAAGTCAGTTAAGTTCTGTAGGGGTAAACTTTGATGATGAAGTTAGAGCTTTGTTATTCTTGTGCTCATTACCAGAAAGTTGGAATGGTTTGGTAATGGCCATTAGTAACTCCGTCTCTGGATCTAGTACTTTAAAGTTTGATGATGTTGTCGATGCTATCCTTAGCGAGGAAATGCGACGGAAAAGCTCCGGTGAGACATCGGGAAATGCTTTGAGTGCAGAGTCTAGAGGAAGAAAAATGGAAAGAGGAAAGAGCTCAGGATATCGCAGTAAATCAAGGAAAGGCAGATCCAAGTCCAGATCGGGGATAGTGTGCTGGAAATGTGGAAAGAAAGGACACCTAAAGAAAGACTGTAGATCTCGGAAGGGAAAAGAAGGAGATGCACAGCAAGAAAACAATCATGAAGCAAATGTGACAGTTGAGGTGTTACAAGATGCTTTGATTCTTTCTTTCGAAAATATTACTGATTCCTGGATGGTAGATTCAGGGGCTTCATTCCTTGCCACACCTGATAAGAAATACTTTCATGACTATGTTCAAGGAGATTTTTGACAAGTTCGTCTGGGTGATGATAAACCCTATAAAATCGTTGGAATGGGTAAGGTTCTTGTGGGAAACCAATGGCTATTAAAGGAGGTAAGGCATGTTCTAGATCTAAAGAAAAATCTGATTTCAACAGGGCAGTTAGGCGGTGAAGGTTGTGTGACAACTTTCACAGATAAAGCTTGGAAGGTCACCAAAGGAGCCCTGGTAATAGCAAAAGGCGAAAAGGTTGGTACATTGTATTTATGCAATGGTATTTCTAACTCTGTTAATGCTTTAACTTCCAAAGGAGCAGATGCAGCATTATGGCATCATAGGCTCGGACACATGAGTGAAAAGGGAATGAAGATTCTTCACTTAAGGAATTTGTTGCCAGGTTTGAAGAATGTTGATTTGGACTTCTGTGAGAATTGCATTTATGGAAAACAGAAGAGAGTCAGATTTCTCATAGTTGGGAAAGAAAAGAAGAATGAAAAATTAGAGCTTGTGCATACAGACGTATGGGGACCTGCTCAGGTATCATCTCTCGGTGGCTCTCGTTATTATGTTACTTTTATTGATGATGCAACTAGAAAAACTTGGATTTATTGTATTAAGAATAAATCTGATGTATTTGATACTGTCAAGAAATGGAAAGCTTTGGTTGAGATTGAGACAGGAAAGAAATTGAAGTGTCTTAAATCAGACAATGGAGGTGAATATTGCAGCAAAGAGTTTGATAGGTACTGTTCAGAACATGGAATTCGCAGAGAGAAAACAGTTCCAAGAACACCACAAGAAAATGGTGTATCAGAAAGGATGAACAGAACAATCATGGAGCGTGCAAGGTGCATGAGATTGCATGCAGGATTGCCTTTACAATTTTGGACAGATGCCGTAGATACTGCTGTTTATCTAATAAACAGAGGGCCTTCAAGTTCCTTGGATGGTGGTGTTCCGGAGGAAGCATGGACAGGTAAAAAGGTAAACTACTCCTTTTTAAAGCCTTTTGGTTGTGAGGCCTTTGTCCATATTGATAAAGAAAATAGAACAAAGCTTGAGGCAAAGTCAAAGAAATGTACCTTTATTGGATATGGTGTTAATGATTTTGGTTATCGCTTATATGATTACGAAAATCACAAAATCATTAGGAGCAGAGGTGTAATATTCAATGAAAAGGTCTTGTATAAGAATCAGTTGCAGGAAAAGAAACAGGAAAAGGAAAACAACGAATACACAGTTGTTGATGAAATCACTGAAAAAGGAAAGGTGCCTGAAAATAATAATAATCAACAACCACAACAACAGCAACCACCACAACAACAACAGGCACCCCAAACACCTGAAAGTGTTGTTAAAAGATCTACCAGGATAAGTAGACCCCTTGAACGATACTCTCCTTCATTATATTATTTATTGTTGACTGATTCCGGTGAACCCGAATGTTATGGAGAAGCAATGCAGGTTGAAAGCAGGAAGAAGTGGGAGGTAGCCATGGAAGAAGAGATGGACTCCTTAATGCATAACCAGACTTGGGATTTAGTTAGGTTCCCTGTAGGAAAAGCTACGTTGAAGAATAAATGGGTTTACAGGCTGAAGGAAGAAGATGGAGGAAAACAGAGGTACAAAGCTAGACTTGTGGTGAAGGGGTTTGCACAGAAGAAAGGTATTGATTTTGATGAAATATTTTCTCCTGTTGTTAAAATGACTTCAATCAGAACTATTTTAAGTCTTGTAGCAACTGAAGATTTGCATCTTGAGCAGTTAGATGTAAAGACAACCTTTCTCCATGGGGATTTGGAGGAAGAGATATATATGCAGCAACCACAAGGATATGAGGTGAAAAGGAAGGAGAAACTAGTGTGCAGGTTGAGGAAGAGCTTGTATGGCTTAAAACAGGCTCCAAGGCAGTGGTATCTAAAATTTGACAAGTTTATGTTTGAACAAGGTTATACTAGATGTCACTCTGATCATTGTGTTTATCTGAAAAAGCAAAATGACGGTAGCTATATTATATTGTTATTGTATGTGGATGACATGCTTGTTGCGGGATCTAACATGCAGGAAATAAATGTACTCAAAAGAAAATTGGCAAATTCATTTGCAATGAAGGATTTGGGAGCTGCAAAACAAATCCTTGGTATGAGAATCACTAGAGACAGGAAAAATCGCAAATTAACATTGTCTCAGAATGAGTACATACAAAAGGTGTTGAAAAGATTTAATATGCACAATGCAAAACCAGTTAGTATACCTTTTGCTAGCCATTTCAAACTTAGTAAGGAAATGTGCCCAAAGACCAAGAAGACATGGATTATATGTCTAAAGTTCCATATGCATCAACAGTTGGAAGCTTAATGTATGCAATGGTCTGCACAAGGCCTGATATTGCACATGCAGTGGGAGTTGTAAGCAGGTACATGAACAATCCAGGAAAGGAACATTGGATGGCAGTGAAATGGATTCTCAGATATTTGAAAGGTACCACAAATCAATAATTATGCTTTGGTGGTGCAAACATTTCTCTACAGGGATATGTTGATGCAGATATGGCAGGTGACAGGGATAACAGGAGGAGCACTACAGGATATGTATTTACTGTTGGTGGAACAACTGTCAGTTGGGTTTCAAAAATCCAAAGTGTTGTTGCACTTTCAACAACAGAAGCAGAGTATGTTGCTGCTACAGAGGCTAGTAAAGAAATGATTTGGTTACAAAGGTTTATGGGTGAATTGGGTAAGGAGCATGATATGGGCACGTTATACAGTGATAGCCAAAGTGCCATTCATCTTGCAAAGAACTCAACATTTCATTCTAGGACTAAACACATACAGGTCAAGTACCATTTCATACGATCAGTGTTGGAAGATGGAGAGTTGAAGCTGGAAAAGATACACACTAGCCAGAATCCTGCAGATATGCTAACAAAAGTTGTAACCAGGGAGAAACTGAGAATATGCTCAGTTTCAATTGGTCTTCAAGGATGACGATGAAGATGAGAAACAACCAGGTCCAAAGAGGAGTCATTGTCCAGCAAATGAAGCAGCGGTGGAGTTTCTACAATCATTCTCCAAGTGGGAGATTGTTGTGTGTGGAGCCTGATTGTTCAAAGGTCTTTGTTTCAGCCAGATGTATACCCCAGGAAGTTTGTACACCCCCCCATGCGGGGGGGCCGATCCCCCCCTGCTGGGGGGTTCGGGGGCCAGCGGTCCCCCGGCGGGGGCTCGGGGGCAGCGCCCTCGAAGCTAAAAACAAATGTAAAATTGCCTTGTAAAAGTATAGTAATTTCTAGTCAATCTGGGCTGTTCATTAGGCGGATGATCTGACGGTAGAACTTATGTTTAGTTTAGGGTTTTTTGCCCTAGAAGGCAACCCCTCTCTTTGTATGAGGGCATTGTATTGGAGGCTGAGATGTGTATTCTGTGAGCGAGAAAAAGAGAGGTGAGACTGTGAGAGAAAACAGAGGATATTACAGCGTATTTGCTGTAGGTTATGTCTCTTCATTTTGTTGGATAATAGAAAGAAGGACTGGTTGTTCGGGGTGGACGTAGCCCAAACTGGGTGAACCACGTATATCTGTGTGTCTCTTGTTTTGTGCGTTTTCTGTGTTTATATTTCTGCAATATTTTATGTGTTCCATTGCTCCGTAATATATAATTTTCTAACATTTTACCTAGCCCTTTAGGACAACAAATTATAACCATATGATCATACCAACAGATCAAATTTACTTTGTTGTTATTAAACCAGACAAACCACAGAAAAATGTCCAGCAAATTAAGTACCAAAAATAGGTTAAAGGAGCAAGTCGTTTAGCCTTTTTCAGTATTGATTCTGTTAATGGATGCATTATAAGCATGAATTGACTTCCAATTTTAGAAACTCAAGCGAAATCAGGCCTGAAATGTCCAAACATATGGTAAATTCCAGCAGATGTAAATTGTATTTAAGATGAGACTTTAAGCCTCAAGATGCATCAATGAGGGATTTTAGGCATCTTTAGTGCACGTTGTGGCTTAGAACACAAATCAAGTGAAACACTTAATGAAATAAGTGCCAAGGTGTGCCAACCCTCAGCCAATGATAATTCCAGAAAACGGAATGAAATAGACTTAAGACTAAATTGTTGAGTTAGCTAAAGCATCACTTTAGTTCATTCACTCATATTTTACTTAGATCCATCAAAAAATAAAGTTTAAAACGCTAGATCTAAATTATTTTCTATATTTATGTTTGTTATGATCAAATTAAGAGAGACATGCAAAATGTGTTGAATGGTGTTGTCATTGATGTCAAGCTTAGGGTTTGACTTTGACTAAACACCTATCATTGATGTCAAACTATTAATGAATGCTCTTATATTTGTTTTGATTACATCAAGTTGGAAGCTCCATTGTTGGATGGTTGAAAACCCCAGCGTTGATAATATCGGTATCGGGAAAATATCGGCGAGGGTCCAAAAAATATCTTATCGGCAATATCGGCAAAAATATCGGCAAAATATCGGCAAATATCGGCAAGCATAAAAAATGCATAATATATTCATTTTTTTTCAGATTTTTAAACATATAAAGCAATAACAACATGAAATAAACACATTGGCACATAAATATGAAAAAAACACTAATATATATGATGTCAAATAGAAATGATACATCAAAGGCGATACCAAATCCTGCTGATCCCTGATAATTGTCCATTCAAAGACTCAAATGTGGAGAACCAATACAAAATAACATCACATATATAAAAGTATCTCATCATCATGAGTTATATGTAGCACAACAAATAAAACTAGTAGCTATCTATCTGAAATCACTGCCCTCTCCCACTTTTACGGGAAAACATGATGGGCTGTTTGCCAGGCCTGCCCCTAGTAGTAGGAGGCCCTGACCCTGCCTCTGCACCTAATGTCAAATAATGAGTGCGAGGTATGGGGTTATGCTCTCCTATATTTATAGCAGATGGTGTTGATGCTGATGCTCCCGCAGTGTCCTCCTCCTCCTCCTCCTGCTCCTGCTGCTGCTGCTGCTCCTCTGACTCCAAGTCCTCCTCTTGCTACCCTTGCTCTAATGGATCATCTGCCACTGGCTCTAACCATGAAGGTGACTCCTCCAAGAGGGGCTCCTCAGACTCCACCCTCCATGGAGACAGTACATCAATATTTTCTAAGCTAAGTCACATGACACGAGGACACGAGACACGGAGGACACGTAAATACGAGTATTCAATACGAAACACAACGACCTGGAAACAAGACACGGGGGACACGTTATATATATATATATATATACCAAAATATAGTTTTTTTATCCATATTAAATTGCAGGTTGTAGCTTATCTAATCAAATTAAAATATAATTACTTCTCAAAGTTCATAGTTCACTTTAAAAAATAAATAGAATCAAAATTTACTATTTAGAAATTAGAATGTGATATGCTTGGTCTTGATTCTTGAATATTCAATGTTCATTGTTGATGTACAACTTACAAGCACATAAGAAAATAACTAAAGTCTAATCCTATTGATTTCCTCTGCCCCTCTTGTGAGAAAATGCCACAGCTTTCCCTTTCCCTCTAGATGTAGATGTTGGTGCTGGTGGAGTTGGCAGTGGAGTTTGCTATGCTCTAGAAGCTGAAGAACTAGAAGTAGGAGCTATAGGAGGTGTTAGTGTCAGTCTTTCCAGCCTTCCTCCAGTGATCAAATATGCTCTTACAAAGTGGTCTCAGAGTGTTAAGGTCAAATTTTGTCATTTCAGTGAGTCTTCAAGCAAAATTTGGTCACTAGGCATTAGGTCTAGGGTTTGCCCAAATGTCAGTCCATGTCATCATTCAGCTGAGCCTATCATCATTCAGAGGGTTTTCATTATCATGTCAGTGTCTAATGAGTCATTTTACATCTTGTTCATGCTTCAGTTGTGCTTTGGCAAGTTCGTTTCCCTCTCCTAGGGTTTTGAAGCCAATTTCTCTTGGACGGTCAAGTAATCGGCCAAACTCATATCCTGATGTTCATACACCTTCCCCTATCCTTCATGTACCTTATCAAACACTTCCCATCCCTTAGATCCGCCAAATTCCTCATTTTTCCACAAACCCTAGTTTCTAGCTACAACTTGGCAATTTTCTAGGTTGGGCCTGTGTTTTGCCCTTTTGGACCCCTTCCCCTCACTCAATCTCTGAGATTCCACTTTCCCCTGCTTCCTAACATCCCTCCCTACTTCCAAAAATTTCCCCAAGAATTTAGAAGCCCCCTATCCCCTTCATTTCGCTCCATTTCGACAAAATTCCTTGTTTCACGCATCGGGACAAGTTGCACTTAAATGATGTTTCAGAGCAATAAAAGAGGAATTTTGGAAAACTGAAAGAGGTTTTTGTCCATAACATGCCAAAGAAGAAAAACCTCCTCCACTTTTTACACAGGTGTCATGGTTTGAGAGAAATGTCAAAAATACCGGCGAGAACGAAGGTGCTCCAAGGACGGTTGGCCAAAGCACAAGAACGAAGGAAAACGCCCGATCCACTCCAAATTTTGGCCAAAGCCTTTTTGACTGAGCATGGTACTTGATTGGGGACTCCCAGCCCAAATTTCAAAAAATTTGGAGAAAATTTTGTCAAATGTGAATTTTTTGGTAATTTACAGGTTTTGGCTCCTCAAGGGGTCTCACCCCGCGCGCGACCCTTTCATTTGGCAACTCCGTTTTGCGAAAACTCAACATTGATGGATTTGTCATGCAAAGTTACACATGCCTATGGATTAGCTTGAGTTTTCATGGAGTTTTGGGTCTCCAAAAAGTCAAATTACAGCCAAATTTTGACTTTCTACCCCTTTTTTGAGCTGCAGAAGTAGTCTTGGGAGAATTGACTTTTGACTGGGCAAATGACCTCCAAATCCAAAAATTCCGGTTGGGTTGGAAAGTAGACTCAGAGACCTTTCCAATGAGCTATCCTGAACCTCATTCTGACACCGGGAAGGCCTCCAAACAGGGCTTCAAAGTGCGTGACCCCTTCGGTTGGATGTGCGCGACCCCTTGGGAAATTTTTGCCAGATTTGACCAGTTCAGCCCAGAATTTACAGTTCAGCTCCAGTTTGACTTGCTGAGGTCGATGGTGGTCCTTTTGATTGTACTTGTGGCACTTTTTAGATACTTTTACTATTGTTTTACTCTTCTAGAAGTTTTCCTCATGTAAAAGAGTAAAATTGACTGTATGAACTGGTTTCCAAGTTTTTAGAGGCAAGTGGTTTTGACTGCCTATTTTGTAGTGCTTAGTTTAGGAGTTGTTCAAATAGCTCCTAGGAAGGGGAGCTCGACCCCTAGAGGTGGGGAGAGAGGTTAGATCATCTATATTATGCACTCTTTTGCTCATTTTCATGGTTGGACTCTTGAGGGAGAAACTCCTATTGTATATTTTACTTGTATCTCTGCAATTTGAGGAAAAGGAAGACCAGGGTTTTGCAGTCATCATTGGGATTCTTGTGGACTCATTGTGTTGATGGTGTGTCTCTTCATGTTATTGTAAGCTTTGTTATGTGTTCCATCTCTTTCTTTACTGCAGCTTATTAAACAAATGAAGTGATAAAGTTTGAATTCATGCTTGCCATGCTCAGCTTTCAAATTTGTTTAATGTTTATGTTTTCCACTGTCTAGAGAGGATTCAAAGTCATTGTTTGCCCTCTTTAGCTTCTCTTTTTTCTTCCTTGATCATCCATTTCAGCTAAAGACATCTACACAAGCTCCTACCTTGCCCCAAAGACTTCCCTGCAGAAACTGTGTCCAATCCCCGCACCCTAAATTGCAGTTCCTCAATTTGCCACCAAAAACCCCCAAATCAACCTTCAAATCAGTTTACTAGCCTAATATCAGTGTTACCTTGATTGGTCATCTCTTCCTATTGAAAATTTGCCGAGATAGACCGGAGAGAGCCTTCTCATACCCCGTAGGGCTAGCTACGAGGTGAAATGGTTTGATGTAGCTTTGAGATTTGCCTTCTCAGCCTGAGGTGAAATTTCAAACGCTAACAGGAGGTAGACCACGTCCTCTACTGGTGGCAGGGGTAGCCCGGGCAGGTGGTGTCACCTGGAAACATTACAATCTCCCAATCCTGAAATCCTAAAAAACTGATAAGTCTGCTGCATTTTGAATGAAATCTAAAATTCTACTTTCTCCATATGAAATCCAATGAGGCCGGAACCACTCTCAAACATCTTGAGTCATTTCATGGTAATGTTAAAAATTTAAGTAAAAGGATGAAAATGAAGACTAAGGAGAATGTCACTTTTACTTTAAGAATTTAACATTACCATGAATAGCATATCAATACTAGGGCCTAGAACGCTCAAACCCTCCTTGGCAGCAACCACATAGCTCTCCCCTTCCTTCTCCAGCAATCAGAAATGAAAATGATATGAAAAAAACCAAAATCGGATTTTTATAGGCCGTGCAGAAATTTTTTACAGTCACTAGGCGATATTTTCGATTGTCGCGCGATATTTTCCGAAATATCGGCGATATTTCGGAAATCGCGCGATATTTTCAAAAGCCGAAAATATCGCGATATTTTGTCGGCGATATATCGGCTCGCCGAAAATATCGCGATATTTCCGAATATCGCCGATATCTCGGCGATATTATCAACACTGGAAAACCCTAGTTCTAGGTTTTGGGTTTCCTAGACTAAGGACATTACCTTGCACTTGTCGAGGGTTTTTGAAGAAGCTTATCTTTGATTTTGTCCTAGAGACCTTGATCAGTGGATTCTCCTCTATTGGAAATACTAAGAGGGGGTGAATCGGTGTTTCTTAGCAATTAGCACTTTATTAATCTTTTCCAGAGCATTAGTTAATCTTCAACAGTATTATTATTATTCAGTATCAAATAGAAAAACCAATAAACAACACCATACAACAATTCAAAAAGATAGAAACAATAGACACAATATTTTTAGGTGGAACCCCCCCGCTGGGTCAAAAACCACCGAATGCTTAGTAATTGTCTTCTCCTCTTTTAAAAGAAAATAATTACATCAAGTTTTCAGCTACAACTAAAGGAGGCTCCGACCTGTAGGATGCTCTTATGCCCTGTACCAACTGCAACCGAAAGGACACCCGAACGCCCTGAATGTGAGGGCCTAACCAGACGAGTGCTCCAACACTTTGTTTACCAGCTACTACGAGATGGATGCTTCAACACCCCATTATTTATCAGATCCAATGCCCTGTTGCAGGCTACGACTTGCCCTAGCACCACCCCGTTGCCCTGAAGTGTTCTAAGGCACCAACCTCAAGCTGACTCCACTCACCTGCCTTGCACCACCCTACAACCATGAAGAGTTGGCGAAACACATTTCACAATTATTGGACTAGATCCCCATGTGCTCTGAATCAATATTAAAAAAAGTTCTAATGAAGATAATGTTGCTCTGCTTCGTATGTATATCGTTGATCCGAATTGAATTATTATATTGTTTGTCATCCATCTTGATGCATTCAGAGTGAAAACAAGTGGAGGAATCAACTCATGGGATTGTTTTTATCGACGAGACCTAGTTTGGAGAAATGGGGTTTGAAACTTTCTGGGAGCATTTTGAGGCATCAAATGACATTTTTTGGAGGTAAAACTTGTTTGATTTAGTGTCACACCTTTTCATGCTATTATACGCACAAAGATCTTTCCATCGATGCAAGAATTGCTTCAATCAGAGTTTGCATGCAAAAGTTCTGCCACTCAGAAGTTGACCTTCCTGTTTTCACACTTATAGTTGGGAAGGATGCCGCGTTAGCCCCCATTATTCATGGAAAATGGGCTAGCCACGTGTTTTTGATGTAAAAGACTCTAGAAGAGTCTATATTGTAATCTAGTTAAGAGTTGATGTTGTCAAACTTAACGAGTAGTAGACTATCGGGTTGTGTTATAACCGAGCCACTAGGAGGAAGAGGCATTCCATTCTTTCAAGAGCATTTTGTTCCATAGCTGAGCAAAGATAGCCAAGAGAGATATGAGGTAAAGCACACAAGAAGGATTTGTGCATTGTAGCAGCCCACGGGCCACATGCCTTATTTCTTTGTACCTGCAACTATAATTCTAGACAGAGAAAGAGAGCGAAGCGTGCTCACCTTCCAGCTGAGTTTTCTCTCAAAAGGGTTTTGCGTCTTATGTGTGTGTGCGCTTATTTTGTCGTTCTCTATTATTTTGCATAATTCCCATTCGCATGCATGCACTAATTACAGTTAAATCTATAGATCTTAAAGTTTAATAAAATTGTGATAGTGTATAATTCAAAAATTTAATTTAATAATATCAAATCTGTTGTGACAAACTATCCAACGGAATATCCACGACAGTTTTATGGATCATATTGGTATCAGAGCAGGTTTCTTTGGGTATTTTGTGGATTTTGCAGAGGATCTAGGTCGGTGGGTCGAAAATCGTAAAACCCTAATCATGGTCGATGAATCTATAAATGACCCTCGTGATCCTGCAAAGATGAGGTTTTTGTGGCTGGAACAAGAAGTCGCGGATATAAGCCACAATGTAAACCTCCTCATGGCGGCCCTAAGCAATAAGCTGGGAATATTTGGAGAAGATGGGGGTTTGAATGTTAAAATGATCCAAAAATATATAAAACTTAGTTTAATAGTTAGAATATAATATTTTATTAAATATTGGAGACCTTTTAAAAATAGTGAATTGTTGTAAAAGATATGGCATCTAGAAAGGTGTCGTTTCTTAGGCTCCAATTTAGGAAAATAGTTAGTAGATTTGTTAGGATAGCATTTAATGTAAATGGACACTTGTTAATTAAATAAGTGATCCATAACTAAAATAGGTTAGGACATTTAGCTTATTTAAAGCACATTTTCCTGCTTTCAAGAGTGTTGTGTGTTTGTGTGTAAACTCTTGCAAATATTCTATGTAATTTTTTTTTCCTGATTAATAAAATTTGTGTGTCTGAGGACATGTCTGCCATTATTGTGGTATTGGAGCTACAACAAAGCACATCATGTGAAGATGGAGATTTCAGCTATGCAGGCTTTTGGAAAACTCTACCATGAAGTTAATTGGTATGCAATTTGTTTAGTTTTTTTGTAAAAGGAAAAGAAATTTCAATTTGATTTCAGATTTTGAAATTTGTCAATATTCTTTTCTGCAATTTATCAATATTTAAAATAAAAAAATCTAGAGATTGTGGTTAATTACTACAAATGTAGTTTCTTGGGCCACCAATGAAAGAATTTCAATAGCGCATTTGAAGAAGGCGCACCTCTGGAGTTTGTCTCGGTGCTTGCACTTGACACAAAACCTAACAATCATCATCTTAATAGTGGTTTTGGTATCGATTGAGAGTCTGGAAAAGTGTTTTTTTGATAGCTACAAAGAACGGGTCTCCAACTGCGTTTCAGAAAACTGCGTGAAGGGGCAAACGTGGGAAAGCCAAACAAAAGGGCCATCTGCATCTGCGAGTTGCTGAGGCCATCTACATTTGTGAGCTGCTGAGGCTTGCTAGACACTTTATTTTTGGATTGCGCATACATTTTTGTGAGTGTTTCTGAAACTTGCCAGCGGCCACAACATGGCTTCTACTTCTTCCATAAAGGCGGAATGCATCACTTGTGTTTGGCGTACAACATACAGACCATTGGCATGGATTAATGGAATTGAGTTGTTGTTGTGGAACTAGTTTACAAATGTTTGGATTATTGAGAATTGGGATCGTTTGTTGAAGTTTGCAGAGCCGGGATTGCACTTCGTCAACCCATGTTTTGGCAAATGGGTGGCTCGCACTTTCTTTGCTTGCCTACAATACCTCGATGTCCGCATTGAAACCAATTTCTTTGTCCATCCATTATTGTGTTGTCAAAAAGGGTACATTTTATGAGCTGCTATTTGTTTATAGATTTTGTTAGTGGTGAAGCTGCAAATCCAACCATTGGACAACTCAAACTAGAAGTGAAGAAAACCCTCGATTGCTGACATTGTCGTTCTCCCCGAGAGCTCCAACAATGATTAAAGACCTGCGTATAGCCACCAATGTATAGCCAACATTGCAGCAGCGTGTAGGACCTGCGTGGAAGTAACTGAGTTGCATTAAAGGCTCGCGTGGAAGGAACTGCGTGGAAGTCGCCAACCTAAAAGTCGCTTGCCTCTTGCCTGGGAGATCTGCAAAGTAGAATTGACCTACGTCAAAATCAAAAGCAAAACAAAGGTTGTAACCCCCCCCCCCCCATTTTTTAGCGTGGAGTTTAAATTTGAAAAACAATTTTTTAAGGCTTTAAGAGTTAAATTCTAATGTGAGCTTTTTATATATACCTTAACTTCATGTTTGAAAGCATGAAAAGCTGGAAAAGTAAAGTGCTTTTACCTTTTTCATAAATCACTCTTATAAAGTGATTTAAAAGAGAAGGGAAAATCCCTAGAAGGCTTGACGCTAGGGCTAGAGGGGAGATTATGGCTTGAGAAGCCCCTGGCTAGCCTAAAGGGCATCCGTTTAGGGTAGGAAAGGGGGGCTGAGTCCTTCTAGGCCCACGATTAGCCCTAAAAAGGGCTAAAACGCTTGATGTAGGGGTTTAAAGGAGGACCGAGGCCCTTAGAGGCTAAGGCCTACCTCCAAGAGGTCGAAAAGAATGATGCAGGGGGTAGAGAGGGAGACGTTAGCCCTAGGAGGGCTGGATCCAGGCCCGGTAGGCCTAAAACTCGAAACCCCAGATTCTGAAAATTTTATTTTCTTTAGATTTGAGTTTTGTTGCAAATTTTCCAATGGTTGGCCCTGCAAAAAATTCTAGAGACTAGATCTTACCCTCAAGGGCGTAGATCTAGCTCTATTCCAACTTCTTCTCTTGAATTCATTGCAAAAATGGAGTTAAAATACCTAAAACCCCAAATATATACAAAAACTTCAAAACCCCAATTAGCGAAAATATTTTACAAATTAATTTTAAAATATACAAATATACGAGGGTTTTGAAAAATAAATTTTTGAGGAATATTTTTATGGAGCTTTTTCTTTGATAAATGGCTAAAAATACTTTAGAAACCCAATGAGCACTATAGCCTTAGCGAAGTTTAAATCAAGCACATAAATATTCAATATCCAAGCAAAGTCGGTTCCTGCCCACAGTTTGTGAACTTGGAGACCAAGGACTGAAGTACCTGCTGTGAAAATTTCTAACATGAAATTCTACTGCAACCACTGATTTATTTCTCTTACTAATTTTCCACAGTAAGCTGTTTACAAAACCCTTTAGTAAACATCAAAGTAAATTCTATTGCAATTGTCACATAATAGCATAGAGAAAAAAATAGTGAAATACAAGCACAAGAATCAATCACATCAACATAGTTGTTTTTGGACAATAGTCCCCAGAAAAGCCCAATGCCAGAAAACCAGTGTAGCATATGGGGGTTTATTTATTATTCTTCAGCAACAATCTCTTTACAAGGAATAATTTACAAAACATATAGAAACCTTTGTGAAAACACTTAAGATAATTTTCCTCCTATCACTGGAGAAATTCTGACACTCAGGAGACCCTCCAACATCCACTGCATCACCTCTGCATCATCTTCTGCGTGAGGATTGTGTCCTTTGATGCGCTGTTCCTCTGATGCACTACGTCCCCTCCTCCTCAGTCTCCAACTAATGTTGATACTCTTCTCTTCCTTCACCCTAGAACTCTCCCTCTGAAATCGAACTCTTACTTCTGGAGAATCGACTTCCCTCGGGTTACTGAGTATTTGCCCGATGTGTCTCCAAATGACTCTCAAGTCTTCATTTATACTTTTCCTGTTGAGATATCAATGACAGTGATCTAATCTCTAATCAATGGCTAAGATTAAATTAGATTTGATCCTAGTCTCTTAGAAGCTTCTCACCCATATTTACATTAATTCACTTTAATTATTTTAATTTCTTAAGTTTTAACTTAGGCACCATTAAAAATAATTAATTATTTGAGTAACATGCACTCCAGGTGGAATTTCTCCAAATGATTTCTAGGTCTTGGAGATCTCATGTGTTCTAGCCCTTCCACAAAATTTCAAAGCTAAAGCACATCCAATGCTACCCAAAAATCAACACCTGCAAACACTATGTATTTATCTCAAGAAAATCCATTAATCATATGGCGAATCAAATCATCAATGATTAGCCCAAAACAATAAATATAATGACTTTATCTCCATCTATTGAAAAGCAGATCTTATCATTTACCAGCACAACATAGGAAAGCCTGTATTCAATACGTACCACAAATCAATGAACATGGAACACTTTGAATTGCACCCCAAAGCCTTTATTATGATAGAAATACAAGTTCCCAATAGGATATTAGTGTTACATCAATGCTTCAGCAGTAATTTCTTAGCCAGAAATCAAATCCCTAGAGACTCAAATGACTCTAATTTATAGATAAATCTTCCAAGTAGAAAAATAATGGCTAGTTTGCTCGATCCTATCAAAATAATCTTGGCCATTGGAATATACTTGATCATCTCTTAATCTTAGTCGTTGAATTTTTATTTTTGAGGAATTCTCGAATTTCTCATTTTATTCCATTTTTATTAGCTCAAAATTTATTATTTTGAGTCAATTTCCTCAAAAAATTGACTTTGACTTAACCACCAAGGTCCAAGGGTCCAATTTTTCTTGAAATATCTAATATTCCCTTGGTGGAGAACCTCCAAAAATGAATTCTTTTAAGATCCACAGATTTTTCCACTTGGATAATTTAATTTCTTTGTGAATTTAATTTTGACTCTAATTAATTAAATTTATGGCTTAGGATTGAATTATTTTTGCCAGAAAAATTAATTAATTGACACTTGAGGGGATTTAATGCTTTTTCCACCCTCTAATATTTTAACCATGGTGTTTAAGTATGAGGGACCATGCATTAAAATATTTTTTACATAAGATTTTTTACAATTCAACCTTCAAAGGGCGAATACCTGTTCGGCTTAGACCCTTAAATTACATACTCAATCTACGACACAACATGATCTAGTAGACCAAGTGATTTGTAATAAAATAATTCAGCCAACTAGCTTAAATTATTCCCAAACCACTTTTACATAAGACTACTAAAACGTTAGGACTTACCAAGACTTTGACGAAGAATTACACCCTAGCTTTGGGTGAGATTGGAGGTAAAAACTCTGTTGACCATCTGTGTTTAGAAACACAGATTAGTCAGTGAAATGAAAAACTTCCTAGAATGAAATTATTGCCAAAATAATAGGCTTACCTGTCGAGAAATCTAGGGCATAATAGTCAGGTGATTTCTCTTTAATTAGTAACTGCTTGTGAGTGCTTTTTACAACCTTAGATTATAATCTTCTTCACTTAAGTTATTAATGTTCTTCTTCATCAAGCAACTACCAATGCATGAACATAAATAGACAAGAGACATAGAATGTAGGCTAGTTCTTTTCCGATCCAAATCTCTGCTTCTGCCCTTCTCACTGCAACTCAGATCACTAGTTCGATTTTCTCAGCATACCACACACTAGAAAAATCGAATTGATTTGATCACTCGGTGTATCTCCAATTGACCCTCAAGCCTCCTCTTATACTTTGCTTGTTGATGAATCAACGGCCGAGATTAAGTCCCTAATCAATGGCTAAGATTAAAAAAGACTTGATCCTCATTTCATAGAAACTTCTCACCCATAATTTTATTAATACCTATTAATATTTTTATTTTCCTAAGTTTAGACTTAGGAACCCCATCAAAAATATTAATTATTTTAATAACTGACAATCTTGGTGGAATTTCTCCAAAAGATTTCTGTGTGTTGGAGATCTTATGTATTCTAGTCCCTCCACAAAATTTCAGAGCTAGAGCACGGCCGGTGCTACCCCATAATCAACACTCCCTCTTAGCTAGGAATGTGCTCTAGCAATACTTCCCAATAGAAGTATCACATTGATCCACAACATTAGTCCTCTGTGCTGCTGATACTTGGCATTGTGCCCTTCATCCATTGCACTGTTGCAACCTGTATTGCTGCCCACAACACTGCCACTGCCACTGCCACTGCTGCATCTATACTACAACTCCCTCTCAATATGCTGCATCATGTTGCCCATAGTACTACCACTACTAACTGCTGCACTGCAACTCAGTTGCTGAGAAGTGAGAAACTGAATAGCCACCTAAAGCTGACATGCTAGTCAGTCTGGATACCTCGTGATGCTGAAGCTACCTCTGCTACTAATTTTTGTTGTCCCTCTGATGCTACTGCGTTGTTGTTGTATCTGCTCTGTGCCTCCCACACTGCTCAACACTCTACTGCGCTGCTTCAAACTTTGGCACTCTAGCTCTGCCTCTGTCGCTTCATGATCCCTCGCACAAACTGACTCTCGTCATACTGCTACTGTCATTAAAGGCTCCCATAGCTGTATGTGATCCAAGAGTTTGGGCACCTCAAGGAAATTGCCCCTATGTAGTCCTCCCGACTACAACTCGATGTCGCCCCACCTCTTCTCCAGAGGTGCATGAGCAGTCATGGCACAATCCTCGTCATCATCCTCCTTGTCAACTTTCGCTGGAGCAACCTTCGTGTTAGACTTCTCTTTCTTGCCCTTCTTTCGAGGGCGCTGAGTGGCGAAATGTCCTAGTTCCCCACACTTGAAGCATCTGACTTTGGTTATGTCCTTCTTTTTCCACTTCCGCTGCCTTGGTTGTCTTGATGATGCAAGAATTGCATCCTCCTCCTCCTCCTTCTTCACTCTGACTCCTTTGTCGCTACTCCTTGCCTTGGTTAGCCTCTTGATCTCTTCCTGTCGAAGAGCTGCCGAAGACAAATGTCTCCCAGTCTTTGGTGACTACATTCAGGGCAATCCTAACCATGAACTCAGGATTTGGTGTAGACACCATGAAAGTCAGCTAGTCTCGAATCCCTTGCAACCTAAGGAGGAAGGGATCAATCTGTTCTCCCTTCTGCATTTGGTATTGTCTTAGCTGATTCTCCAATAGCATCTTCCGTTGAACGACAGTCACCTGGTACAAGTTGGTCAACGTCTCCCACATCTCCCTTGTTTCCTTCTCAGCAATGTGTGGGACCACATGATCTTTGACCCCATCTAGAATCATGCATTTAGCCTTCGCTTGAGCTTCCTCGTACTTCTTCAGAGGATCAACATCGACTGGTACAACCACCACTTTCAAGGCATAATCTTTGATGCAATTCTTGTCCAAGACTGCCAGGATCCTGGCTTTCTGATGACAAAGTTGGATGCTCCATCCAATCTGTCCTGATCCCCTAGTCCATTGACTGCCATCTCTGCTCAATAAGTGTAGAACAAGTTCTCTTCTCCCTCTCTTATTGTTGCCCTAGCAAGACTCGAATTTGGATTTCTTTTGCACTAGAAATCCTCTAAGGAACAAGTTCTTTCCATACTCCCTCTAAGTCCTGATTTCCTTCATGGAAATCCTCCTGCCAAATGTCGAATCACTCCTCTCCAATCCTCCTTTGCTGCTGCTCAATAACCCGGATCTAGATTTCTTTGGCTAGAAATCTATCAAGGCAGTGACTCCCTCTACCTCGGCTTTGTCTCCACAGACATTAGTCTGTACCAACAACAACAATGTCCCACCAGCTCCTCAAATCGAATTTGCATTGCTCCTCCAGCCCTGACAACTGATTGATTTGAGCCTCTTAGGCTCTGCGCTGGCCGAGAGAGCTGACATAGTCACTACGTGAGCTCCTCTCGGGTACTGTGTCACCCTGTATAGGCTTGAAATGTTGACGCAGAATTGCGTGAGTCTCTGCGTCACTTCTTTGACTTTGCGTCACTCCTTAAGCTACTGCTCCGCCTCTGAAACAACACTGTCACTCGGGACAGTTGCTTCTCTGCAGCAAATTCATTGGATCTTTTGGCTGATGTCTTCAATGTCCTATGATCTGCAATGCTTTGATACCATGTGAAAATTTCTGAATCTACACATAAGAAATCCTACTGCAATCACTGGTTTATCATCTCCTACTTGTTGTTTCATTCAACAAGTTATTTAATTTATAAACAGTGATGAAAAATACTATTGCAGACTACAATGACATACAAATCATAAATTGAAACAATAGATGAGACAAACACACAAGGGACACTGTTATTTTTGGACAACATGTCCTCGGGAAAACCGGTGCAACATATTGAGCGTTTGTATTATTAAGCAAGCAAAATTTGAGTACAAGAGGTTTCCTATTACACCGGCTAACCTTTCAGAGAAATATCAGTATCAAGAAATACATTCGAGGGTTTGCCTCATTCTCCAAGTCACAACTGATCCACCGAGTGGCCTGACTCTGGCAAGCACTGCGAAATCCTAGTGCAATCCCTGCTTGGGCCAACGTCTTTGCTCTAGGAGACTGCGTTAGTTCCCTTATGTTGGATCGATTTGCTGGAGGAAGATTGCTGTTCATATCTTCCGGCTCAAAACCTCGCTTCTCCAACAAAATCTTAAAATTTTGACGAATATCCTGCACTGCCACTGCAAGAGACCCTCTTCACTACGTCAGCACTGCGTGAGCCCCTTCTTGGGTTGCGTAGGTCTCTGCGCTTCCTCTCTAATGCTACTGTTGCCTCTCTGCCCGATACTCTTTGGCTCAGAATGCCTTTCCGATCCAAATCTCTGCTTCTGCCCCTCTCACTGCAACTCAGATCACTAGTTCGATTTTCTCAGCAAACCACGCCTCAGAAAAATTGAACTGATATTATCACTTGGTGTATCACCAACTGAACCTGAAGCCTCCTCTTATACTTTTCCTGTTGATGAATCAACGAACGAGATTAAGTCCCTAATCAACGGCTAAGATTAAAATAGACTTGATCCTCGTATCTTAGAAGCTTCTCACCCATAATTTTATTAATACCCATTAATATTTTTATTTTCCTAAGTTTAGACTTAGGAACCCCATTAAAAGTAATAATTATTTTAATAACTCACAATGTGGGTGGAATTTCTCCAAACAATTTCTGGGTCTTGGAGATCTTATGTATTCTAGCCCCTCCACAAAATTTCAGAGCTAGAGCACATCCAATGCTACCCCAAAATCAACAAACAATATATGGTTGAATTGTTTATTAAAGTTGTTGAAGATGTACGTGTTGATTCGTGTGTGCAAATCATTATAGATAATACACCTATTTGCAAGGTTGTTGGCATGATTGTGGAAGCTAAATATCCACAAGTGTTTTGGACACTTTGCATTGTACATTCATTGAACTTAGCACTTAACTCTATTGCTTCTGATGTGCTTTGGATTGGAAGCATTATTGAGGATGCACGTCATATCCGCAACTTTGTATAAAATCATAGAAATGCTCTCACTATCTACAAGGAGTACACCAATCTATCATTGTTGAAGATTGCAAATACACGATTTGCCTCTTCATTCATCATGTTGAAGAGATTGAGGGAGGTCAAGACCGCTCTTAGGGCCATGGTTATTTCAGAGTTTTGGTCATTTTGGAGAAAGACAGATCAAGCAACCTCAAAAAGAGTGAAGGACACAGTGTTAGATGATTCTTGGTGGGAGAGGGTAGATCTACTTATTAAGATCATGGACCCTATCATTTCTTTTCTTCGATTTGTAGATACAAACCAGCCCATTCTAGGAGAGGTTTATGAGGGATGGGATTCCATGATTGAGTCTGTGAGGAGCATTATTTTACAGAGTGAGTGCCCCGATTATGAGACATCATCAGAGGCCTTCTTCACCGACATACAAGGTATTCTTGTCAGCAGATGGGACAAGAATTGCACACCTTTACATTGTCTGGCTCATTCATTGAACCCAAAATACTACAACCATTGGTGGTTGAATGGTGGACCTTCCCGCAGATTCCCTCCTAACATGGATGGTGAAATTTCACAGGGGAGGAAAGATGCATTCAGGTGGATTTTTCAAGATAGAGCATCCCTTGATGAGTTGGAGGATGCCTTTGCAGAGTTTTCCATTGGCATTGGTCGATTTGCAGGATACGATGTGATTAGAGACAAGGGGGCTAAGAAGCCCTATTCTTGGTGGGCAACTCATGGGGCAACAAGCCGTCCTCTACGGTAGTTAGCCATGAAGCTCCTTTCTCAGGTAACTTCATCCTCTTGTTGCGAGAAGAATTGGTGCACATATGGGAATTTGTATAGTGTCAAGAAGAGCAGGCTTGAGCAGTGTAGGGCAGAGAGAATGGTGTATGTGTACACCAACCTTCGTCTTGTTTACAGGTAGAGGGATGAGTGGTTGAAGGGAAAGGCAAAGATGTGGGACTTCTTTCTTGATGATATGGGTCTGGACAACAGTGTTGAGTTGGCATTGGCCAACTTGGATCTCAATGAGCCATTGCTAGAGCCTGTCACATTTGATGATGGTGATACTATAGAGGGGTCATTCTCCACACCAGCAGATGTAGAGATGACTTTGGATACAGAGGAGGAGGATGCAACAGAAGAGATGAGTACAGTGATGCTGATTTTGAAGATGAGGATTGATGACTGATGAGCTACCTATTGCCTTGAGGCTTGTAGACTTGTAGTTCTTTTGTATTTGCTATTTCTATTTGCCATTGGCATTGTACTGCCTATGTAACACATTTTGATTTTGATGACTTAATGAGAAAACTATAGTATCTTGTCTTTCTCCTATTGGATCATTGATGAATTGAATATATATTATGATTTATCATTTATGTCACAATTGTATTTGTATGCATAATGTTACTTTGTAAAACTTACATGTAGATGAAGATTTATGTTTGAATCAATGAATTTGTATCATGAATGAGAATTTGTGTAAGCTATATCTAATTTTTAATATATATATATATATATATATTAATAAAATATTATATAATGCGTCCTATTCCGTGGGTCAACGTGTCCGTGTTCGACAAACAAATCCCCGTGTCCTTCGTGTCCCATGTCCCCATGTCAGGGGACTCAGGATAACCCCATTTGGAGTTTAGGAGACATTGGCACATCCCGAAGCCCATTACGGAAGGGCATGCCATTATGAAGTCACCACAGGGTAAGCTATATCTAATTTTTAATATATATATATATATATATATATATATTATATATATATATATATATATATATATATATTTATTTATTTATTTATTTATTTTTTAAATAAAATATTATATAATGTGTCCTATTCCGCGGGTCAACATGTCCGCGTCCGACAAACAAATCCTTGTGCCCTTCGTGTCCCATGTCCCCATGTCAGGGGACTTAGGATAACCCCATTTGGAGTTTAGGAGACATTGGCACATCCAGAAGCCCATTATGGAAGGGCATGCCATTATTAAGTCACCACCTGTGGTCGATGATTGACAAGCTTATTTACACGATTTCTCTAATGGCTTGTTGTACTGGAAGGCTAGGGGATAGATTAGATCCTATGTAGGATTGCAGATGGTCTTCATCTTGGTTTGGTCTCCCTACACAGGGTCCTAATTCTCTAGAGGGCTACATTGGCACATGTAGGGTGTATGTCGAGAGCCATGGGCCTCGTAAACAACATTCCATGGATGCCCAAGAGTGGTCAGAGATGCTCAAGATACTCTTATTAGACAAGGAAGATGCACCTGGTTCACCTATTCCTAGCCGGCCTCACAGATGTACCATTTGCTTGGCAACTGACTCAAGACTTGTAGGATGATGTGGCATCTCCTACACCATGTTCAGAGCCCTTGCAGACAATATAGAGGCATCTTCGACTCATTTGGAGACCCATGAGGTTATTATTGTGCCCCCACACCCATTGGGAGCACCACAGGCTTATTGTTTGAAGAACAAAGGGCCAACCCCTTGTTCATCACTTTTGAGGGTCCCACTCTTCATTATGGCACCCATGGACCTCATCAGGCCTCTTGGAGGACCCTACAACATGTATTATTCATCATTTGACCTCTTAAGAGGCTTATTCTTTCATTTGTGAGCTAGTTTGGTGGGCTTGTCACCAAAAGTTAGAATATTAGCACATTATTTTATTTTTGGGGCTTATGTAGGCCAAGGAGACTAATTCGAACTCCTCATTAGTGTATAAATACAAGTGAGATGAGTTCATTTTCTCATCATCAGTTTGGATTGGATCTTCTCTCTCTTTTGAGAATTTCACACTTTTTCTTGGAGGATGAATTGGAGCTTTATGGATGAATTTTGATGTGTGGATTTGGTTTATCTTGTCTTGGAGCTTCTCTATTGTCAAAATGTGGATGCTTGGATATGTTCTATTACATGTAAGTACATGCTTTTAATGTTAATCTTGTTTTACTTTGTCATATACATTGGATTGGGATTTTCACTATTTTAGGGCTAATTGCTACATGCATTTACTAAAATTGTGGAATTTTGTCTCTATATAGCATCTATCAATGTATGGGCCATGTAATTTGAATGAAATTTCATAGGGATAATTCTATCAACAAATTCATCTTGGTAAGCCATCTCCTTTTGCAAGTCGAAGTATAAAAAGAGTAGGGTTGCTTCCCTTTGCCCTAGAAGGCGAGCGAGGTAGTCTTAAGGCCTCCTTGACTAAGAAACAAAGTCCTCATTCATATTTATCATAGACTCCATTCTCCCAAGACTAAGGCACTGATCTACCAAGAGGTGGTCACCCTAAATCAATCCCTTTTCACCTTTTCCTAGGTCTAGCCAGGTTGGGTCACCTAAGGCATCATTTTCTCGACAAAATAGCCCTCCAAAAGGTTTGATCTCCTAGTACCCTGTGCGCTATTATCTCCTCAAGGCCACCAATTTTGAAGCCATTCTGACGATGGAATTGTGACAAAAGCCAAGCCCTAGCTCCGAGATCAAACTTTGCCGTGGTATCCCCAAGGTTGGTGCCTCATAGGATCAAATCAACACCTTTAAGTGAAAATCCTTTCTTTGATCCTTCCCCCCTTCCTTTATCGGTTAAGAATATCGTTGGTTGCTAAACTCTTACCTCCTAACCTAGGTTGGGTCCACTTGGTCCCGTGTGGTCCCATTCCTTTGAAAAGACAATTCTTCAAGAACCATCCACGATACCAATTTCAATAAGGATTTCAGAGATTGGGAAGATCTCTCACAAGTCATATTTCATTAGCCTAACCCTCAAATCCTCCCCTTGTCCTAGAAGACATTGTACCTTGCTTAGTAAGAAAGCAAGCTCCATTCATCAAACTCTTCGGGAAAGGGATTATTTGGGTCACTCTATATCCATTTGTCGATTTATCCTTCATTTGTGACTCCATATATATTGAGTCTCCCCCCATCGGTGAAAGTCTGTAAATAGTAGGGAGCCTTAGCTGAGGTGACAGTGGGCTAGGTCTCCATTTGTTGCCCTTGGTCTAACATTTCCCTCCTTTAGGGATCCCCTTTAGGTCCCCTGCTAGTTTCAGCGGTAACATTTTGGCGCCGTTGCCAGGGATACGAAACGTGTGTTTTATTCCTTATACGACATATTGACATATCATTATTGGCGAGCCCACTAGAAGAATGAAGCCCTAGTTCTTCATTGAACTTTAAGGTCGATGCTTGTAGGGTGAAGCAAGCATTTTCCTAGGCATCTTTAATTTCACCTTGGCGACTCCTACGTATTTTCATGTGTACCTCTAATAGGTTGTCTTTCTTTGATAAATTTCCCGCTTTGGACACTGCTAGCATCCCTGGGCATCCTAATCATGTCGCAAGAAGGATGGTACGTGGGGTCCCTGTGTTTGATGGTGATCTACTCTCTGCAATTGACCATGTAGAAAGATTTAATGCACATGCTTTAAGAGAGAAAGTTGTTCACCAAGATGTCCTTATGTTATTGTTCATGGGATCTCTTGGTGTTCATAACTCATGGCTACATGATCATGAACCTAGGAGCATCTCATTTATTGAAGAGTTCGTTGATAGCTTTCTTAGACATTTTCAAGTACACCTTGCATTAAGCATCCAAGAGGAAGCCTTCATCGAGCATCATCAAGACATTAAGAATCTAGGTATTGAGCAAGAGGACGAGTCCTATGAAAATGATGATGTTGAGGACACGTGCTGGGGAGGATGAGCTTATAGAAAGTGAAGTTGAGACCAACCTTACCTTTCTCAAGGATATTAGTCCCGATGAATCCTCTTTTGGAAACCTTGAGAAAAATGATCCCATTATGTTATGCTCTTGACCTGCGAGAAGATCCCAGGATACCAAATATGTGAAGAAATACAACCCAAAACACATAACAAAATGAGAAATAAGAGCATGTATTTTATTTTTTAGAGATGAAAGCAATGTTCACTTGCCTCTTCGAGGGGGCAACCTCCAATAGAGCAGTGCTCAATTACAGAATAAGACACGACGCTCCTTAATGGGGAGTCTCTATCCTTTATATAGGATTCATACATGCAATACCATGGGTCAGTCATAGTTTTAAAAACCGCTCAGAAAAACCGGTAACCGGTCAAACCGGCCGGTTAGCTAGCTGGCCGGTCCGAACCGGCCTAAAAACCCAGTCAGACCCTTCATTTGCCCGATTTTTGGCCCTAACCGGTGAAAACCGGCCGGTTTAGGACGGAACCGGCCGGTTTGTAACAAACCGGCCGGTTTTGTCCTAAACCGGCCGGTTTTAGGCACAACCACCATAAAGTTAAAAAAACATGTTTTTGACTGTGTTTGAGGGGTTTTGGGGGGGGACTAAGGGTGTTTCAACCCTAACAATGTTGGCAATTAATGGTAATGTTAAATTCTTAAAGTAAAAGTGACATTTCCTTTAATTTTCATTTTCATCCTTTTACTTAAATTTTTAACATTACCATGAAATGACTCAGGATGTTTGAGAGTGGTTTTGACCTCATTGGATTTCATATGGAGAAACTAGAATTTTAGATTTCACTCAAAATTCAGCAGACTTAATGGTTTTCAGGATTTCATGGTTTGGGGGTAAACAATAAATGCAATTAGAGCTCCAAATGATAAGAAAAACTCCTGATCTAGATCCCATTGTGTTGGACGATATTGATCCAACATCAGAATGGGTGGAGGAGACTGAAGAACCTGTGTTTGAGGCTGATTTTGATATCGACATGGCTTTGGCGGGGGATGAAGCAGATTATGTGGTGGCATCAGAACCAGGATCAATAGCGGCATCAAGGAAAGGCAAGGAACCAATGGAAGGCACTAGTCATGCAGGTCGACAAACTCGTGCTTCCATTAGGTCCACTTCTATTGTCATTGGTGGCATTGATACTGAGGTTGCAGATCAGGCTGAGGCATCCTCAGACTCTGAACCAGATGATGTCTATGTAGCTCCTGATGATGATCTTGTGTCTACTACTAGTAGTGGTAATGAACTTGATGATTGATCATGTGTATACTGTAGACTTGTAGTAGGCCAATGGCCTCATAGCTTGCAGCAATGTTTTTGGACTTTATAGGCCATTTAGAGCCTCATTTGTTATGTATTTTGCTATTTTGTTGATGATATGTATTGCACTCGGTGCCATTTTGATGTATTCACCTTTGCATGGTATATAAATGAGCAAACTTTGCATATTTTGTCTCTATTGGCTTGGAATCATGGTTTTACATCTTAAAAGTAGTTTTGTTTCATTAAAAATTAATTATTTAATGTATTTTTTTAAAACCGGTTCGTTTAGACCAAACCAGTGCCGGTTAGACCGGTTCCGGTCGGTAAACCGGTTCATTAGGTGGACCGGTCCGGTCACCGGTTCCGGTTTTAAAAACACTGGGGTCAGTACCATGGTTCTATTAATACTAGCTATCTAATACCATGGCCCATTTGCAACTAACTGTGGTCCCTTTCTCTAAATGCGGGTCAACCACTTACAATTATTAATATGGGCTTTATTGACTCTTTAACTAACTATAACTATGACTTGACTCTATTACATAAATAAAGGGGTTAGGGTTGGACCCTAACATGCTCTCCCCCATAAAAACAACCTTGTCCTCAAGGCTGAAGCTGCAGAAACTGCTGAAGAATAGTGGTTGGTTCCCAAGTTGCATTTTCTGGAGAGGTGTCTTTCCACTTGACGAGGACTTCCTTGATCGTGCGGCTGTGCAGGTACCGTTCTCGCATGTCAAGAACTTGTTCAGGTTGGAGCCAGATTGAACCTTCTTCATCCAATTCTGTTAGACTGGTTTGAATTTTGCAATTGTTCCCTACCACTTTCTTGAGGCATGAGACATGGAAGACGGGATGGATTTTTACAGTGGGTGGCAAGGCTAGCTTGTAGGCTACTTCTCCAATGCGTTGAAGTATTTGATACGGTCCGTAGAGTTTTGGAGATAATTTTTGACAACCCTTGTCTTTGAGTGATGTTTTCTTGTATGGTTGCAGCCTCAAGAACACTTGATCCCCTTCTTGAAATGTACGCTCTGAACGACGTTGGTCTACCTGTTGCTTCATGCGATTCTGAGCTTGATGGAGATTATCTTTGAGGTGGGCGAGCATGGTTGCACGGTTATGTAGGAGTTGATCCACTGCTTGTACCTTAGAGGATCCAGGGATATAAGAAGTAGGTGAATGGGGGAGTTGACCATAAACTGCTTTATATGGAGTCATCTTGTTGGTGGCATGATAGTTAGTATTATACCACCATTCGGCTAGAGGTAACCACTGTACCCATAGATGTTGATTTTCTGAAGTGAAACACCTGAGGTAGGTCTCCAGACATTTGTTGACTGCTTCAGTTTGTCCATTAGTTTGGGGATGATAGGAAGTACTAAGTTGGAGTTGAGTGCCTTGTAGTTTGAAAAGTTTTTGCCAAAAGTTACTGGTGAAGATCGGGTTACAATCAAACACAATGGAAGTGGGCATGCCATGCAATTTGAAGATCTAGTCCATGAAATATTGAGCCACCAAAGTGGATGTAAAAGGGTGGGGTAGGGCACAAAAATGAGCATACTTAAAAAGTTTGTCCACAACCACCATGATGACTGACTTGTTGCCTGACTTCGGAAGACCAGTAATGAAATCCATAGAAACATCCGTCCAGATTGAGGCAGGTATGGGCAATGGTTGTAAAGTGCCTGGGGACTTGACTGTTTCTCCTTTGTGGCACTGACACACATCACATTCCACTACAAAAGTAAGAATGTCCTTTTTCATGCCTGTCCAAAAGAAGGAATGACGAGTGCGAGCATAAGTCTTCTAAAAGCCTGAATGGCCTGCAGTGGGAGATGAGTGCAACTCTGCCAAAATGCGCCTTTTGAGGGTGGATGTTGGTGATATCACTACTTTGTCCTTGTAGTGAAGAATCTCATCCTTCCAAGAGTAGCCCTCTGTGGAATTTGGAGCTGCTTGCAAGTTATGAATTAGTTGGGAGAGCGAAGGATGTGAAAACCATTCCTTGCGAGCTTCTTCAATCCACTCTGGAATGGGAAGAGAGATTGCTAGCAGGGTGCTGTCCTCCTCAAATTGGCGTGATAAAGCATCTGCTACGACATTTTCACACCCTTTCTTGTAAATTATCTCATAATCATATCCCAACATATTGGCTAGCCATTTATTTTGTTGTGGTGAAGATAGGCGTTGGTCCAAAAAATATTTAAGGCTTTGATGGTTTGTGCGGATTTGGAACCGTCGCCCCAATAAGTATGGTCGCCAGGTATCCACTGCATGTAAGATGGCCATCATCTCCTTCTCATAGTTAGATTGTCCCAGATGTTTCCCACTTAGTTGTTGGCTAGTGAAGGCCAAGGGTCGACCTTCCTGTATTAAGACAGCGCCAATACCCGTACCTGAAGCATCACATTCAATTACAAAAGATTTGGTGAAGTCGGGTAGTGCCAATACGGGAGTGGAGCATATGGCATGTTTGAGAGCTATAAACACTTGTTGTGCTTCATCATTCTAGAGTAATGATTTTTTCTTGAGAAGGTGAGTGAGAGGTCTAGCCATGTGACCATAATTGCGCACAGATTTGCGATAGTAGCCAGTGAGATCCAAGAATCCTCTCAAACTCTTCAAGGTCTTTGGTTGGGGCCAATCATGCATTGCCTGGATCTTTTTGGGATCCACCCTGACACCTTCACGCCCCACAATGTGGCCCAAATACTCGACTTCTTTCATGCCAAAAGAGCACTTGGACAATTTGACAAATAATTTATGCTTCCCAGCAGTTTCAAGAGCAGGTCTACATGTTGAAGATGTTTTTCCCAGGTGAGGCTATAGATGAGAATGTCATCAAAGAAAACAAGGACAAATTTTCTGAGATATGGTTTGAGTGGGTGATCCATGAGGCTCTGAAAAGTGGATGGGGCATTACATAGACCAAATGGCATGACCAGGAATTCATAATGGCCTTCATGCATCAGGAAAGTAGTCTTCGGAATGTATACTTCTTTCATGCGAATTTGGTGATAGCCCGAGCGAAGGTCTAACTTAGTAAAGAATTGAGCCCCATTCAGTTCATCCAGCAAATCATCAACAACCAGGATAGGGAATTTATCTTTGACCGTCAGCTTGTTGAGGGCTCTAAAGTCTGGACACATATGCCATTCCCCATCTTTTTTGAGCACCATGACCACAAGCGATGAATAAGGACTAATGCTAGGATGAATGACATCAGCTTCCATGAGTTCCTTGATGATTTTTTCGATTTCATTCTTTTGGGCGAAGGGGTATCTATATGGGCGCACATTTGTTGATTGTGCCCCTAGGACCAAAGTAATGCTATGATCATGTTCCCCTCTCGATGGTGGAAGCTCATGAGGTTTGTCAAAGTCCTGCAGATGGCTGTTTATGACCTGTTGCATCTCAGGATGAATATGAAGAGTAGGGGGCTCGAAGGCCTGAATGGCATTAAATTGGGTGATAACTCCATGGTGGCCCTTTTTTAATAACTTTTCCATCCGATGCGAGCTGCTGATAGAAGGAGTACCTGTTTGGAGTCTGCAAAGGGTATGCGTGTGGTCATTCCGCTTAAAGTTCATATATAACTCCTAGAAATCCATCATGATTGGGTCGAGTGTGCCGACCCATGTTGATGGAAAACATGTGGGTCTTTAGCTGGTAATCTCCCATCTCAAGTTTGATATTTTCATAGCGGCCGTCACATTCCATTGTATCCCCATCAACGATCTGTACCTGGAAATTAGAGACTGCTCTGACAAAACAATGCATAGCTTCTGTGACTCTCTGATGGATAAAGTTATGTGTGTTGCCACTATCAATCAAGAATACTACAAGGCGATGTTTAATAAAACCTCTGATTTTGAGAGTTTGGGGAGAAGAAATGCCTGCCAAAGGATGGAGGGGATAACTGGTTCTTCTAGTGTAGCTGGGAGCTCATTGTCCTGTTGGTTGTCTTTATCTTCTTCCTCTGGTCCCTCAAAGGATGGGGCTTCCTTTGATGAACTGCGATCCGTAGCATCAATTTGAAAGAATTTGGCCCGGGGAGTATTTGTCATCACAGTAGTAACACAATCCTTGCTTTCTCCTTTCTGCCATTTCCGCTGGTGACACCTTTTGAACCTTAAGTGTTTGGGTAGTTCTCGGAGCTTGGGTGGGGCGTCCCTTGGCTATGAAATTTGGACGAGGCAACTGCGCTGCTAACACATGTTCCACTTCGCGAGCCGTTGTGCAAGCTGCCAGCCATGTGGGTGGGTGGTGCATCTGGACGTGAGCTTGGATGGCATCTTTGAGACCATTGATAAAACATTCCAAGTAGAATTCATCTGCCAGACCTCCTATGCGGAAGGCTAATTTCTCAAAGGTTGTAATATAGTCGTGTATTGTGCCTGTCTGTCTGAGCTTAGTAAGACAACCCAAAAAATTGGATTCTTGTTCAAAGTGTTCACAAAGGGATTTTGAGAATGCCTGCCAAGTAATTGGCCTTGCATAGCATTTTTGATGCCACTGCCACCATTTCCATCTTTCTTGGTCCAAGTAAAGGCCTCCCACACGTAGCTTAGTCTCATTATCTCTGATGTGATTTAGCGTGAAATATTGGTCCATTTGTGATAGCCATATTGCAGGATTAGATCCATCAAATTTGTACATGTCCAGCTTGGGTGGTCTAGGGTGGGAATGTTGGCGGTTTCCTTGGAATTGAAGAGAATGACTAGATTCTCCTTCATGGTCTTCATTAAAAGCATATACCTCCAATTGTGCCGCCGACTTTCCCTTTGTGAATGTTTCGTTCAATGTCTGGATCATCTTCATTAATTCATCCAACCTATTTTCAAGGGATTCCATCTTCTCATTGGCCATAGCTTGAGCTCTGGTTTCTACCATACATAGATCTGGTCGTCACTGTGAAAAAATTTGGGACCGCCCGAAAATTGAAGCTAACAAGTGAATGGTACCACCTCGCTCAGCTCGTCGTCCTGATTCTGATGGGCTAAGTCTTGTACAAGCGTCCCGGGAAGGCCTCAGCCTTTTTTTTTTTTCCGTACTCCAAAAGGAGTCTTACTCCCCGCTTATCAATACTGCAGTAGCCAATTCCTAGAAAAGTTAATCCTGCCCAATGTCCTGCGAGAATCACCCCAAGGTATAGGAGCCACAAGCCTCCCTGCACCAATGGTTATATCTGTCTACGAAACCCTCAACTGCAGAGTGTGAGTAGGAATGCGGCAGCGACCGAACCCTCGCTGTTGGATCTAAATGGTATTCTGGTGGATTTGATTGTTGCGGCGACGTAGAACCCAATCTGCTAGATCTGATTTGGCAAAGAAGATGATGGGAAATCTTCAGAGAGACAAGGGAACTATGGTCTCAAGGAGTGTCAGGTGCTACAGATCGCAATATACATAAGTGTCCAACAGTAGTACTCGGCCCAATCTTTCAGGGCACTAACTAAGGAGGATCAACCGTACCCTTAGCCGTACTACCCGACTACCCTATCGTATGCGCGAGTAATCTCCCCGAGTGCTGTTCTTGGTGTACTGTAGCAGCAAGATGGTCAACGATTCATCTACGGCGAGGTTTCAGGTGACCTAGGGGGCTTCCCATATACCCAGAAGGTACGCGGAAGAGAATCCGTGCATGGTTCTGTCTAATGTGCTACTACTCAATGGGGTACCCACAGGGGTTACAAGGGAGTCCAACAAGCATGACCACCTCTTGTATTTCCTGTGTGCATGCCTCCCCAAATCTGCAGGTTTATGCGCTCAATGACAGATCTCATGGTTTAAAGATGCTGGAACACGTCTCTAGCCAAAAAAAATTATGCTACAAATGGAGATACCACCGGCCCTGGAAAGTGCTCTGATACCACTTGTTATGCTCTTGACCTGCAAGAAGATGCCAGGATACCAAATATGTGAAGAAATACAACCCAGAACACAGAACAAAATGAGAAATAACAACATGTATTTTATTATTCAGAGATGAAAGCAATGTTCACTTGCCTCTTCGAGGGGGCAACCTCCAATAGAGCAGTGCTCAATTACAGAATAAGACACGACGCTCCTCAATGGGGAGTCTCTATCCTTTATATAGGATTCATACATGCAATACCATGGGTCAGTACCATGGTTCTATTAATACCATCTATCTAATACCATGGCCCATTTGCAACTAATTGTGGTCCCTTTCTTTAAATGCGGGTCAACCACTTACAATTATTAATATGGGCTTTATTGACTCTTTAACTAACTATAACTATGACTCGACCCTATTACATAAATAAGGGGGTTAGGGTTGGACCCTAACACTTTAGCCCTTGGAATATGACATTGAAGATTATTTCCACATTTAAAAGGAGAAATGGGAAATTCTGGTGCTCAATTTGATTGTGCTCCCATTTACAACACCAACAAGGAGGATGTGGATGAGTTTGGTCTTCCCTTCCCCTCGAGTATTGTTTATGATGACATACCCATTGATACCCTTGGGAAGGAGAATCTTCATTTTCCTTTGCATAAAGAGGGGCAGTTGGAAGTGATCAATTTTCCTTTTAGGAGAGACCCAATCTTTGATACTAAGGAAATTGATAAGGCTCCCACTTCTCTTGAGTATGATTCTATGTTCAAATCACTTGAGCCTTTAGATTATGATTTTGGGAAAGCAAAACCCATTGAATACAATACTTCTTTCTCCCTTTTTCCTATTGGTCATCATCTTGAGTCTTCATCAAGTGATTCCCTCACCCTTGGTCATATGATCTCAAGTAACTGTGAGCACTTCCCCCCTCCCGAGTATAGTGTCAAAGAAAAGCCCTTCATTGATTATACTTTTCCTCCTCGGACGCACCCTCAGGGTTTTGATCACTCCATAGTCTCCCCTCTCCAGTGTAATCATCATGTGCAACCTACTTGTGTTTCTCCATCTCGTCGGCCTCCCTTTCTTACTAATCATAACCCGATGAAGGCCATAAGCCATGATATAAATAATAAGGACAACGATGGAAGTGATATGCTAGAGATTGCCATCCATCAAAAGTTTATGAGCTTGGTTGTTGACATCTCTATATTTTGGTTGCAAGAGAAGATCTGATGGACTAGATTACATCCTTTTCTTACCTCTTCTCACGTAATCATCCATATGTGGGCATCATATTTTCCCACGTCGCGCCCACAACATCCTTCATGTGTTTGGGTTTGCATTCTTTTTGGGATTTGCTGCATGAGTAATCATATAGGTAGGCATACTTATATTGACTTGATAATATGTTGGTTGCACTGGCTTTATGATTACACTTAATAATAGCTTCATCATATGAATGTTAGGGTAGGATGCATTGCATGCTCATTTTCGCATTAGAATTAATGTCATATGATATTTCTCATGGTAGATAGATGCATATCTGCATTTTTTTTTTTGGTTGATTTTATTGCCTAACATATAGCATGTGCGATCATGAGACACCGCGAAAGCATGCTGTCCCGTGTTTTTCATTTATTGTATGTGCAGGTGATAGGTCTACGGTAACCAAGAGATTGTTGGAGTTCTCATGACCTCCTGTTCAAGTAGCTTCACCCACTTCTTCGAGAGATCACATCCCAGTTGGAGCCAGATGTTACTCACCATTTTGTGGGTAATATTCCTAGAAGATTTTTTTTCTCCAAGATGGTCCTCAACTGATAGACAATAGCCCCTTGCAGCCACCAACTAGCTCATTGTGCCATTACTTCGCCACTTGAGCGAACCATATGGTCCCGCGCCCACCTGCCATGATCGTATGTTTGAAGGTGGGCCTCCCGTACCTAAATGCATGCCTTGCCATTTGGTAATTGAGTATTGTAGTTTTCTTATCAGGGACCCTTTTGGACATGGATTAATGGGGGGATTTGGCAAAAAAAATGGGCTAGGTCTATGCCCCTGTCCCCTAGACCCCTTTTGGATATTAACCTTGGATTCTAGTCCCGTGGCATCTCTTTTACTGACCATTTGGCTTTAGGGATGGTATTTCACAGGAAACCCTGATTTTGGTTGTGTGGCCCAGCTCCCTTATCCTCTTATATTACCCCTTTTCCACTCATTATTACTCCATTCTTCATTTCTCCCACCTGGGTCCACATTCCTCCACTAGGTCCACATAGGGTTAACTCATCCCTTCCCCTTGCCCCACCTTGGGTTAGACCTGGAATGATGCCCCAGAGGTTGATGCAGCGAAAAAGAAGGATATAAGCATATTTGGCCACATTCAATAGGAAAATGTACCACAAAATGAAAAAGATGGCCGGGACAAACACATTAGCATGTGGGAAAAAGCCAATACATGAGCTCCACCACATCATCATGGCCATCACCCTGGTTCCTATAGGTTCTATGACCCTCCCTCATCATATAGGATCCCGTGATTGTCCTGTCCCTTGGTGGGCAATGAACCACCCTACCATTAAAGTGGGTATTCACTACTATATCTTATGTATCATGCTCTTACCCTTTGAGCCGCGAGTAGTTAACCAAAGAAAAAGAAAATCATAAAAAAGGCAAAAGGCATATAAAGGAGGGTGGAAAAATCAAGGTCAAGGCATCTCATGTACCATGATTGCTCCCTCCTACACATTATAAACCCAAGTGTGGGCATCCCTTTCATTAGCTACCCTTGTTCCCCAACATGTGACCTAGGGTTGCCCCTTCTCATCCCTACTTCATTCACCTTTGTATCACATGCCACCGCCTTTTGAAGGATGTACCGTGAATATATTATCCCCTTTAGAAGTAGAAACCGCCTGATAGGATACTTGGTTAACCCCATTTGGAGTTTAGGAGACATTGGCACATCCCGAAGCCCATTACGGAAGGGCAGGCCATTATGAACTCCCCACCTGTGGTCCATGAGTGGTAAGCTTGTTTACTTGATTTTTCTAATGACTTATTGTACTTAAAGTGTTAAAATTGGTAATTAGGGCCAAACTCCATGTGGGTCATCTTATTTATGGCAACTGATATTTTTCTTGGATCCCTCTCGTTGAGATGTGTAGGATTGATCTAAAGATCATCAGACTCTGTTAAGTATTCACGAAGATATGAATTTATTTGTGTTATGGGACAATTTGTCAAGGTCGGCTAGCAACCAAATTGCCCCCTCATCCTCAACGTAGCACTATAAATAAAGGTGACTCTAAAGTCATTTCACACACTCCTTGTGATCTCTTCCTCTCCACTTGTCTTTGGGTTTTGGTAGGAGGAGAGATCTCAAGATGATACGCTGCCCTAGAAGAAGCCCTAGACCCTTACGTTGTCATGGAGGAGACACAATTTCTCATACGTTGTCAAGGAGAAGCCCTAGACGTGGAGCTGTAAAGGTTTTCTAGGGAGACCTACGCTGCCCTAAACTACAGCCCATTAAGCCAACCTTAATGCTGATATGGAGAAGCCACTTGATGCCCTAATACGCGGTCTAATACGCAACAAGAAGAGACACTTAAACGCAGTCATGAACACAGCTAAATGGAGATCCACAAAAGCCCTAACCGCAGTCCTAGAACACAACTCTAATGCTGCCCTAAAATGCGGTCATGGTCACAACATGGATTGGGCAAACATATTATGCCCTTGCCAAAGCAAAAGAGATAGCGTGAGGACAACGTGGAGGGTCTAATTAGAGGCTGAGTTGCTGTGGTGATGCGGGTTGGTTTGAGCGCTGTTTGAGGGTGCAAACAGGCCCAAGAACAGGGTTGTCTCAAAGGAACAAGGAGGATTAAGGAGGCTCATCGCATGCCTATCTTGAAGGCAATTCAAGAGCACCGAGATGCTGGAATAAAGACAGTTATGGCACTTCTATTTGAGCTACAGAAAGAGGCTATCACTGCATGGGAAAGGAGGCCACGTAGTAGTTGTGTGTAGGGTTGTTAGGCCAAGTACCTACAGGAGCCTAATCAAGGTTGTTTGGACAACAATCAAGGTAAGGAAATCTGTTTTTGGGTGAGCTGTAGATGACAGCTGAACTGTGGTAGGCAGCGGGTCAATCCGTTAGGACTATTGCAACAATCCTAACTCAAACCAATTACATTGGCATTGCTAAGTGCTAGGCCGCAGGCCATAGCACCATAGCAAGCAACCTTGGTATCTTAGGATGAATGTTGTGATGCATAGTACAACAGTTCTGTGAGACTCAGTGAAGGTGCAACATGAAGGACAACTGCAAGTGGGACAACTGCAAGCTTGGTGACACATAGGGACAACTGCAACATGGGACAACTGCAAGCATGAAGAATCATGGACAGCAGCAACATGGTAAAGCATGAACAACATCAAGTACAGTGCAACAAGTACATTGGAGCAGTAGCAAGCATGGTGTAGTAGTGGCACTATGTACAACAGTGCTAAACACTGGGACAACAACAGCATGAGGTCCAACATTGTGATGATGTGTGCAGCATGCTGCAGCACGGTGAGGTGCAGCATGCTACAGCACAGTGAGGTGCAGCATGATGACGAGATGCAACACTATGATAGGTGAAGCAACCACCTTGGGGAATCAATTGAAGCAACATGTTTGCAACTGATCTCATGTATCATCATCCTAGGAGATAATCTATGCTCTTATCTGGATAAGTCAAAGTGTTTACTTCTGTTGTAAATGTATTATCTCTCTCTCTTTATCTCTCTGCTGAACTATTGAAGATCATATAAGAAGAATTGACAAAAGGTTTCCCCACATTGGGGTTTGTCCCTGGCTAGCGCCACATCTTGTGTCCTCTTGTCTTGGCTTGTCTTCTGCGATTTATATTTATGTTCTATTTGCAGTTTACTTTAATGCTGATGTGATTGCTAATCTGGAAAAGATATTAAGCTAACTGTGAAAATTGAAATAAATTGCTTTGGCATAGAACATACCTAAACTTAACATGGTTTTAAAGTTGAAGTAAAGACAATGCCCAAGCAAGAGTGAAAGAGCAATCACCAAAGACATTTAGGAAAGGATAAAAGAATCAATGGATTCCTCATCCCTCTTCAAATTCACCAACGGTGAAATCGAAGCAGAGAACATGATCAGAATGGCGCAGCGGAAGCTTATGATGGCCTACCTAAAGATCACTTCATTAGAAAGTCCGGATCTAAGGGTGGAAAGAAAGACAGATGACTTGTTCGGCCATTATGCGAAGGAGTATTTGAATGGCAGGGACACATCACTTGATGATGATAACAATCATTACAGGGACATCTTCAATGATTAGAGGAATGACAGGTAATGCAGGTCATCAAGAAAACGACCGACTCTTCAGAGAAAGTAAGGAACCCCAGGCATGAAGAATCAAATGTTGTTTCTGATAAGATAAAGAAGTGTTATCTTGTATTGGCCCTCTCCTTCAGATTCTTTGGGAATCTGGCTTATTGATTGTAGTGCTTCAAGGCACTCCATCGAATAGAAGGGTGCTCTCTCTCTAATTTGGTAGAGATGAAAACATTCGTGGGATTATACTTGGAGCTGATGCCACCTATCTCGGAAAGGTTGTTATCCCTCAATTGAATGAGGGTAACTCGATTCATTCACAGATCCTCTTTTATGTAGCTGATCGCAAGAAGTACCTGGTGTCCATTTTGGCAATGGAAGTCAAAGGTTTCACGGTGGCATTCATTGATGGAAAGGTACGTGCTTGAAAATAGAATTTTCAAAAGATGCTTTTTCTTATGGGTTCAGGGTTGGCAATTTGTATCAAGTTGTAGGATGGTCCATTGGGGATCATGTGAATTGACATATCTCATGTTAAGTTATGGTATGTTCTATGCTTATAACAATTTACTTCTTTTTCTTATTATATTCCACAGATTAGCAATCACATGTACATAAAGTAAAGTGCAGATAGAACATTAAATGATCGACAAAAAACAAGACAAGACAAGAGACACAAGATGTGGCGGCTAGCCAAGGACAAACCCCACAATGTGTGGGGAAACCCTTTGATCAAATCTTCTTTTATCATCAATAATTCAACAGAGAGAAATAGTACAATAAATCTGATTCATATCAACAGTAGCAAACCCTAGATCAACAGCATCAACATTAGCGACTTCTTTATCAAACTAGGGTAGACGATATCTCACAAACCGACTGTCGGATTGACTTCATTCCACCACCAAAAGTTGCGGCTTCCAGAGGAGGTTTAGATGAACCTACAATGCAGTTCAGATGAGGAGATCTTCTAGGCCACGCAGGTCAATCTTTACTTCTGCAGTTGCAGCGTCAGTTTCAGCAGTTTCTGGCTTCAAACTAGGGTAGTCGATATCTTGCAAACCGTTCGTTGGATTGACTTCATTCCACCACCAAAAGTTGCGGCTTTCAGAGGAGGTTCAAATGAACCTACAACACAGTTCAGATGAGGATATCTTTTAGGCCACGCAGGTCAATCTTTACTTCTGCAGTTTCTGCTTCAGTTTCAGCAATTTCCGACTTCAAACTAGGGCAGTCAATATCTTGCAAACTGTTCATCGGATTGACTTCATTCCACCACCAAAAGTTGCAGCTTCCAGAGGAGGTTCAGATGAACCTACAACACAGTTTAGATGAGGAGATCTTCTAGGCCACGCAGGTCAATCTTTGGATCTGCAGTTGCAGCTTCAGGTTCAACAACTTCTGGCTTCACATGTGTGAGAGAGAGACCCATTTCTGCGCAGTAGAGAAGAGACTCATTTCTGCGCAGTAGAGAGAGAGAGATGTGATGAGAAGAGTGAGTGAAAATGAGGAAAAGTCCTCTTATATTTATACACAATGTTGGTGTTTGAATAGATGCGACTGTTGGGCTTCTGAGCCTACATGAGTTGTAGGCCGGCTTGATAATAATTCCATAATCAAAATAAATTCATATCTCCATGAATACTTATCGGAATCGGATGATCTTTATATCAATCCTACACCTCTCGACAAGAGGAATCTAATAAAAATATTATCAGCCATGAATAAGATGACCCACATGAAGTTTTTCCCTGGTTGCCAATTTTAACACTCCCTCTCAACCAGGGAGAACTTCATCTGCAATCTGTCTATCGGTCGTTACTATTCATCCATCAAATGCACTGCCCTGTACAACTTGACCCTTGCCCTGCTCTGCTCTATTCTGCTTTGTCTTGTTCTGCCCTGTACTGATCGGTACTGTTTTGCTCTGTTCTGCTCTGCTCTTGCATTGTTCTGTTCTGCTCTACTTTTGTCCGAATTATGAAGAAGAAGAAATGATCGAGGATGTATCATACTGACTCAAAGTCAGTCTCAGAGTATGTACCACTGGTCCCAGACCAGTCTCAACCAACCCGAAGTCAGCGTCATAGTGAGTACAACTCCATTGGTCCTAGACCAGTATCATCCTCCACTGGCTCAAAGTCAGTCTCAAAGTGCGTACCACTGGTCCCAGACTAGTATCGCAGTCTCAGAGAGTGTACCACTGGTCCCAGACCAGTCTCAACCAACCCGAAGTTAGCGTCATAGTATGTACCACTCTCACTGGTCCCAGACCAATACTACACTGACATGAAGTCAGTCTCGGAGTATGTACCACTGGTCCCAGACCAGTCTCAACCGACCCGGAGTCAACGTCATAGTATGGTACAACTCCTACCACTGGTCCCAGACCAGTATCGCAGTCTCAGAGAGTGTACCACTGGTCCCAGACCAGTCTCAACTGGCTCGAAGTCAGCATCATAGTATGTACAACTCTCATTGGTCCCAGACCAGTATTGCACTGACACGAAGTCAGTCTCGGAGTATGTACCACTGGTCCTAGACCAGTCTCAACCGACCTAAAGTCAGCGTCATAGTATGGTACAACTCCTACCACTGGTCCCAGATCAATGGAGGTCATCCTAGCGTAGGGAGTATGGTAGATACAACGATGTGTCCATCGGTACTACTATGGTCCCTAACTTCATTTCCCTGCTCATTGATCAGATGAGAGGTACTTCCCATGAGTCCCAGACTACATGGGTAGGATGCCTCGACAGGAGAACTAATCAATCCTGTCCTCACAGGAGAACACATCAATCCTGCTACAATCGCCATGGAGAACACATCAATCCAGGCTGCCATGGAGAACACATCAATCCAGGCCTCACAGGAGAACACATCAATCCTGCTACACAGGAGAGCGAATCATCCTGTTCCACAAGAGAGCAAATCATCTTGTCCCACAAGAGAGCGAGTCATCTTGTTCCAGTGCACACCACCAGGGGAGGGTGAGTCACCCTGTGGTCGTATGTTGCTCTAGTAAGAACCAGCGTTGATAATATCGGTATCGGGAAAATATCGGCGAGGGTCCAAAAAATATCTTATCGGCAATATCGGCAAGCATAAAAAATGCATAATATATTCATTTTTTTTTTCAGATTTTTAAACATATAAAGCAATAACAACATGAAATAAACACATTGGCACATAAATATGAAGAAAACACTAATATATATGATGTCAAATAGAAATGATACATCAAAGGCGATACCAAATCCTGCTGATCCCTGATAATTGTCCATTCAAGGACTCAAATGTGGAGAACCAATACAAAATAACATCACATATATAAAAGTATCTCATCATCATGAGTTATATGTAGCACAACAAATAAAACTAGTAGCTATCTATCTGAAATCACTGCCCTCTCCCACTTTTACGGGAAAACATGATGGGCTGTTTGCCAGGCCTGCCCCTAGTAGTAGGAGGCCCTGACCCTGCCTCTGCACCTAATGTCAAATAATGAGTGCTAGGTATGGGGTTATGCTCTCCTATATTTATAGCAGATGGTGTTGATGCTGATGCTACCGCAGTGTCCTCCTCCTCCTCCTCCTGCTCCTCCTGCTGCTGCTGCTCCTCTGACTCCAAGTCCTCCTCTTGCTACCCCTGCTCTAATGGATCATCTGCCACTGGCTCTAACCATGAAGGTGACTCCTCCAAGAGGGGCTCCTCAGACTCCACCCTCCATGGAGACAGTACATCAATATTTTCTAAGCTAAGTCACATGACACGAGGACACGAGACACGGAGGACACGTAAATACGAGTATTCAATACGAAACACAACGACCTGGAAACAAGACACGGGGGACACGTTATATATATATATATATACCAAAATATAGTTTTTTTATCCATATTAAATTGCAGGTTGTAGCTTATCTAATCAAATTAAAATATAATTACTTCTCAAAGTTCATAGTTCACTTTAAAAAATAAATAGAATCAAAATTTACTATTTAGAAATTAGAATGTGATATGCTTGGTCTTGATTCTTGAATATTCAATGTTCATTGTTCATGTACAACTTACAAGCACATAAGAAAATAACTAAAGTCTAATCCTATTGATTTCCTCTGCCCCTCTTGCGAGAAAATGCCACAGCTTTCCCTTTCCCTCTAGATGTAGATGCTGGTGCTGGTGGAGTTGGCAGTGGAGTTTGCTATGCTCTAGAAGCTGAAGAACTAGAAGTAGGAGCTATAGGAGGTAGACCACGTCCTCTACTGGTGGCAGGGGTAGCCCGGGCAGGTGGTGTCACCTGGAAACATTACAATCTCCCAATCCTGAAATCCTAAAAAACTGATAAGTTTGCTGCATTTTGAATGAAATCTAAAATTCTACTTTCTCCATATGAAATCCAATGAGGCCGGAACCACTCTCAAACATCCTGAGTCATTTCATGGTAATGTTAAAAATTTAAGTAAAAGGATGAAAATGAAGATTAAGGAGAATGTCACTTTTACTTTAAGAATTTAACATTACCATGAATAGCATATCAATATTAGGGCCTAGAATGCTCAAACCCTCCTTGGCAGCAACCACATAGCTCTCCCCTTCCTTCTCCAGCAATCAGAAATGAAAATGATATGAAAAAAACCAAAATCGGATTTTTATAGGCCGTGCAGAATTTTTTTACAGTCACCAGGTGATATTTTTGATTGTCACGCGATATTTTCCGAAATATCGGCGATATTTCGAAAATCGCGCGATATTTTCAAAAGCCGAAAATATCGCGATATTTTGTCGGCGATATATCGGCTCGCCGAAAATATCGCGATATTTCCGAATATCGCCGATATCTCGGCGATATTATCAACACTGGTAAGAACCACAAGCCCTCAGAGCTCCCAGAGCTCAATGAATGCAACATGCAGGACCCTTGTACAAGGGTTTCTTGACGACTCCAAGTCGTTTGGGAAAATCACAGATTAGATCTATTCTCGGGGCTTTGACAATGTGTATCGACCTATACATCATCTTAATGCGATGGAGCATCCTTGCTCATCGACTTACCATATCCCAGATGATGTCTATCTGCTATAGCAATCGACGAATACGAGATTCCTGAATAATCGAATCCCACCTTTGGTTGTTACAGAGAATCACAATGGTATGTGTTCAAATAGCTCACTGAAGAGCTTCCCCAACCAGGCAGCTTCATACGAGATCATACTTGTAGATATGTATCTGGTCTCGGTGGTGCTTATGGCGACTGACTTCTGCTTCCTGCTCATCCATTATATTGAAGCAGAATCCAAAGAGAAACAACACTAAAAAGTGCTCCAGTGATCCTCCACACTACCCGCCTAATCAACATTCGAATAATCATGTAGTTTCATATTTCCTGTAGTGTATCTCAATCCATTAGTAATTGTGCCATGAAGATATCTTAGTAGATTCTTGGCATCAATGCAGTGAGACTCAACCAAATATGAGCTCACAATGCTAACTGCGAAACATATGTTCGGACAGAGGTTCACCAAGAACATCAACGTGAATGAGTTTTTGAAACTCAGAGGCATTTCCCAAATCTGGTCTGACATCACTACCATATAGCTTCTAAAAGTTAAGATCCTTGAGGTAGTCACAGGCTTGCAATCCATCATACCAAATCTTTCCAATATCTTTACCACATATTTTCCTTGAGATAGGAAAATTTCCCTTGGCTTCTGCCATACTTCAAGTCCTTCGTCCTTCATTTCAAATTCAGAAGCCAACTCCCTCTTACATTTGTGAATGAGAGGGTCTGCACCTGTTAGAAAGAGGTCATCCACATACAGCACCAGCATGAGAGGCTTGTCATCTTCAACCTTAAAGTAAAGGTTAGGATCAGCTTCACTCCTAGTGAATCCCAGCTTCATCAAGTAGCTGTCGATCCTCTCATACCATGCTCGAGGTGCTTGCTTTAGCCCATAGAGAGCCTTCTTCAACCTGCATACATGAGATTTTCGATCATAAATTTCAAATCCTCCAGGTTGCTTCATATAGGCATCTTCTTTGATCGAGCCGTGTAAGAACACAATCTTGACATCCATCTGATGTAGGTTCCATCCTTGTGAAGTGGCAAGGGCTATGATCGAGCGGATGGTTGTATATCTGGCAACAGGTGCAAATATCACATCATAGTCTATACCTTCCTTCTGGGAGAAACCATGAGCAACAAAACGAGCCTTATACTTTTCCATACTTCCATCTGCTGCATGCTTTATCTTGTAAATCCATTTGGAAGTAACAACTGTCTTGCCCTGGGGTTTGGGAACTACTTCCTAGACATCATTCTTCATGATAGACTCATATTCTTCGGTCATAGCATCCTTCCATACTTGATGCTTGACGGCGTCTGAGAATGATGAAGGCTTATTTTGTATGATCGTGCTCATGATGGTCAGGTATCCCTGATACCTATTAGGTTTCTTACTTTCACAAAAGGTTCCTCAGGGTGCAGCATGTCCTTCAGCATCATCAAGTAGCCCCCTAAGCCATGAAGGCCTCTTCCTAGAAGAGGAAGGCTCATGTGGAGGAGGATCAATCGGATCCATGGGTTCTTCTACATCAGGCATTGATTCATCATCCTTTTCTTTTGGTTCCCTGGTGTCGGCTTCTTGAGAGCTCCTCAAAGTCGGAAGATTGTTCACCTTGCTGAGAGCCATATCTTCGTCAAAGGTGACATCATGACTAATTACGACTTCCAATGACCGGCTACATAGATTCTATAGCCTTTAGTATTTTCACCATAGCCCACGAAAATTCCCTTCTTTTCAAATGCACCCAATTTATTTCTTTTCTCTTTTGGCACATGAAAATATACAGGGCTTCCAAAAATTCTAAAATGAGAAACATCAGGTTTCTTACCGGTGAACTTTTCTTCAAGAGTCTTGGAACCCAATGCTTGACGAGGGCATCGATTTTGTACATATACGACAATGTTTGTAGTTTCAGCCCATAGAAACTTCGGAAGTCTTTGATCATGTAGCATGGCCTGGACAGCTTCCACAATCGTGCAATTCTTCCTTCCCGCCACACCATTCTGCTCAGGAGTACGTGGTGTAGTAGTCTCCCTCTTAATGCCAGCCTCAGATATGCCTAAGTGAACCAACTGTAATATATCAGAGGTCTTGCTTTGGCTTGAGGGGAATGGTCCCCTTTTGAGCTTTCCTTCGGCACATCCCGGACATACACCTTCTTTCTCTACTTGGAATTCGAGCATCCCTGTTACCATCTGTCTTACATCGGGTAGAGCTTTGTAATGAAGGTGGGCAAACCTCCGATGCCAAAGTTCGGACTGAAGAGTTGTGTCACAAGACATGACACCTAGCGGACTTCCATCGACCTGATATAATGAATCAACACTAAACCCAAGAGTAAAGGCATCTTTAACATTATTTTTCCATATACATACCTTGCCATTACTGAAGGTTACCTTGTAGCCTTTGTCTTCCATTGCCGAGATGGACACTAGGTTCTTTTTGAGGTTAGGTGCATTTAATACATCTTGGACTTTCTAGCCTTCTTGAATGGTTGTCCTCTTCCTCGATCCCCAGCTCTCCTCTTACCTTTGCTATTGAATTTGTCATTCCTTTGATTTGCCATCAGAGGGATTTTGATCATCGTCCCAGTGTGAGTCCTTTCTATTAGGGCACTCTCTTGCATAGCGACCTGCTTTATCGCAGATGTAACATCGTCCTTTTCTTCCACCCTTAGGTCCAGCCTTTCCTTTTGATTTAGTCTCGAAATTATTTCTTTTCTTAGCATGAGAAGAGAAGGCAGCAGGAGGACCTTTAGGCATGTGCATTTCTTGCTCTTCTTCCCTTGTTTCTTCTTGAATGCATCTAGCCATTAATTCCTCGAAACCAGGAATTACATTATAGTTCAGAAGAGTAGTCCTGAACACGTACCATTCGGATGGTAATCCTCCAAGAGTCGTGAGTGCCATTTCCCAGCGTATTGTAGATTTCCTTGGAGGTGTCCAGTTCAGAGATGTAGGCCACCAAGTGCTAGTTGATAGAGTCCCGGATGATCTTCTATTTTGACTTCTTCGGTTTTCCATTTGTTCCATGCAACAACTGATGCATTTGATGGAGGCTCAACAATATTGCCTCTTACATGGTCCAACACTCCTGGATCTTCTAGGGTTAGATCAATAGACATCTTCCATGCGTGATAGTCATCCTTCTTACGAAGCTTGCCTTCGGCAGAGTGTTGAGGACCCCATAATTCTTTTAGGATAACCTCGCCAATCTTCCCTTCGGTGATTGCTCTTGCTCTTGCTTGGGCTTTGTCTTCACCTCAGCTCTGATACTATGTTAAGTTATGGTATGTTCTATGCTTATAACAATTTACTTCTTTTTCTTATTATATTCCACAGATTAGCAATCACATGTACATAAAGTAAAGTGTAGATAGAACATTAAATGATCGACAAAAAACAAGCCAAGACAAGAGACACAAGATGTGGTGGCTAGCCAAGGACAAACCCCACAATGTGTGGGGAAACCCTTTGATCAAATCTTCTTTTATCTTCAATAATTCAGCAGAGAGAAATAGTACAATAAATCTGATTCATATCAACAGTAGCAAACCCTAGATCAGCAGCATCAGCATTAGCGGCTTCTTTATCAAACTAGGGTAGACGATATCTCACAAACCGACCGTCGGATTGACTTCATTCCACCACCAAAAATTGCAGCTTCCAGAGGAGGTTTAGATGAACCTACAACACAGTTTAGATGAGGAGATCTTCTAGGCCATGCAGGTCAATCTTTACTTCTGCAGTTGCAGCTTCAGTTTCAACAGTTTCTGGCTTCAAACTAGGGCAGTCGATATCTTGCAAACCGTTTGTCGGATTGACTTCATTCCACCACCAAAAGTTGCGGCTTTCAGAGGAGGTTCAGATGAACCTACAACGCAGTTTAGATGAGGATATTTTCTAGGCCACGCAGGTCAATCTTTACTTCTGCAGTTGCAGCTTTAGTTTCAGCAGTTTCCGGCTTCAAACTAGGGCAGTGGATATCTTGCAAACCGTTCATCGGATTGACTTCATTCCACCACCAAAAGTTGCAGCTTCCGGAGATGGTTCAGATGAACCTACAACCTAGAACATACCATAACTTAACAGATAGCGTCAGAAAACAACACAAAGATTGACACTCAAAGTAACTCAGAATTGGCTTCAGGACTAGAAGAAGAATTCACTTGCGTAGTAAGTTCAGTGTTAGCAAATGTGTGGTACATTGGTAGCGGGGCTTCAATTGATATAACTCGAGTACGAGAATATTGCTTGTGCTATCAAGTAGAACAAATGGATTTCCATATTACAATGGGAAATCGGATAAAGTGTACTCCAGTAGGGAGGGGCACCATAGCATTTCAGACAAAAGCATGAACCAACATCTGAGCCACAAATGTTCTGCATGTGCCGCAATTAGGAGTGAATCTTATTTTAGTTTCTCAGTTACAGGACCAGGATACAATGTAGACTTCATTTGAAAGAAAGTATACGTTAAGTGTCCAAGCTAGAAGAAGAAAATACAAATTGGAACTCGAAGCAACAAACTGTATAGGTTGCAGCTTGAGTCTCCAATGGCACTGATAGGCAACAACTATGATGGTGAAAAGGAACGAAATGAATTATGGCATAGGCAAATGGGGCATTTACACCATGGAGCACTAAGGATGCTTAGAGAGACTGTTACAGGAGTACCAGTCCTTAGTAATGAACATGATGACTTATGCAGAGGGTGTGTACTATGTTGAAGAATCTAGGACAGTTATAGTTAATGAGATTCTTCTAACTTGATAACTACTTGTGAGGTATTTTTAATTTATCTTCTTAGCATAATCTTTACTTGTTCTTATTAGAGTGTGTTTTCTTTCATTCATCAAATAGTTACAAAAAACAAAGAGGCAAGAACACACGATGTTGGCTTGCCGCAGGGGCTGAAACCTCTCCCTCTTGGAGAGGAAAACCCACACAAAATTTTTCTTATAGAGATTCTAATTGAAAAACACCAAGACCAGGACCCTTGACATACTACGCCACTCCAAGATCAAGACACTGATCCTCTTCTTCATTACTGCTGAGAACATCACCATTACTGCTACTTCACCAAGGTCATCATTAAGATCATCATAGCTGCATAATCATCGAGATCATTACTGCACATTAACTGAGATAGTCACTGTTCAGTCACCGAGATCATCCTTGTATCATCACTGTATCTTTACAAAGATCATCACTGTACCACTGAACTCTATATACTGAAGCCGCAACGAGATCTTTTATTATGAATATGACTTCGTAGTTATATCTTCATCAAACACTGTGTCGAGATTATGACTGCGTCCATAATATGAGACAGAGTGGGTCTCTGTAGGATCAACGAGATCCTTGTCATCACATTTTTATGCCTTGACTATGACTGTGCCTATTATGCGTTGTGACTATGTTGAGTATGCCAAAACATGATCATGTGGAGGCCGAGACACGGTAATATACGTCATTGCAATTGTCCGAGATTTATAGAAACATATACGAAGACACTTCATTGAATCCCAAACTTCTGTACCCAAAGACTTCTGTACAGTAGGGGAATCCACGTACACTCTTGAAAATATGTACCCTAGACTTCTGTACCCAAAGATTGAAGATAGGCAGTAACTCTTACCTTCCAATATACGAAGTTTGTCCCATCAAAAACCGGTGGCCTGATTGATGCTTCCCTCTCATAGTTGCTCATGATGAAAGATCTTCCTTCAAGCGATCAAGCTTCTTTAGAAGGACCTGCTCTGATACCAATTGTTGGAAATAATACTGAGAGGGGGGGTGAATCAGTATTATCAAGTCAAATATTTCCTTTTTCAATTCCAGATGATATATGCTACTTCTGTTAATAAAAACCGCGTATATACGCAACTACAGATAAAGAAACCCGCGTATACAAAGCAGACTTATAATTTGATTTATCTTTTAGATGTCAGTTATTAATCTGTGTATCAGAAGCAAATAAACAGTACTAGAAACAGAGCAGAAGACAGTCACACACAAGAACACAAGATATAAGGAGGAAACCCAATGTGGGTGAAAACCCCCTGCTGCAATTCGTCTCTATCTTCTTTTTAATTAGAAACTTCTCTTTACAATGTTTTGTACTGGTGCAATATTTACCAGTACGCAGGCTGCAACCTGCAGAGAGCTACAACTCTCTCTCGTTCTCCAGCTTTCCTGGAAGGGAGCTCCAACCCCCTAAGTTCTTGTACTAGCTTGAGATACTAGTACGCAGGCTCCTACCTGCAGAAGGCTACAACCTTCTCTTTGCTTTTAGGGACCTCGTTTCATTAATTTTCAGACTGGATCCACAAGTAACATCAATCAAACATCAAGAATTTCTGCATAACCCAAACTCCTTTTCACCAATCAAAAGCTGAACCAAATAAACACTTCTCTGATCGCTGTACCCAGAACACAGTAACTGTAATCAAACACCAATTCTGAACCCAGAACACTGCAGTAATAAAACAGAAGCAGCTAGAACATAAATCAAGATATATACACTACTTCACTGTTCAGCAACCTGCGAGTATACGCCTCTGTACCACAACCAACCTGCGTATACGCTTCTTTCACTCACAGAAGAAGCGTGTATACGCACCTGCAATTCATTGAACTGCGTACAGATCTATAAAGGATAATTTATTCTTTTAAGCATTCAGACATCAGTTAACCAAGATTTATAGATCAAGAGTGCACCACATATAACAGATCAAAATCATACAGAGATACCAATGTTCAAGCCTTGAGATTTTGATCCATCAATAGTCCTTATCCTTCTTGTGCTCAGGTTCCTCCTTCATTCAGATCTAGATCTGCACCATAACCCAATCACCAGTATTCCAGATCTCATACATTATCAGATATTCAATAATAATTCAGTTGATCTCTTGTCACATGATCTCCTTCCTCTTTTATAGTTTTAGGCCTTCCACAATACCACGGTCCAAAACCATAATAAACCAATACCAAGGGCCCAAAACCTGGGGTCAACACTTCTGACGAGATACCATGGTCCAAAACCATAGGTTCAAATTCCAAGGACTAACAACCATGGACCAAAAATAAGTTTCCCACCATGTACGCACTTTTCTGTGCATAAAAGTGCATGTATACACATACGCGACTTCTGAACGTATAACCCGCGTGTATACATGTGTTTGGCAAGGTGAACCTGCATATACAAGATTTCCTTCATTCTGAGCGCCTGAACTGAGATCTGTCACCAAAGAGAGTTGCCATCAAGGACAACACCTGTACCATAGCACCACTCCTGTGCCAAAATGCCAACAATCTCCCCCTTTGGACTTGATGGCAACCCCAAGATCCTCAAAGTCATTCTCCCCCTTTGTCATCAAGGGCAAAGGGCTGTGCTCCCCCTGAGTACATGTAGATATCTCTGCTCTGCTGTGCTAAACATGCTCCCCCTGACTGTAGGCAAGATCTGCAAAGGATGTTCTTTAAGAAGAACCAAGACATATACATTATGAAAGACCTTCCTATCACCAAAAGACTCAATACATACATCCATCACCCAACCAAGTGGGGATACATCAGAAATTTACATATGACAACCAATCACATTGCATCAATCATCCCAGGCATAGTGGGGAAACCAAAATAGGCCGTTACATGACCTTGATAAAAAAAATATACATGACATAGAAACGAAATATCAAGACTATGCAAATCACCAATAACTACTATCAGCAACATCTGACAATCACTGTATATATCAGCAACCATGTTGTTCTTCTGTTCTCCTTTCTGCAGCTGATCCACCTGAAACAAAAACAGCTTGAGTACTAGAATCAAGAGCTTCTAAGGTAATGCCAACAATGCATTGTTAGAAGATTATCTGCTCCCCCTGAACCTGTGCCTGATGGTCTCTGACAGACCCATATCAGACTCTCTTCAACCAGAGTCTGTTCTTGCTGATTTTCTTCAGAATTCCATATACGCAACTGCACCTGCATAAATCTGTGTATGTACGCGGATTCCCCTCATCCAACTCGCGTACACCAACTTTTCTTTGAAATAGACAAGCTTCAACAGCAGGATGAAGCATCAACTACTCCCAGCTTCTGTCTGAGATATTCAAAAGTTTCCCTGGGCAGTGGTTTGGTAAGGATATCAGCAATTTGTTCCTTGGAAGGAACATACTCCAACTTGACTTTTTGCTCAAGCACTTGTTCCCGAAGAAAGTGATATTTGATAGGTATGTGCTTGGTCTTTGAATGCATGACAGGATTCTTTGAAATGCTTATTGCACTTGTATTATCACATAAGATAGAGACAGGTGGAGTACAAGTGATTTGAAAATCCTGCAAGGTTTGCATCATCCAAAGAAGTTGAGTGCAACAAGATGCAGCAGCCACATATTCCGCTTCAGCTGTAGATAAAGCAATCGAAATTTGTTTCTTGCTGAACCAAGATACTAATCTGGAACCCATAAAGAATGCACCACCACTTGTGCTCTTCCTGTCATCCACGCTTCCGGCCCAATCTGCATCTGTGTAAGCATGAAGTGTGAGATCTGTATCTCTAGGGTACCATAAGCCATAGTTTTGAGTTCCTTGAAGGTACTTGAAGATTCTCTTGACTGCCTAAAGATGAGTTTCCTTTGGATTTGCCTGAAATCTTCCAACTATTCCCACTGCATGCATGATGTCTGGTCGGGTACCTGTCAAATAAAGTAGACTTCTAATCATGGATCTATAGGTTGGTTGATGCATTGCTGCCGATTCATCATTTGCACTGAGGCTGCATCCTGTAACCATGGGGGTACATATTGGTTTTGAATCTTCCATGCCATACTTCTTCAGAATCTGCTTGAGGTACTTGGTTTGAGACAAGAAGATACCACCTTCTTTTTGTTGGATTTGCAATCCAAGAAATTATGTCAGTTCTCCGAGCAAAGACATTTCGAATTCTTTCTGCATCACCAAGGCAAAGCTTTGACTCATACCTTCTTCGTTGCTGCCAAAGATAATATCATCTACATACACAACAAGTATTAGCAATTTGTCATTTTCAATTTTTATATAAAGATTGCTATCTGCTAATCCTTTTGAAAGCCTTGTTGATGAAGGTATTTGTCCAAGCGGTAGTACCAAGCCCTTGGAGCTTGTTTAAGGCCATAGAGAGCCTTTTTAAGTTTGCATACAAGATTTGGATCATTGCCAAGGATAAAGCCATCTGGTTGCTCTATGTACACTTCTTCTTCTAGGTCTCCATTCAGAAAGGCTGATTTTACGTCCATTTGAAATACTTTGAACTTCTGGAAGCTAGAGAGAGCAAGGAACATTCTGATGGCCTCAAGTCTAGCAATGGGAGCAAAAGTTTCTTCAAAGTCTATTCCTTCCTGTTGAGCATACCCTTTACAAACAAGTCTGGCCTTGTTTCTAATCACTTCCCCATTTTCATTCAACTTATTTTTGAAGATCCATTTTGTTCCTATGACATTTTTGTCTTTTGGTCTAGGAACCAACTCCCAAGTGTTATTCTTTTCGATCTGCTCAAGCTCTTCATCCATTGCCTTAACCCAACACTCATCTTTGCATGCTTCTTTTACATTTTGCGGTTCAGTGGAAGAGAGCAATGCCAAATAGCTTGAAGCTTCTGCTATTGTTCTTCTTGTTTGTATACCTGCTTCTTTCTGCCCCAAAATTTGAGATTCTGGATGATTCTTCTGAACGTACCTGGATGGAGTCTTCTCTTCTATCCTTATCTGTTCCTCTGGTGCCTCTTGGGGTTCTTCTTCATCATCTGTTTGATTTGGAGAGTAGTCTTCATCCTCATTGATATTTTCATGATTCACTTCCCTAGGGATGTATCCTTTTTCATCAACCACTACATCAACGCTGTCAACAATTCTTTCAAGTCTTTTATTGTAACACTTATATGCTTTGCTGTAGGGAGAATAACCAAGGATAATGCCTTCATCTGCTCTAGGTTCAAGTTTGCCAAGCTGCTCATCAGTATTCTTAATATAGCATTTGCTCCCAAAAATTTTGAAATGCTTTACCGAAGGAGTCTCACCATACCAGAGCTCATGAGGAGTTTGAGTTCTGTTCACTCGGACATTTGTTTTGTTGAGAATAACAACCGCAGCGTATGCAGCGTCACCCCAGAAGGTTGTGGGAGTTCCAGACTCATCAAGCATAGCACGAGCCATTTGTTGGACTGTTCTGTTCATCCTTTCCGCCACTCCATTTCGCTGAGGAGTCCTAGTTGTAGAGAATTCCCTTCTTATTCCATGTTCTTCACAGAAATCAAAAAATTCATTTGAGGTAAATTCCCCACCTCTGTCGGACTTGAGGCACTTAATTTTGTAATCTGATTCATTTTCAGCCAAGGCTTTGAAGGATTTGAATTTTTCGAATGCTTCGTCTTTGTGCTTCATAAGTCCTAACCAAACAAACCTGGAGAAGTCGTCAATGAATAATATAAGGTATTCTTCTCCTCGAGGTGACCTTTTCCTAAATGGACCACATACATCTGTATGGACTAGCTCAAGAGGCCTACTAGCTGATCCTTCCTTCTCAGGAAAGTTAGTTCTGGTTTGCTTACCAAACTGACATGATTTGCATATGGTGTTGTCTGGAATTTTGATATCTGGAAGACCACGAACTGCCTAGTATTTGCATGCTTTCCTTATTTGTGAAAAGCTTAGATGCCCCAACCTCCGGTGCCATAACCAGTGTTCATCATCCTTGCTTAAATAGCATTGTTGTTGTCCTTCTTCAAATATGTATAGATTATTTGGAATTCTTCTGCCTTTGATCACTGTTTCTCCTGTATCAAGATCACGAACACTACATCCATTTGATCGAAATATTACTTCGGTTCCTTGATCGCACATCTGACTAACACAGTAGAATATGCTTCAAGCCATCAACATACAAAACATTTCCAGCTTTGACCTGTTTTTTCAACTGAGCAGTGCCTTTTCCTTTTATGGCTGCAGGGGTATCATTTCCAAAAGACACCTTCTTTCCCTTTTCTAATGCAGTATATGATTCAAGTTTTTCTTTATCCCCTGTCATATGCTTCGAACATCCGCTGTCGATATACCATATATTTTCCTGTCCTTCTGCATAGAAGGCTATCCCACATCTTTCTGGTTGTGGTTCCTTCATTCTCCATGTTCTGGCACTTGAGGTATGTTCCTTCTGAGTTGTCTTCCAAAACCTGCTCCTGCATTCAGAATCTTCATGACCAAAGTTATTACAAATAGAACATTCAACTTCATTTTCAAGGGCCGAAAAGTTGTTATAAGTCCTTTTCGTGATTCCAGTCATATTCCTTTGTTTTTGAGCTTCTCTAGTCATGATTGTCTTATAGGCAACACATTAAGCTACTTTGTGACCAAAATTATGGCAAGAGAAACATTGGCCATTGAAGAAACTCCTGCGATTATCAAATCTATCATCCAACCGATTGTAGTTTCTACTGACATCCATTCTTGAGGCAAATTGGGAAGATTTTACCTGTGGCTGATTGTAGCTTCTGTTTGTCCTTAAGGTAGCTTGTCCCCGATTTTCTTGATAGTCTTTATTCGTTCTTGAGGTAAACTGTCCCTGATTTACCTGATGATTTCTATTAGGCCTTTGCTCGCTCTTCTTTGCTGCATCAAGATAACTTTTGGAGGTAGAAGCTTGAGATGTTTCTCCATTATATCCCAGACCTGTCTTGATTAGTGGAGAACGTTGCACATTGATAATCTCATCCAGAGTTTCAGATCCTTTAACAAATTTAAGATTAATAGCTTTTGTTTTCTCAATCTCCTTTCTAAGACAAACAATTTCACATTCCAATTTTTCAAGATGTTTTTCCCTTTCAGCCAGTTGACATTGTAGAGAATCAATAATTTCACTTTTCTCTTCTAAGCAGATTTTGAGATTAGTCATCTCTTCACAAAAGCCTTCTACATCTATATCATCCATGTAGTCATCATCTTCAAAAACCATTAAAAGTTTATACTTATTACCTCGTACATCTTCGTCACTATTTGAAAGTCCATCACTATCTTCATGAGTGTAATAGCTTTTCTTCTTTGCATTCTGCTTCTTGTTCCATCTAACAGGTTCCTTCCCTTTGTCAATCTTATCCTTGTGAGGACATTTGGCAGCATAGTGACCGACTCTTCCACAAGCAAAGCATTTGAAAGGTAACTTACCTCGGAACCGTCCAGTACCCTGTTGAAGATTTATGACAAAATTTGATTCTTCTTCTTCTTCTGACACGTGTCCTGACTCATAGTACTCGCCTTTGCCGGAAGCCTTGAAGGCAGCTTCTCTCCTCTCTGATGGTCCTCTCCTCATTTCATAAGCAGTTAGAATTCCGTGCAGCTGTGACATTTTAAGGCTTTGTAGATTCTCTTTTTCTTCTATTGCAGAAACTTTAGATTCAAACCTAGGGGACAAAGATCTTAGAACTTTTTCAACCACAACAGCCTCTTTTATTTCTTCACCCAAATTTTTCATACAATTAACAATCTCATCTACACGAAGAAAATAGTTAGCCACACTTTCATCATTATACATCTTGAGATTTTCATACTGAATCCTGAGGGTTTGAAGTTTTGCTCGTTTTACCTGATCATCTCCTTCATAGCTTAGGACAATCTTGTCCCATATTTCTTTTGCTGATTTTAACTGCATAACTTTCACGAATTCTGATTGAGATAGACATCTCAATAGAGTATTGACCGCCTTTGCGTTTGTTTCATATTTCTTCTTCTCAGCCGAATCTATAGGAGTTGCTGCTGGAAAAGTATATCTTGTATCTATGATATCCCAGACTTCTGTACCCAAAGATTGAAGATAGGCAGTAACTCTTACCTTCCAATATACGAAGTTTGTCCCATCAAAAGCCGGTGGCCTGATTGATGCTTCCCTCTCGTAGTTGCTCATGATGAAAGATCTTCCTTCAAGCGATCAAGCTTCTTCAGAAGGACCTGCTCTGATACCAATTGTTGGAAATAATACTGAGAGGGGGGGGGGGTGAATCAGTATTATCAAGTCAAATATTTCCTTTTTCAATTCCAGATGATATACGCTACTTCTGTTAATAAAAACCGCGTTACGCAACTACAGATAAAGAAACCCGCGTATACAAAGCAGACTTATAATTTGAAATATCTTTCAGATGTCAGTTATTAATCTGTGTATCAGAAGCAAATAAACAGTACCAGAAACAGAGCAGAAGACAGTCACACACAAGAACACAAGATATAAGGAGGAAACCCAATGTGGGTGAAAACCCCCTGCTGCAATTCGTCTCTATCTTCTTTTTAATTAGAAACTTCTCTTTACAATGTTTTGTACTGGTGCAGTCTTTACCAGTACGCAGGCTACAACCTGCAGAGAGCTACAACTCTCTCTCGTTCTCCAGCTTTCCTGGAAGGGAGCTCCAACCCCCTAAGTTCTTGTACTAGCTTGAGATACTAGTACGCAGGCTCCTACCTGCAGAAGGCTGCAACCTTCTCTTTGCTTTCAGGGACCTCGTTTCATTAATTTTCAGACTGGATCCACAAGAAACATCAATCAAACATTAGGAATTTCTGCATAACCCAAACTCCTTTTCACCAATCAAAAGCTGAACCAAATAAACACTTCTCTGATTGTTGTACCCAGAACATAGTAACTGTAATCAAACACCAATTCTGAACCCAGAACACTGCAGTAATAAAACAGAAGCAACTAGAACATAAATCAATATATATACGCTACTTCACTGTTTAGCAACCTGCGAGTATACGCCTCTGTACCACAACCAACCTACGTATACGCTTCTTTCACTCATAGAAAAAGCGTGTATATGCACCTGCAATTCACTGAACTTGCGTACAGATCTATAAAGGATAATTTATTCTTTTAAGCATTCAGACATCAGTTAACCCAGATTTATAGATCAAGAGTGCGCCACATATAACAGATCAAAATCATACAGAGATACCAATGTTCAAGCCTTGAGATTTTGATCCATCAATAGTCCTTATCCTTCTTGCGCTCAGGTTCCTCCTTCATTCAGATCTAGATCTGCACCATAACCCAATCACCAGTATTCCAGATCTCATACATTATCAGATATTCAATAATAATTCAGTTGATCCCTTGTCACATGATCTCCTTCCTCTTTTATAGTTTTAGGCCTTCCACAATACCACGGTCCAAAACCATAATAAACCAATACCAAGGGCCCAAAACCTGGGGTCAACACTTCTGACGAGATACCATGGTCCAAAACCATAGGTTCAAATTCCAAGGACTAACAACCATGGACCAAAAATAAGTTTCCCACCATGTACGCGCTTTTCTGTGCATAAAAGTGCGTGTATATGCATACACGACTTCTGAACGTATAACCCGCGTGTATACGCATGTTTGGCAAGGTGAACCTGCGTATACAAGATTTCCTTCATTCTGAGCGCCTGAACTGAGATCTGTCACCAAAGAGAGTTGCCATCAAGGACAACACCTGTACCATAGCACCACTCCTGTGCCAAAATGCCAACAATTATATAGTTAGACAATACGTTGACCAAGACTAAGCTAGGTAAAGAAACATGTACCTAGGGTTTCATTCCTAGGACTTTTCATGGCACAGATCTTGCTTGTATACCTAACCAAAACTTAGGGTTTTGATTCATTGTCAAAGCAAATCCTTATTCCATAAAAACTTCAATGGTTCAAGATTTCAACCTTAATAGGTTAAAGCTTCCATGATCATGACATTATCAATAAATCAACTAGTATAGGAATTTTTTCATTGATAGCCCTAATTAGGTTTAGGGTTTCAGACATCATCAATTTATGTCAACCAGTGTAGCAATTTTTATCATTAATATTCTTAAGAAGGTTTAGGGATTGACATCCTATCAATATGCCCTTAGGTTAGGGTTTCCAAAGAACCTTTCAAGGTTCTTTTCATTCAAACAATTTAGAGATGAAGAGGGTGGTAGATTCATCGGATGATGAATTACCTCAAACAAGAATCTTTTATGATTCAAGAGATCTAAACAAGATGAACATTAGTAGTGTAGATAGGATTTGACAAAGAGAATAACAAAACCTCTATAATAGACATACCTATGGCTTTTGACAAACTTTTGTGATGCATTCCTTCATATTCCTTGATCTTTTAGCAAGTCCTTAATAGTGGCCTGCAATATATGCTTTCAAGCAAAACTGTGGTACCAAGAATATGCCTTCATTTTTCAAGTTAGATTTTGAATATATAGGATCAATTTAATTTATTTCATATCTAAACCTTTTAAGAATCACATGGACTATCTGAAGGTTATAAATTAAACTAGCTAATCTTAGAGATTCATACGTACCTTTGACTTGTTTACTTTAATACTTACTTGGTTACTTCAGATCTTTAGAGGATCATTTCATCTAACTGTGATGACATTGAATCAGTGAGACCTTTCTTAAACTGTGTTATATTAGAGAACGAGAGTTCTAAGATTGTTGTTATGTTATGACTTAAGTCATCATGGGCTGAGACTTTATCAAAACTGTGGTATATTAGAGAAGGAGAGTTCTAAGATTGTTGTTGTGTTATGACTTAAGTCAAGGTGATGTCTTTGAAGTGGCATCTTTCTCATTTCTGAATTTTGCAGTGGCATTCCTTTTATTGACACCACATCCTCATGACTGCCTTGAGACTGGGCTAGCATTGTGTTTCTTTAATGCAGATCTTGATCTCCTTCAGCTTGCTTTGATGCCTTGCTAGAAGCTTGGTCCTTGAAATATCTCTTTTCTGCACTTTCTTTGAATGTAAACATAACTCTGATACCATGTTGAAGAATCTAGGTCAATTATAGGTAATGAGATTCTTATGACTTGATAAATACTTGTGAGGTATTTTTAATTTATCCTCTTAGCATAATCTTTACTTGTTCTTATTAGAGTGTCTCTTCTTTCATTCGTCAAATAGTTACCAAAAACAAAGAGACAAGAACACACGACGTTGGCTTTCTGCTGGGGCCAAAACCTCTCCCTCTTGGAGAGGAAAACCCACACAAAATTCTTCTTATAGAGATTCCGATTGACAAACACCAAGACCAGGACCCTTGACATACTGCGCCACTCCAAGGCCAAGACACTGATCCTCTTCTTCATTACTTCTGAGAACATCACCATCATTGCTGCTTCACCAAGGCCATAATTGAGATCATCATAGCCACACAATCATCAAGATCATCATTATTGTACATCCACTGAGATAGTCATTGTTCAGTTATTGTGTTAAAATTGGCAACTAGGGTCAAACTCCACGTGGGTCATCTTATTTATGGCAGCTAATATTTTTCTTGGATCCCTCTCATCAAGAGTCATCGAGAGGTGTATAATAGATCTAAAGATCATCCGATTCCGATAAGTATTCATGGAGTTATGAATTTATTTGTGTTATAAGACAATTCGTCAAGGTCGGCCAGCAACCAAATAAACCCCACATGTGCTCAACGTTTTAGTATAAAAGGAGATGACTTGAGAGTCATTTCTCACACACACTTCTTGTGTTCTCTTCCTCTCCACTTGTCTTTGGGTTTTTGGTGGGAGGAAGAGATCCTAAGAATCTACGCAGCCCTAAGGAGAGGATGCCCTAGCTCAACATTGTCATAGAGAAGGCATGCCCTAGATCTAGATGCAGGCAATGAAGAGAAGGCTCTACGTCCTAATGTGGTAGCTTACATGGAGGGCAACTCTTATGGTGGACACAAGGCTATACGCTGTCCAGATCGAAGCTGCCCTAAATGCTGTTCAACCACCCTAAACATTCTCTGTTTTAGCCGCAGCAAAAAGAGGATAGAACAACGTGGGTTTTGGAGGCTGTTAAGAAGGCCGAGGAGATTCTGGACAGCGTGATGAGGAGGAGATGAAGGAGGCCGAGCAATGGATGTATTTGAGGACTGTTCTTTGTAACAGGCCGAGTAAAGGGATGACTAGGCCGCAGCTAAGGCAACATTCCAGCGAAGGTTTGAAGGGCTGTCTTAGGCCATCTCAGGTGACCGAATTATTGCAAGGGCAGCCGCATTAACTGTTTAGAGGATGGGAAAACCCTTAACCAGTTTGCTACAAATCTATGGAAGCTTGCTGTGAGGGCAGGTCGTGGACCTTGTAAAGGCTAGAACCGCCCAGGATTATTGTGAAGGGTCTCATCCCCACAAGGAAGGGTAGCCGCATCACCTTGGAGCAAATCTGGGCGGAAAAGAAGGTTGGCAAAGAGACTGTGATATGCCCTAACCAGACCTAAGTTGCAGCAAACAAATCAGACCTCAAAACAGTGAGCTAAGGTATGTTGTCTATGACATTTCTTGTAGGTGTTGAGGATCAGTTTGGACCAGATTGTTGGGCAGTCTGTGGGAGCCAAATTGGTGGCTGTACATAGTGGTATGGTACATGGGACAACTAGTATTTAGTGCAGCAAGTTCATGGTGCTGCAATAGTATGGTACATGGGACAACAACAACAACAAGGTGCAGCAAGCACATGGGTGACAACATGGTGCAGCAGTGGCACAAGTACAACAGTGCTAAACACTAGGACAACTGTACAACATGAGGTGCAGCAGCATGATGTGTACGCATGGTCATGAGGTCCAGCATTGTGATGATGTGTGAAGCATGGTGCAGTGAGGTGTAGCATGGTGACAAGATGCAACACAATGATAGGTGAAGGAGTCACCTTCGAGAATCAGTTGAAGCAGTATGTCTTCAACTCATCTCATGTATCATCTTCTTAGAGATGGTCTATGCTCTTATCTAGATAAGTCAAAGTGTTGACTTCTGTTGTAAATGTACTCTCTCTCTCCTCTCTCTCTTTGCTGAACTATTGAAGAACATATAAGAAGAATTGATTAAGGGTTTCCCCACATTGGGGTTTGTTCGTGGATAGCGCCACATCTTGTGTCCTCTTGTCTTGGCTTGTCTTCTTCGATTTATGTTTATGTTCTATCTGTAGTTTACTTTAATGTTGATATGATTGCTAATCTGGAAAATATATTGACCTAACTGTGAAAATTGAAATAAATTGCTCTAAGCATAGAACATACCTAAAATTAACATGGTATCAGAGTTGAGGTGAAGACAAAGCCCAAGCAAGAGTGAAAGAGCAATCGCCGAAGATATTTGGGAAAGGAGAAAAGGATCAATGGATTCCTCATCCCTCTTCAAATTCACCAAGGATGAAGTCGAAGCAGAATATATTATCAGAATGGCACAGCAGAAGCTTTTGATGGCCTACCTACAGATCACTTCAATGGGAAGTCTAGATCTCAAGGTGAAAGGAAAGGCAGATGCCTTGCTTACAATAAGTTCGGCCATTATGCGAAGGAGTGTTTGAATGGCAGGCACACATCTCTTGATGAAGATAACAATCATTCCAAGGACATCTTCAATGATCGAAGGAATGACAGGTAATGCAGGTCATCATGGAAACGACCGACTCTTCAAGGAAAGCAAGGAACCCTAGGTATGAAGAATCAAATGTTGTTTCTGATAAGATAAAGAAGCGTTATCTTGTATTGGCCCTCTCCTTCAGATTCTGTGGGAATCTGGCTTATTGATTATAGTGCTTCAAGGCACTTCATCGGATAGAAGGGTGCTCTCTCGAATTTGGTAAGAGATGGAAACAATCGTGGGATTATACTTGGAGCCGATGCCACCTATCCCGGAAAGGGTGTAGGAAATGTTACCCCTCAATTGAATGAGGGTAACTCAATTCATTTACAGAATCTCTTTTATGTACTTGATCGCAAGAAGAACCTGGTGTCCATTTCGGCAATGGAAGTCAAAGGTTTCAGGGTGGCATTCATCGATGGAAAGGTATGTGTTTGAAAATAGAATTTTCAAAGATGCTTTTACTCATGGGTTCAGGGTTGGCAATTTGTATCAAGTTGCAAAATGGTCCATTGGGACCATGTCAATTGACACATCTCATCTATAGCACTGGAGGTCTATTATGGGGCCCTACCCGATGTGAGTTAGGTGACAGGATGCCTGAATTCAAGAAGAGCATGAAGGTACATGTTTGAGATGTACCAAAGGAAAATCTTACAAGGGAACCATTCCCCTCATGTAGCAGGTCCATAGGTTTGGAACAACCCGAGGGGTTTGAGATTCATGATTAGGAATCTCATGTGTGCAGGTGGAAGAAAGCCCTCTATGGCTTAAAGCAAAACACCCCGGACTTAGTATGAGAGGATTGATAGCTGTCTGATGAAGCTGAGATTCACTGTGAGTGAAGCCAATCCAAACCATTGCTTGAAGGTTGTGGATGATAAACCTCTCATACTGACATCTTCTGAGGACGACCTATTTCTGACAGGTGCAGACCCTCTCATTTGCAGAAGTAAGAGGGAGTTGGATTCCGGATGTGGAATGGTAAACTGCAAGCTCGTGACTACCTCGAGGATCTTAACTTTCAGAAGTTATATGGTCGTGATGACAGACCAGATTTGGGAAATGCCTCTGAATTTCATAAACTCATTCGCGTTGATGTTCTTGGTGAACTTCTGTCCGGACATATGATTTGCAGTTAGTATGATGAGCTCATATATGGTTGAGCCACACTAGATTGGTGCCAAGAATCTTCTGAGATATCTTCAGGGCACAATCTCTCATGGATTGAGATACACTACCGGAAATATGAAGCTGCATGATTTTTGAACGCTGATTGGGTAGGCAGTGTGGAGGATCGCAAGAGCACTTTTGAGTGTTGGTTCTCTTTGGATTCTACTTTGATACCCTGGATGAGCAGGAAGCAGAAGTCGGTTGCTATAAGCACCATTGAGACCGAATACATAGCTACGAGTATGATCTTGTGTGACGCTGCTTGGTTGTGGAAGCTCTTCAGCAAGCTGTTTGTACACATGATGGATACCACCGTAATCCTCTGTGTCAACCAGGGGGGATTCGATTGTTGAGGAATCCCGTATTCTATAATTGCTCCAACATATAGACATCAGATACTACCTTATCTAGGATATGGTACGTCGATGAGCGAGGAGGCTCCATCGCATTGAGACTGATGTATAGGTCGCAGACATTCTGTCTAAGCCCCGGGGAAAGGTCAAATTTGTGACTTTCCCAAACGATTTAGAGTCGTTGAGAGACCCTCTTATGAGGGTCCTACATGTTGCATGCATTGAGCTCTGGGAGCTCCGAGGGGCTTGAGGTACTTACTAGAGCAACACGTGACCATAGGGCGACTCACCCTCCCCTAATGGTGTGCTATGTACAGGGTGAATGGCTCAAACTTCCCCTGTGATACCACGAGGCGAATTAGGGACAGGATGAATGGTTCTCCTGTTGAGGCCTCCTACCCATGCAATCTGGGACTCATGGGAAGTACCTCTCATCTGGCCCATGAGCAGGGAAATGGGTTTAGGGACCATAGTAGTACTATCGATGGATGCATTGTTGTATCTACCGTAACCCCCATGCTAGGATGACCTCCATTGATCTGGGATTAATGAAAGTGTTCTGGGATCAGTATGAGTGGTTTGAGACACTTTCTTTTGATATTGATCTGGGATCAATGAAACTGACTTCGGGTTAGTAAGAGTGGTATGATACACTCTCTTCATATGGAATTGACTTCGGGTCAATAGAGAATGGTATGAGACATTCTTGATCAATTCTTTTTCTTCATGGTTCAAGAGAGAAGAGCAGAGCAGAGCAGTGCAGGGCACTGATGGTAGAGATAGTACAGTTGGACATATGGATCAGCGAATGGAGTTCTCCCTAGTTGAGAGGGAGTGTTAAAATTGGAAACTAGGGCCAAATTCCATGTGGGTCATCTTATTTATGGCAGATGATATTTTTCTTGGATCCCTCTCATCGAGAGGTGTAGGATTGATCTAAAGATCATCCGATTCTGATAAGTATTCATAGACTTATGAATTTATCTGTGTTACAAGACAATTCGTCAAGGTCGGCCAACAACCAAATAAACCCCACATGTGCTCAACGTTTTAGTATAAAAGGAGATGACTTGAGAGTCATTTATTACACACACTTGTGTTCTCGTCCTCTCCACTTGTATTTGGGTTTTTGGTGGGAGGAAAAGATCCTAAGAATCTACGCAGCCCTAAGGAGAGGATGTCCTAGATCAACGCTGTCATAGAGAAGGCATGCCATAGATCTAGATGTAGGCAACGAAGAGAAGGCTCTACATCCTAATGTGGTAGCTTACATGGACGACAACTCTTATGGTGGACACAAGGCTATACGCTGTCCACATCGAAGCTGCCCTAAACGTTGTTCAACCACCCTAAACATTATCTGTTTTAGCTGCAGCAAAAAGAGGACAAAACAACATGGGTTTTGGAGGCTGTTAAGAAGGCCGAGGAGATTCTAGACAACGTGATGAGGAGGAGATGAAGGAGGCCAACCAATGGTTGTATTTGAGAGACTTTGTAATAGGCCGAGTAAAGGGATGACTAGGCCGCAGCTAAGGCATCATTATGACGAAGGTTTGAAGGTTGTCTTAGGCCATCTCAAGTGACTGAATTATTGCAAGGAAAGGAAACCGCATTAACTGTTTAGAGGACAGGCAAACCCTTAACCAGTTTGCTGCAAATCTATGGAAGCTTGCTGTGAGGGCAGGCCGTGGACCTTGTAAAGGCTAGAACCACCCAGGATTATTGTGAAGGGTCTCATCCCCACAAGGAAGGGCAACCGCATCACCTTGGAGCAAATCTGGGTGGAAAAGAAGGCTGGCAAAGAGACTATGATATGCCCTAACCAGACCTAAGTTGCAACAAACAAATCAGACCTCAAAACAGTGAGCTAAGGTATGTTGTCTATGACATTTCTTGTAGGTGTTGAGGATCAATTTGGACCAAATTGTTGGGCAGTCTGTGGGAGCCAAATTGGTGGCTGTACATAGTGGTATGGTACATGGGACAACTAGTATTTAGTGCAACAAGTTCATGGTGTTGCAATAATATGGTACATGGGACATCAACGACAACAATTGTACAGCAAGCACATGGGTGACAGCATGGTGCAGCAGCAGGCACAAGGTACAACAGTGCTAAACACTGAGACAACAGTACAACATGAGGTGCAATAGTATGATGTGTACAACATGGTCATAAGGTCCAGCATTGCGATGATGGTGTGCAGCATGGTGCAGTGAGGTGCAACATGGTGATGAGATGCAACACAATGATATGTAAATGAGTCACCTTGGGAAAATCAGTTGAAGCAACATGTCTTCAACTGATCTCATGTATCATCTTCTTAGAGATGATCTATGCTCTTATCTAGATAAGTCAAAGTGTTGACTTCTGTTGTAAATGTACTATCTCTCTCTCTCTGCTGAACTATTGAAGAACATATAAGAAGAATTGATCAAGGTTTCCCCACATTGGGGTTTGTTCGTGGCTAGCACCACATCTTGTGTCCTCTTGTCCTAGCTTGTCTTTTGTGATTTATGTTTATGTTCTATCTGTAGTTTACTTTAATGCTGATATGATTGCTAATCTGGAAAAGATAGTGGCATTCCTTTTATTGACACCACATCCTCATGACTGCCTTGAGACTGGACTAGCATTGTGTTTCTTTAATGCAGATCTTGATGTCCTTAAGCTTGCTTTGATGCCCTGCTAGAAACTTGATCCTTGAAATGTCTCTTTTCTGCCCTTTCTTTGACTGTAACCATAGCTCTGATACCATGTTGAAGAATCTAGGGCAGTTATAGTTAATGAGATTCTTCTGACTTGATAACTACTTGTGAGGTATTTTTAATTTATCTTCTTAGCATAATCTTTACTTGTTCTTATTAGAGTGTGTCTTCTTTCATTCATCAAATAGTTACCAAAAACAAAGAGACAAGAACACATGATTG